>SJXQ01001323.1:101911-207557 GCA_006408695.1 Aepyceros melampus | reverse complement strand
ATGATCCACAAAGTAATAATAGCCCACCAAGTCTGGAAAAGGAGTAGACACAAATAGACATAATTTTAAGTTTCAAAAGTTGTTAATTTTAAAGACTGAGTCTAACAGAGCATTCAAGCTGTTGACTTAGTATTAAACCAATGGATATGCAGCCAGATAAGTAAGAGAAAATAATTAAGATTTGGTTTACCTGTTTTGAGATTAACTACAAATACTCTATACTCCACAGGTACTTTCTTCCATTCCCATTGCCACAACAGCACTAAGTCAAATTCACATCAGACCAAATCTAGGCCATCATTTCTTTTTGTAAAGTTTTTAATGACTTTGCATATTTTTTATGTATTTATTTTTATTTTTTCATCACACTACTTGGTGTGTGAGATCTTAGTACCCTAACTAGGGAGTAAACTCACATCCTCTGCAACGGAAGCATAGAATCTTAACCACTGGACCATCAGGGAAGTCCTGGCCATCATTTCTTAAAAGATCTCTCCAATGCTTGTAATTTCACCCAGACAATCCATCTCCTCTCTCCCTGTAGCACTCTTTCAGTGACAATACTCCCAATCAAGTAAAATACATAATTAAAGGCTATAAGAGAAGTGAAAAAAGGGGCAGGAGTGGGACCTGGTTTAGTCAGGGTGAGTAGACAGGCCTCTCACAGGTAGTGACAATTAAACTGATTATGCTGAGACCTGAAGTTAGCAGGCCATTGCACACTGCAGGCGAAAGGTGAGAACAGCACGGATTTGAGTGGTGTTTCTGGGGGTTCACGGTGGAGAAGGGAAGGTGGTTTTAGTGGATTTCTTTACACTACCATAAACAAACACAAAGCTCTTTACAAAGTTCCTCCATGGAAGGGTAACTATCTGATCCTCATGAAAATACTTATAGCATGCCCAGCATTGCTCATGCCATCCTCTCCACCTCCTGCACCTACTCCATCTTCAAGGCCTTAAGATCACTTTCTTCTTAAAGAACACAGAGACAGAAGGCAACAGTCCTACTACTGAGTTCTAGTGGTCTCTTGTATACCATTCGTATCATGAGTACTTAACAATGCCTCAGAATCTAATTATAAATATTCATGTCTTGCCAGATTATAAAACTCTTTGAGGACAAATTACTGTTTCTCTTATATGCTAGATCCTCTATAAAATAATAATTTTTAGAAATATTTTTCAAATACATGAAAGGATTGAGTTGACTTCAACTAACGAGAAAATAAGAATATAAAATAATTAAATGAAACTACGAATACATGTTGAATTTTCTTTAGATTTAGTCACAATAGCCATCCACAACAGACTAATACTGTATATTATCATCTATATGTGGAATCTAAAAATGAACCAAATTATTAAAACAAACTCACAGATATAGAGGACAAACTAGTGGCGATCAATGGAGAGAGGGAAGTGGGGAATGGCAAGACATAGGTAGGGGACTGAGACACAAACTACTATGTATAAAATAAGTAAGCTTCAAGAACATATTGTACAGTAAAAGGAAATACAGCCATTGTATTGTAACAACTTTAATTGGTGTGTAACCCATAAAAATATTGAACCACTATGTTATATACCTAAAACTTTGTAAATCATCTATTACTTCAATTAAAAATAAAATAATAAAATACCAATACCCAAGATTTCCATGGTATACAGAATGATCTGGAAGAACCAAAAACTTAAATGAATATGTAGTGTGTGGATAAGCAAATAGTTGTATTCAGTATCATGACCCTGCTTATTGATACCAAGCTTAATTTTGATTCAAGTATTAAGATAAAAACTGTTTTGAAACTGTTCCCAAAAGGACTGCCTACATTCTCATAGCACTATAGTCTCCAATATTTTTTGATGAAGAAAAAAATTCTTTTTACCTAGGTATTCTTTATCCGGGAACACACTATTAAGAAATTGAGAAGAAAACAAAATTTTCACAAAACAATAAACTGAAGACACTTTATATCAGTCTCCATTCATTTAAAGTTTATCCCTGCCACTTATCTCTTTCAGTTGGTCCCTCACTGAAATTCAGATGTTGTAACAATAAATTGATGCAAAGAGAAACTGCATGAACTAATAAAAGACTCAGAATTTCATAAAAGTCAATTAAAATGATTTTAAAGAGCTACAATTATATGCTAAACCACTGATAATGAAGGGTCTGGCAAAGTTAGAATAGTTGATAACTGAAGGAGAACATTTTAAGAGCAATTTGAATGTCATAAGATTAAAAAGAGGCCATGGGAAGGCTGATAGCAGTCGGGCACAGTTCTTATAATATGACTTTCGTGATTGGGTCAGTCCGTCAGTACAGTCGCTCAGGCATTCCCGACTCTTTCAGACACCATACACTTCAGCAACCAGGCTTCCCTGTCCATCGCCAACTCCTAGAGCTTGCTCAAACTTATGTCCATTGAGTTGATGATGTCATCCAACCATCTCATCCTCTGTCACCCCTTCTCCTTCTGCCTTCAATCTTTCCCAGCATCAGGGTCTTTTCCAGTGAGTCAGTTCTTTGCATAAGGGGATCAAAGTATCGGAGCTTCAGCTTCACCATCAGTCCTTCCAATGAATATTTAGGACTGATTTTCTTTAGGATTGACTGGTTTGATTTCTTTGCAGTCCAAGTGACCCTCAAGAGTCTTCTCCAACACCACAGTTCAAAAGCATCAGTTCTTTAGCACTCAGCTTTCTTTATGCTCCAACTCTCACATCTATACATGACTACTGGAAAAACCCATAACTCTGACTAGACGGACCTTTGTGGGCAAAACAGTGTCTCTGTTTTTTCATATGCTGTCTAGGTTGGTCATAGCTTTTCTACCAAGGAGCAAGTACCTTTTAATTTCACGGCTGTAGTCACCATCTGCAGTGATTTTGGAGCCCCAAAAATAAATTCTCTCACTGTTTCCATTGTTTCCCCATCTATTTGCCATTAAGTGATGAGATAGGATGCCAAGATCTTTAGTTTTCAGAATGTTGAGTTTTAAGTCACTTTTTTCACTCTCCTCTTTCACTTTCATCAAGAGGCTTGACAAATACCATATTATGTATTATACAATTTTTTTTAAATTAACACCCCAACCCTCTAAAAATATCAACACTTCACTTTTCCTTTTTTCACTCTAGTAAGTAGGCCATGTTTGTGATTATAGAAAAAGCTGTATTGGATCATGTTGGATCATACAAAAAGCAAGACAATGCCAGAAAAACATCGATTTCTGCTTTATTAATTATGCCAAAGCCTTTGACTGTGTAGATCACAACAAACTATGGAAAATTCTTAAGGAGATGGGAATACCTTACAATTTTTTTTAAATTAACACCCCAACCCTCTAAAAATATCAACACTTCACTTTTCCTTTTTTCACTCTAGTAAGTAGGCCATGTTTGTGATTATAGAAAAAGCTGTATTGGATCATGTTGGATCATACAAAAAGCAAGACAATGCCAGAAAAACATCGATTTCTGCTTTATTAATTATGCCAAAGCCTTTGACTGTGTAGATCACAACAAACTATGGAAAATTCTTAAGGAGATGGGAATACCAGATCACTTGATGTGCCTCCTGAGAAATCTCTATGCAGGTCAAGAAGCAACAGTTAGAATCGGACATGGAACAGACTGTTTCCAAATTGGGAAAGGAGTACGTCAAGGCTGTATATTGTCACCCTGCTTATTTAACTTATATGCAGGGTACATCATGCAAAACCTGGGCTGGATGAAGAACAAGCTGGAGTCAACATTGCTGGGAGAAATATCAATAATCTCAGATGTGCCGATGACACCACCCTTATGGCAGAAAGTGAAGAGGAACTAAAGACCCTCTTGATGAAAGTGAAAGAAGGGAGTGAGAAAGCTGGCTAAAAACTCAACATTCAGAAAACTAAGATCGTGGCATCTAGTCCCATCACTTCAAGGCAAATAGATGGGGAATCAATGGAAACAGTGAGCGACTTTATTTTGGGGGCTCCAAATTCACTGCAGATGATGACTGCAGCCATGAAGTTAAAAGACACTTCCTCCTTGGAAGAAAAGCTATGACCAACCTAGAGAGCATAAGACCTTTGCCCACAAAGGTCCATCTATCAAAGCTATGGTGTTTCTAGTAGTCATGTATGGATGTGAGAGTTGGATTATAAAGAAAGCTGAGCATCGAAGATTTGATGCTTTTGAACTGTGGTGTTGGAGAAAATTCTTGAGAGTCCTTTGGACTGCAAGGAGATCCAACCAGTCCATCCTAAAGGAAATCAGTCCTGAATAATCATTGGAAGGACTGATGTTGAAGCTGAAACTCCAATACTCTGGCCACCTCATGCGAAGAACTGACTCACTGGAAAAGACCCTGATGCTGGGAAAGATAGAAGGTGGAAGGAGAAGGGGACCACAGAGGATGAGATGGTTGGATGGCATCACCAACTCAATGGATATGAGTTTGAGCAAGTTCCATGAGTTGGTGATGACAGGGGAGCCTAGCATTCTGCAGTTCGTGGGATGGCAAAGAGTTGGAAACAACTCAGTGACTGAACTGAACTGAATTGTAATTATAAAGTAAATGTTGGGACTGTCCTTGTGGTTCAGTAGATAAGAAACTGCCTTGCAATGCAAGGGACAGCAGTTCAACCCCTGGTCCACGACGATCCCATATACTGCAAGACTACTAAGCCTTTAGGCCACAACTACTAAAGCCTATGCACCCTAGAGCCTTAGCTCCAACAAGAGAAGCCACCATAATGAGAAGCCCACATGCCTCAGCTGGAGAGTAGTCCCCAGCAGCCACAACTAGACAGCACGTGGCACAGCAACAAAAACCCACCACAGCCAAAAATAATAAATAAATAATTATTTTTTAAAAACCTAAATGTTATATGCAACTTTAACTGATTTCTATAATTTGACCTTTTGTTTGTGGAGCTTAAACCCTTTCCCCTAATCACTATGAAATCTGGCTTCCCCAGTGTAAATGGAGTCACTTTAAGACTCCTGCTTCTCTGGTATCTCTTGTCTATGCTATGCTACCACATTCACTCTATGTTATCTCCATAACCACGCTATGCTGCTGCTGCTACTAAGTCACTTCAGTCATGTCCGACTCTGCGGACCCCATACAGGCAGCCCACCAGGCTCCCCCATCCCTGGGATTCTCCAGGCAAGAATACTGGAATGGGTTGCCATTTCCCTCTCCATTAACCACCCTCTGATGGAGCTGTAAATCCAGATTGCATTTCCAGATGAGAGTACCACGCTAGTGGATGACACAGCTGAGGCCCACACTTAGGTCTTTAAAGCCTGGTTCTCTTTGTATATGTCATAGCTCCTTGTGGCAACTATACCTAAGCCACATCATGTGGTACCTATGGTTACCCACAAAATTGTTTGGGGGTAGGGAAGAAATCTTCTATTTACAGGATTTAAAATCAGTGCCTTAAATGCAGGTTTCAAGGAGCCTCCAGCTGCCAAAGGAGAGTTCTAGAGCTGACCTGTCATGCTTCATACTGTCATTTTTCGCCCACCTACTATAAATTTGCAGACACAGAAAGTCATTATTTACTCATTTGTTATGAGCCACAGATTTATTATAAGTCAACTTCATAAAACCATAATATTATTAAGAAGCAGCAAGTTCTCTCTCTCAAGACAGTCTCCATGGACTCTGACAACCATGTAATGTGAAGGCATGAAAAAGAGGCCCCACAAAGCGGCTTTGCTGATAGGAGCCATGCCAGAACAGGACAAATCAGAAAAATTAGATCCTTTTTGCTCTTCTCCTCTCACCCATTCATTTTTTAAAAGAATAATGAATATGTATTAGGACTGTCCTTAAGCAAGCACATGAAAGTTTGTACATAAAAATTCTGTGGTAAGCAGAGATGTAAGGTTCTAACTCCCATGTCAATGTTGGGATTGGTTTCCATGGCATTTCAATATATGTTAAAAGGAAAAGAGCACTGGCTTCTTACCGTGAATATACAGGCAGGAAGGAAATTTGTGATGTCATGTCTGAGAAGTTTGCCTATCTAAACTACCAGCTTTCTTCTGCTCAAATGCCTTGATGTATACAACTAATCCTCAGGGACCCTAACAGCTCTCCAGCCAACTTCAGAATGACATGTCATTAAGTTCTCACACAAACAACTTGATCTTTTCCACTTCTTTTCCTTCCTATTAGTTTCACCAAGATATCCAGTGCAGTATTAGTGACATGGAAACTATTCAATGGAAGTGAAACAAATATGGAATTAAGCAAGGTTTAAGTTGGTGGAATCCTCTCAGTAGAAGAGAAAATTCTTACAAAATAATTATAGAACCATTTTAGTTAGGTTATATATCAGATAAAGTTCTAAAACTTTAAGTAAAATTGCCAACTTTTTTCTAAAGATGCTGAAAAACCATTAGTTTCAATGAGTCAAATTACTTTAACTTATTAAATTTTTAGAAATTGAATTCCTACTCCAAATTCAATATGCTACAAGAAGCTGCATTTTAACTAATAGATGAAAATCTATTCAAAGAAAAATTCATTCAGTTTATAGATATTTACTTTTGCTTAAAATGCTACACTATTAAATTTATAAAAGTATCATGGCCTTATAGCTTCAAACATAAAATCTCATTAAAATGTAAAACAATTATAACTGATTGTAACTGAGGGAAAATCTCAAAACACTAGGCACTTATTCATTACCTCATTAATCTAATTCTTTTCTTAAAAGAAAGATCCCAGTAAATCAAACACTCACTCTCTGCCATGATCAATCTTTCTGTTGTGATATACAAGTAACTGGGATAAAGAAAAGATTTTGAATCACAAGTATCAGCACTTCTCGACTGTTTCGCTCCTACTCAAAAAGGAAAGTATTCTCCTCCTTGCCTTCTGAAGGTATGGAGACATTGGTGGTCAGCTGGGCTGAGACCCAAGGAGATAGCTATGTTTTGACTCCAGCCTCGATCCACTGTGCCTGAGAACAGGCTTAACCCTGGGCTCTTCTACCACTCTTCTTTTTTTCTCTTTTTAGCTAGGTAAGTGAGGTTAGGTTTCCGTCACAGACTTCAGTTCAGTTCAGTTTAGTCGCTCAGTCATGTCCGACTCTCTGCGAACCCATGGACCACAGCACGTCATAGGGAAAACCACTAGACCATTCAGGTATGACCTAATCAAATCCCTTACAATTATACAATGGGAGTGAGAAATGGATTTAAGGGACTAGATCTGATAGACAGAGTGCCTGATGAACTATGTATGGAGGTTCATGACATTGCACAAGAGGCAGGGATCTCCATCAACCCCAAGAAAAAGAAATGCAAAAAAGCAAAATGGCTGTCTGAGGAGGCCTTACAAAGAGCTGTGAAAAGAAGAAATGCGAAAAGCAAAGGAGAAAAGGAAAAATATACCTATTTGAATGCAGAGTTCCAAAGAATAGCAAGGAGAGATAAGAAAGCCTTCTTCAGTGATCAATGCAAAGAAATAGAGGAAAACAACAGAATGGGAAAGACTAGAGATCTCTTCAAGAAAATTAGACATACCAAGGGAATATTTCATGCAAAGATGGGCTCAATAAATGACAGAAATGGTATGGACCTAACAGAAGCAGAAGATATTAAGAAGAGATGGCAAGAATACACAGAAGAACTATACAAAAAAGATCTTCATGACCCAGATAATCACGATGGTGTGATCACCCACATAGAGCCAGACATCCTGGAATGTGAAGTGAAGTGGGCCTTAGGAAGCATCACTACAACAAAGCTAGAGGAGGTGATGGAATTCCAGTTGAGCTATTTCAAATCCTAAAAGTCACAGACTTAGGAATCCTACACAACAAACTGGAGATGTCCCACAACTTAGTTACAAAACCTAGATAATGGGGGAAGCAGGGAGGGGAAAACTGGAAAGTCCAAAGAATATGAGTTGACTTTAAAATAAACAGAGAGGGGCAGGGAAAAAAAGATAAGAAAAATAACATGATGATGTGAAGGGAGATATATGTACAAATTTCCAGCTATAAAATAAATAAGTAGTTTTGAGGATCTAATATATAGCACAGTGATTATATATGAAACTTTGTAAAAGGATAGCAAATTTTACCACCACAAAAAAGAAATGGTAATTATATCACATGACGGAAGTGTTAGCTAGCTACAGAGGTAATTAATCATTTTCAATATATATCAAATCACATGTTATACACCTAAATTTACACAATGTTATGTGTCAGTTATATTTCAATACTGCTGGGGCTGGTGAGGGGAGAACCAAAAGGGAAAGACAATGGGGATTAAACATGAAGAACATTTTCTCTGGGAGATTAGTATGAGGAAGAAGGCAGACAGTAGAAGGAGCTATCAGGAATATGACAATCACAGAATGTGTCTACCATAGTCTAGATCTCAACCTAAATCCTAACCCACCATGGGTTGGGGCCCATGAATCAGACTGTCCACATGTTTCCCAGTTGGTGTTGATGAATGCTTAAACTTGAAAGCTACTGATGTAAGAACGCTCAAACTACCACACAATTGCACTCATCTTACACGCTAGTAAAGTAATGCTCAAAATTCTCCAAGCCAGGCTTTAGCAATACGTGAACCGTCAACTTCCAGATGTTCAAGCTGGCTTTAGAAAAGGCAGAGGAACCAGAGATCAAATTTCCAAGATCTGCTGGATCATGGAAAAAGCAAGAGAGTTCCAGAAAAACATCTATTTCTGCTTTATTGACTATGCCAAAGCCTTTGACTGTGTGGATCACAACAAACTGTGGAAAATTCTGAAAGAGATGGGAATACCAGACCACCTGACCTGCCTCTTGAGAAACCTGTATACAGGTCAGGAAGCAACAGTTAGAACTGGACATGGAAAAACAGACTGGTTCCAAATAGGAAAAGGAGTACGTCAAGGCTGTATGTTGTCACCCTGCTTATTTAACTTATATGCAGAGTACACCATCAGAAACGCTGGGCTGGAAGAAGCATAAGCTGGAATCAAGATTGCCAGGAGAAATATCAATAACTTCAAATATGCAGGTGACATCACCCTTATGGCTGAAAGTGAAGAGGAACTAAAAAGCCTCTTGATGAAAGTGAAAGAAGAGAGGGAAAAAGTTGACTTAAAGCTCACCATTCAGAAAACTAAGATCACGGCATCTGGTCCCATCACTTCATGGGAAATAGATGGGGAAAGAGTGGAAACAGTGAGAGACTTATTTTGGGGGGCTCCAAAATCACTGCAGCCATGGTGATTGCAGCCATGAAACTGAAAGATGTTTGCTCCTTGGAAGGAAAGTTATGACCAACCTAAACAGCATATTGAAAAGCAGAGACATTACTTTGCCAACAAAGGTCCGTCTAGTCAAGGTTCCTGTGGTCATGTATGGATGTGAGAGTTGGACTGTGAAGAAAGCTGAGTGCTGAAGAATTGATGCTTTTGAACTGTGGTGTTGGAGAAGACTCTTGAGAGTCCCTTGGACTGCAAGGAGATCCAACCAGTCCATTCTAAAGGAGATCAGTCCTGGGTGTTCTTTAGAAGGAATGATGCTGAAGCTGAAACTCCAATACTTTGGCCACCTCATGCGAAGAGTTGACTCATTGGAAAAGACCCTGATGCTGGGAGGGATTGGGGGCAGGAGGAGAAGGGGATGACAGAGGATGAGATGGCTAGATGGCATCACGGACTCAATGGACATGAGTGTGAGTGAACTCCGGGAGTTGGTGATGGACAGGGAGGCCTGGCGTGCTGTGATTCATGGGGTTACAAAGAGCTGGACACGACTGAGTGACTGAACTGAACTGATGTAAGAAAGTACCAGCTCATCTCTATACAGTTCCAAGTTTAATAACTGAGATGCTCTCTCTCCAAGTATATCCAAGTTTATTAAACTGATTTTAAAAGAACCAGAAGTCAAATGAGAGATTATAGTCTTTCTAAAATTTAATTTTACTTCCCATAAAGTTTAGAGCAACATAATCATTTAAACAATAAAAACTTAAATAACACAAAATCTTTTTTATTCATCTTCATTCTTATTCTTATTCCCAAAGATTTTCATGGCATGTTGCAGTACAATTCAACATGCTAAAAAGAAGTCAGTGAAGAAAAGCCAGGGGAAGCAAGCCAGGGATAATGTTTACGCCCAGAACTCTTGTCATTCAGCACAACTCAGATACTAGAAATAGGCCATTGATTTGTTTCTAAATTTACCATTAATAGCATCCCAACCAAAGATCACAAAGATCACAAGCCTAATCCACACTGATGACCCCAAAGCTCTAAGGAAAAAAACGTGGACCAATAAACACATCCTGGTATATTTTCAGAGGGCTTACCAGTGGGCCACAGGCCAATGAGATAATCCTATGACTTCAGTAAGTCAGTTCCTGGAGAGGGAATATAAAAACACAACTAAGCCTCATCCACAAGACCAGTGAGGATCCATGATAAAATTGTGAACTCCAATAATGAGCCTATTTTCTGGTAAATTTGCTTTTAACAGTAATTAGTTCTATTTTAAGCAATATGTTTAGGGAAGTCAGG
Source organism: Aepyceros melampus (assembly GCA_006408695.1). Taxonomy (NCBI): domain Eukaryota; kingdom Metazoa; phylum Chordata; class Mammalia; order Artiodactyla; family Bovidae; genus Aepyceros; species Aepyceros melampus. Next base: position 197,015 of record SJXQ01001323.1, on the reverse strand, counting down.
AAGACCGTAATTTATATTACTCTGCCCACAGAAACCACAATTTATAAGCAAATGAATTCACTCACACAAGAGAGGAGAGGGTAGACTCCATTCCCCCTTAAGAAAACAGACTTTTATGACTGAAAACACCAAATCACCAAGACTACCTGTAAGAAACAAGTTACGAATTCTTTTTTCTATTATATCATAAAATTTTAGGATATCCAGTTGGGGTGATGCTACAATCTATTGGATAATCAATTACTTCAAAAGAAGATTTTGAAAGAATACAGCCAATTAAATTAGTTTTAAGCATATATACCCAAAGTCTAAGTAAAAAAAAAAAAAAAAAAAAATTGCTCAAAAGCAGGGCATTACTAGCCAAGTCCAAACCCAGTGTGGGGTATGCAATAGAATACAAGTTCTGTGATGTTTTTATACCAAGCTAAAATTTAAGAACATTCTAATCAGGATCTGCATATATGATCGCAAAGGAAATGTTTGACAGTTTGACAAAAGATTCAGGATTATTAATGACATTAATTTACTTCAAATGCAGCTTTAAGATATTATCTGCTTTAATGTTTAGCAATAGCTTATATCTAGTTATTTTAACAGAGTTCTATCTTTATATAAATTGTTACGGAAAAGCTACATTTAAATCAGGAAGCTCAAGTCAACTAGGGTGGGCTCCCTAGTTAAGGGCACATCCAGAGCTCATTAGCCCCACCTAATACAGCCCATCTAGACCTCAGTAGCAGTTTTAGAGTAAGGAATAGAGAACCTTGAAAGTCGAAACTTCAAAAACAAAACTGTGACATGGAGCTTCAGGAAAAGTTCACATAAAACACTGCCTCGCATTCAGAAAGTACGACACCAAAGTAAAACATGTCAATCTAATTTTATCACAAGAAAACAAGAGTTAAGGGAATAAGGAAAAGAAATACTTTTTAGAGCTTTTTTCCAATCATAAAAATGACACATGCTCAATATAAAATTTCAAAAAAGATGAGAAAAGAAAAAGATAAATATCATCTATAATGCCAGCACCCAGTGATGCCAGCCCACTTATATTCTGGTCTGTAAACACATGAATAGCTATTTAAATATATAGATGAGATGAGATCATACTGTAGAGTACAAACTGTTTTGCAATATGTTCTTTTCATACAAATTCTAATGTGGACATTCATGTTAATAAACATAGCACTATACCATCTTTTTTAATAGCCATATAACATTCTGTCATGTAATATTTCATAATTTTGTTAACTAATTCACTCGAGATGGTCATTTTCTCATTGCTGTAAACCACGGTGTAAACACATCTTCTCACATTCATTAACACACATTTAACTGACTATTAGGATAAATTATTAAAAGTGGAACTTTTGGATTCTAAGATGTTGAGTGTTTTTTTCTTTTTTCCCAAAAAGAGGCACAATAAACATTCCTCACTTGAAATGCAGGTGAGGTGACTATTTCCAGAAACCTTCACCAATACTGAATGTCATCAATCTTTGCAGATAGTTTAGTGAGTAAGGGAACAGTTCAGAGGAAGAGTTCTACAGCCGGGTTCAAATTTTAGCTCTGCCATGGACTAACTCTACAACCTCTGGCAAGTTAACATCTCTGCAGATTTCTGTGAAACAGAGACTGTATCATTATACCTACAATAAAGGGTTATTTTTAAGGATTAAATGAGTTGCTACAACACCTGATACACAATAAGGACAAAATAAATATTCATTCATTATTTAGATAGTGCCCATCTGAAAGTGAAAACAAAGTTCATTGTTTAATTAATTTATTTACTTTAATTGGAGGCTAATTACAATACTGTACTGGTTTTTGCCAAACATCAACATGAATCAGCCACAGGAGCACATGTGTTCCCCATCCAGAACACCCTTCCCACGTCCCTCCCCATCCCATCCTCCAGGGTCATCCCAGTGCACCAGCCCTGAACACCCTGTCTCACGCATTGAACATGGACCGGCAATCCGCTTTACATATGATAATATACACATTTCAACACTACCCTCTCAAATCATCCCACCCTCGCCTTCCCGCACAGAGTCTCACAGAGTTCCATACATCTATATCTCTTTTGCTATCTCGCCTATAGTGTCATCGTTACCATGTTTCTAAATTCAACATATATGTGTCAGTATAGTGTATTGGTGTTTTTCTTTCTGGCTTACTTCACTCACTCTGTATAACAGGCTCCAGTTTCATCCACCTCATTAGAACTAATTCAAATATGTTCTTTTTAATGGCTGAGTAATATTCGATTGTGCATATGTACCACAGCTTTCTTTTCCATTAGTCTGCTAATGGACATCTAAGTTGCTTCCATGTTCTGGCTATTGTAAACAGTGCTGTGATGAACATTGGGGTACACGTGTCTCTTTCCATTCTGGTTTCCTCGGTGTGTATGCCCAGCAATGGGATTGCTGGGTCATATGGGCAGTTCTATTTCCAGTTTTTTAAGGAATCTCCACACTGTTCTCCATAGTGGCTATACTAGTTTGCATTCCCACCAACAGTGTAAGAGGTTTCCTTTTTCTCTGCACCCTCTCCAGCACTTACTGTTTGTAGACTTTTTTGATAGCAGCCATTCTGACTGGCATGAGATGATACCTCATTGTGATTTTGATTTGCATTTCTCTGATAATGAGTGATGTTGAGCATCTTTTCATGTGTTTGTTAGCTATCTGTATGTCTTCTTTGGAAAAATGTCTGTTTAGATCTTTGGCCTATTTTTTTGATGGGGTCGTTATTTTATGGCATTGAGCTGCAGGAGCTGCTTTGTACATTTTTGAGGTTAATTATCAGTTGCTTTGTTTGCTGTTATTTTCTCCCATTCTCAAGGCTGTCTTTTCACCTTGTTTATAGTTTCCTCCATTGTGCAAAAACTTTTACGTTTAATTAGGTCCCATTTGTTTATTTTTGTTTTTATTTCCATTATTCTGGGAGGTGGGTCATAGAGGATCCTGCTGTGATTTATGTCAGAGAGTGTTTTGCTTATGATTTCCTCTAGGAGTTTTATCGTTTCTGGCCTTACGTTTAGATCTTTACTCCATTTTGAGTTTATTTTTGTGTATGGTGTTAGAAAGTGTTCTAGTTTCATTCTTTTACAAGTGGTTGACCAGTTTTCCCAGCACCACTTGTTAAAGAGATTGTCTTTTCTCCACTGTATTATTCTCGCCTCCTTTGTCAAAGATAAGGTGTCCACAGATGCATGGATTTATCTCTGGGCTTTCTATTTTGTTCCATTGATCTATATTTCTGTCAAAGTTCATTTTTTTATTTGCATTTATTTCATTCTTACTGGGATTAAACATAGGCCCTTTAATTTTAATAAACTATTTTTACTTTATTGGTCATTTATTTTAAGTAGTCAATCAATCATTTACAAATAATGGTGACTTCTGATATATTCCTATTTTATTTTTCTGGGATAATTGCATTGGTTAGAATTTGTAAAACAAAGTTGAGTAAAAGTTGTGGTCTTACATACACTTATATATTTGTGTATATATATATATCCTTATATCCTTCATGACTTTATGGTAACAAAAGCATTTTTAAAGTATTCCAAAATTTAAAAATATAAAAAAAGTGATGGTATAGATAGCTTTTTAAATATAGGATCCTATAAAGTAACTGTTAAATATAAATTCTGCATTGTTTATAAATTGTGGCATTTAATCATGGCATTCCTTTTGGAAAAATGTCTTCTTTGATATTTAAAAGTAAATCTTTATTAACTCAATTTGAATATACTTTTAATAAAGACATAATAATATTTAACACTAGCAACATGAAATATAAAATAAAAAATTGTTATATTACTCAAATTAGAGAAGTAAAGGAAATTCAAAAAATAATAATGTAGCTTGCCCAATGATCCCATATTTTGTTAAAGAAATATACAAATAACAGAAAAATTTTAAACCACCATTTGTAACCAAAAAATATTGAGCCATTTAAGTATCTGCATTTGGATCTAGTATTTTTGACTCCTAGTGTTTTTTCATCCTAAAACATCATGTAAATTTCAAAAGAAAGACTCCATTTCTCACAGTTCACACATACACCCACATTTTGAGAAGGAGCCTGAATTATCTCTAGATATCAAAGCCTTCAGTACAAACTAAGCCCCTTATTTGCTAATCCCCAATTTAGGGCTACTAAAGTCACAGAACATGTTAGTTTTCTTTTTTTAAGTTAAATAACAGGAAAGACACTCTATTAAAACTCAATACTAAGTCAAATATTCTGAAAGATCTTCCCCAGGTCTTAACAAAATGTATGGGCCTGCTTTCTGTTTAGGCTTCCCCAGTGGCTCAATGGTAAAGACTCTGCCTGCAATGCAGGAGTTGCAGGAGATTCAGTTTCAATCCCTGGGTCAGGAATATCCCCTGGAGAAGGGCATGGCAACCCACTCCAGTATTCTTGCCTGGAATGTCCCAAGGACTAAGGAGCCTGGCGGGCTACAGTCCATAGGATCACAAGAGTCAGACACGACTGAAGCGACTTCACACAGCACACTTTCTGATAGCCTGAGAGCTACAAACCTAGAAGCAAAATTATGGAACAGAATAAAAGCATTATTTACTGAGCACTTAAAATGCGCCAGAGCCTATGCTATGAGCTTATACTACAGTCAATATCTCCTTCACCTAGTAAGGAAAATATTGTCATCCCACTGGCTTCACATTGGCTTTGCCGCAGAGTCTTTCCAAAGCACCCTGAACAAAGACTGCAAATTGTTCTCTGGGAGTCATGACTGACCAGCTGTTCTCTAAGGAAAGAAGGGAACTATCAGGGCCACAGGCACTGCAGACACACTTGGAGCTTGGAGTGGTGAAAGATTGATTACTGGAGATCACAACAATCAGCAAGTAAGGGTGACCATATCCCAGGGCACAGGACAAGGTAAAATGACACTTAAATATGACCAGAAAACCTTCCTTTCACCCTCCTGGAATACTATCTTGGAATAAGAGTGAGCATGGCTAAGAAACCCTGGATTTGCTGTCCTACAGAATGTAAAACAAGGGAAGTTTACCAGGCAAAACACACTAATTCAATGAAGCAAAACCCATGGATAAGTTTTAGCCCTTTCAATAAAAGATGCTTCAAATTTAAACAACCTAAGTTTTCTTTATTCTTTAATACAACAACGTACCTACCATGTACACGGACTGTTCATTTGGAAGAGCCAAAAGATTTCTAAACAATAAGTTCAGTGGTTCCTTTGTGTCTGTTCACAGTATTCCTATTCTGGCAACAAGCTCAAAACAAGAGATCCAAATTAAGCCAAAGAAATAGAAATCATCTGGAAAAGCATCAATCGTGCCTGATGAATAGATTTGGTATAGAATCAAGAAATAAATTCTAATGTTGAGCTGCTGACACATTGGCTAAGACACTAGAAATGTCAGTCTTTACTCTGATTTCATAAAGCTTTGATCATGTCAAGTTCCAAGTGCTTGTTTTTGCTTTTTACACAGAAATTTAGAAATAAAGGGCTTCCCTGATGGCTCAGAAGGTAAAGAATCCGCCTGCAATTCAGGAGACCTGAATTCAATTCCTGGGTTGGGAACACCCTCTGGGGAAGAGAATGGCTAGCCACTCCAGTATTCTTGCCTAGAGAATTCCATGGACAGAGGAGCCTGGTAGGCTACAATCCATGGGATTGCAAAGAGTCAGACACGACTGAGTGACTAACACTTTCACTTCACTTTAGAACTGAAAGGGCTCTCAGAGAAAACCTCATCCAATTCTACCATTTTTAAATAACACCAGTAGATTTTCTGAGTGCTGTGTGATTTCTATCCAAGGTCACTCTGTTTGTAATTAATAGACCTAGAATTAGGACTCAGATTTTTCAACTACAAGCCCCAGTGCATAGTATTTCTACCTTTCAACTATGTTCTATTTGAGGTCACCTTGTATATAATATTAGCATATGAAAGATCATTTCAAACACTTCATTTAAAAAAAAAAGTACACTTTCAAGAATATATTAGTTTCTCAGTTATCTATCTCCAGAATAAACTGCATTGGAGAGTCAGAACTAAATTGAGTATCTTAACCTACCCTGACCTATGCCGACTTGCACTAACTGTAAGTGTAGTTGCTCAGTCATGTCCAATTAGTTGCAACCCCATGGACTGTAGGCTACCAGGCTCCTCTGTCCATGGGATTCTCCAGGCAAGAATACTGGAGCGGCTTGCCATTTCCTCCTCCAGGGGATCTTCCCAACCCAGGGATCGAACCTGGGTCTTCCACATCACAGGCAGATGCTTTACCCTCTGAGCCAGCAACCTTACCTAAGTCACTTAACCACACTGGTCCTTGATTTATCTTACCTATAAAAGCTAAGACATCTCCTAACTATATCTGGGTCTCATTTATAAATCAGAATAACCATGTCTGTCTCCCACTGCATTTTCCTTTCCCTCACAATTCGTTAAAGCCTTAACATACTAGGAACTGTTTCCCTTTCCCATGTCCTCTACAAGTTCTATTATAATATATAACTGAGTTACCCAATCTGTGAAGTAAAGGTATTTTAATGCTAGGATATCTGCTACATCAATACTTCATGGCACCAACAATGGATGAAAATCTGTGACCTATATTGCTAGGTACTAAAATAAATGATACATGCCTTTTAAAAACTCCAGAGTGAAAATTATGATACCAGATGATGAAGAAGACAAGAATGGAAACGTGTTGACCTAATAACCATATATCCAGGTGACTAAGTACTAGGTATTCATTAAGCATTTATTTTATGTCCAGTATACCATGTTAGGCACTGTAGAATATACAGAAGAAAAAACAAGAAAATTGGTTCATATTCTCTGGAAGCTTACAATCCAGTTAAGCAAACAATATTAAATAAATAACAAGCAGCACAGAACTACAAAAATTAAATGATAAATTCTTCACATGAGTGACTGAAGAATTATTGATAATTAGAAATGATATGCAAAATGCCCAAAGAAAGAATAGAATGAGAGACACCAGACTTTTTCATAAACTTTGGATTCTACTCAACCCACTATATTTTTCTTCAGGGCAAATTCTATTATATAATTCAAGATGACAATGACATTTCTGGATCCATTAATAGTGCTTTCCAGATGGCCAATTCCTGGTTATGCTTTAATCAGGTCTTAGCTGAAGAGAATCATAAAACTTAAGATTTTAAGTTTTCACTATGTCCCAGAAATATAACCAGAACAGGTTCTTTTTTATTAATAGGTCTTCCTTTAAGACCATTTATTGATAAAATGGCATACCTGGTGGCTCAGTTGGTAAAGAATTTGCCTGCAATGCAGAACACTGCCTGCAATGCAGGAGACCTGAGTTCAGTCCCTGGGTTAGGAAGATACCCTGGAGAAGAATGTACTAAATTTTTAAGTAAGTGATAAATTTATATGGGCTTTCCTGGAGGCTCAGTAGTAAATAATCTACTTGCAATACAGGAAATGAAGGTTCAGTCCCTGGACTGGGAAGATCCCCTGGAGAAGGAAATGGCAACCCACTCCAGTATCCTTGCCTGGACAGAGGAGCCTGGTAGGCTACCATCCATGGGGTCACAAGAGTCAGACACAACTTAGTAACTAAACTATTACCACCACCATCAAATTTATATATCTTCAAACCACAACCACCACAAGAAAGAAAAAGAGGCACTGAACAAAATAAAATGATCATTCACTATGCTTAACAATCCTGAGTATTACTGGAAATAAGTCAGGTCAAAACAACTGTATTTCTTATCTCAACAACATTAGAAATGTAGACTCTAAGGAGACCCACGAGTGAACAATAGAAAAGATTAGGAAATAAAATGTAAAGGAAAGCTTATGGGAGTGACGCAAACAGGTGAAACAAATAGGTGAGAGCAGCAGATGGGGGAAAGCAGCTCTCACTGCTCTCTATCCCCTGTTCCAGGGAGACTTCCAAACAAAAGAGCAATGCCCTCTACTCACACTAGCAGAAGAAAAAAATGCAAATTCTCCCATTCTTCCAGTGATACTAAGGCCATGGCTTCTGAGCCCTGGAAGAAGTTCAACTTAGAAGTTCTATAGTCACCAGGTAGCAGTTAGTCACAAGGGTATGTAATAACACAATTCTACCTTCCATAGTTGATCATCAGCAATCACACCAATAGCCCTGTGTGTGCAGAAAGGGTAACTCACCTCTCTTGTGAGATTAGAACATAAGAAAAGCAGCAGTGGTTCTTGTAAAAGACATCTGCTCTATTAATTACAATTGTTAGCATGGATTACTAACTAAGAGATGAAGTCTCTAAAAACTAACAGCGATGCCTGAGTGCCTGGGATGTTTGGCAACAGACTGAAATGAATCCGAAGTAGCTTCTTCATGCAAGTCAGGCCGTATGCTCCTCTCCTTCACAATCACCACCCTGACAGGAAAAAAAAAGCAAAATGTAGAGTAGAAATTTTAACAGAAATGAAAGTTCAAAATTGAGGCTGGGCTTCTCCAGAATACTAATATAGACTGACACCAGTCTATGTTATGACTATAACAGAAATAATTTGTAAAGAAATAGCTAATATTATTTACCACTGTTTTAAACTTGCTTATATAATGTCCTATTGTATAAGGTGAAACCATTTCCAAGGTGACTTAATGGAACTTTCAACCTGATCTCTTCGCTGAATTCTACTAGACAATGGTTCTTTGCAACAATTCGCCTCACCATAAGACACTGTACATTTTACACTGCTGCAATTAGGCAGTAGTTCTTGTCCACTGACCCTCTTCCCCAGAAAATCCAGAGGCAACTGAGCTACCTGTACCCTGCTTAGTCATTCAGTTGTATCCAACTCTGCAACCCCATGGACTGTAGCCCACCAGGTCCTGTGTCCATGGGGATTCCCCAGGCAAGACTACTGGAGTGGGTTGCCATGCCCTCCTCCAGAAGATTGTCCCAACCCAGGGATCGAACCCAAGTCTCTCTCAATTGCAGGTGGATTCTTTACCATCTGAGACACCAGGGAAGCCCAGTGAACCAACAAGCAATATTCATTATCTGCACTTCATTTTGACCCAAAAAATAAAATCAAACTGTGCTGGTAGTTTCATGTAAAGAAACAGAGTACTTCCCTTCCCTCCCTCCTCCACCTATGAGAAGTCAGGTCCTTTTATTTTGCCTTGAAATCTATCTCCCTTCCTTCCTTCTCTCCTTCATTCTTTTCTCCCTTCCTCCCTCCAGTCCTTCCTTTTTCTTTTCTTCCAGAAGCTCTTTTACCAATACTTCAGAAGAGGGGTACATTAAAATTGCCACCCTCTTTGGGGGCCCTTATCTTCTCTGCTGCTTCCAATTTCATGTTGGATCTTCTAACATGAAACATTAAGAAAATAGCACCCAAGAAAGCATATACTGCCACGGTAGCCCCAGCTGTTATTGCCTCATTTTTCACTTTTAAACATACTTCAGAACTCCCAACTGAAAAATTGTATACATTATATAGAAAAGAAAAAATTGAGTTTAGATCCACAGTAAAATAATATTGCTGGGACTTAGAGTTACAGTCTAAGAACCATCAGTGTTTCAGGCATGTTAAGTTTTAACCGTGAGGGCGCCACCAAAACTAAAGCAGATCCTATTTCCTTGCAAGACATCAAATGGTGGGTTATTGATAACTAAGCTCAGGATTTAATCCACTTTCCATTATAAAATTACCCAACAATCAAGAAACAGAAAAAGCCAAAGGAAAACCTGAAGTATTATTCCCAAGATTTTACAAACAAGAGGCAAACATACAGTCTGTAATTATCTCATTGGCCAAGCTCAAAGCCATAAGCATTCTAGGAGGGCAAAAGGTTAATGCCACAATGATTGTTTATGTGCCAGTTAGGCAAGGGGATGAGAAACCTCAAAAATAAGATAAGATTACACATTTCTAAAACATTCACTTAAAGGAGGGGGTGGTAATGCATGCATTTGCCTGGAATCCTAACACCCTCCTGCAGAGGTGGTTCTATATACACCTCAATGGAAGGTAAAGGAGTTCACAGCTTTAAGAGTGAACCTGTTTTATTTCTAACTAACACATTAAAGTAGTTGGCAGTAATTTTTTTAAGCAGATGGATTGGAATATTTTGGGAAATGCTAAGGGGCTGATTTTCTATTGCTTTTTAGAATTTCAAGTTATAAAATAAGATTTTGGCTAATCTAGTCTTCTTCTAAATTCAGCAGTGTTTATTAAAGGCACCAAGCCTTAACTTTCTTATCTGGATTATCAGTGAAGCAGTAATAAGCTTTAATCAGGAAGGCAAATTCACATGGTCAAAATAATGCTGGATTTGGTAACTTTATTCTTCCAAAATAAGGAAAGGTTAAAAAAATAACCATGTGCACGGGACAAAACTTATGCCATGATTTTCAGGGTGCTCTTAAGTTCACTATTTATTCTTCTGCTTTTAAACCTAACCTTGTCTTCAGGAACCTGCCTTATCTTTTATCTTTCCATGACAAAGATTAGAACATTTTCTTTACAAACACCTATATTTATATTAAGCTCAAACAAACTCATGTTTCCTGTGTCAGGCAAATCCATGGCCATTCAGGTTGACCACTGATCCAAGAGGACACGAAATAAAAATGAAGCTTTGCAATTTCTTGATTTACATTACTTTATCTGTGTAATTCTACTGAATATTCTACTGGATACACAGGAATTATTCCTCTTTCTTTGGCTTCTTCCTTAGATCAATCATCTGGCCAATACTTATTGAACATCTGCTATGCACACAGTTTTTCAGAGAATCACTTTCACAGGCTGTCCAAACATCTATAAATTTTGCTAAGATGCAATCTCATAACCTCTTCATTGACTAAGATAGAAGCCTGTAAAAATATTTTTTAGTAACTAGAAATTTCATCTAAAGGATAAGAATCTCTTCACCACACCTACACACTAAAAGAATCCAATAAACAAGAACAAATGATCCCCCACCTTGTCCATAAACTGGACAGTGAGAGGAAGCATGCTATTCATATCTGCTAATATTTGGCTCCTGAAATCTGGATAATGAGTTGGGTTAATGATTTAAGTTGTGTGCTACAAGGAGCTGGCTCTCACTGGAGCAGGCTCTCAGGAGCTGACTGCATGCATCTCTTCCCAACCTCTGGAGACCTCAAGTTGGCAGCCCAAGATAACCAAGAAGAAAATATTTATACCCCTGTGACTATCCTCCAAATATTTCTCTCTCCTGAAAGTTGTCCAAATCTATTCTGCCCCTGGATTCAGACGGTAGGAGTTTAGCTACCAAGGGTTACCTTTTACATTAGGAAACCACCACTTGTGAGAAACAGAAAAAACTAAAAACAGGAAATTATAAGATCCTCAGCCCTCAGGGAACTTGAGGACCCAACACAAAATACTTCTGAAGTTTGCAAGGAGGGGTGAACTTTGAAACTGTCAAGAAGAGCTCACAGAGTAAAGGGAAGATGGATTTGATAGAGCGCTTTAACTGATGGCTATGATTTTGGTCAGCCGGAAAGAGGGGAAACAGTCATCCTGGTGAGATTACTGAATGGCCAGGGGAAGAGAGGTAAAAGAGTAAGGGAAGGACTTCCCTGGTGACCCAGTGGTTAAGGCTCCGAGTTTCCACTGCAGGTGGCACCGGTTCCATCTCTGGTTGGAGAATTAAGATCCCACATGTCAGGTGGCACGTCCACAAACCACACTCACACACAGACACACACACACAAGAGTAAGGTGAGCCAGAAAAGTACTGTGGGCCTGTATGCTTTGACCTGGAAAGCTGGAGGTAGAGGGAGCTACTAGGAATAGTCTTTCCAATTTTGCTTGACATGTTGTTTTTCTGATCTTTAACTTCTTTCTGATCTCTGATAATGCCAAGTCCATTGGTTTTCAGTCTGGTTAGACTAGCAATCACACTAGTACTGAGCATACACACTGTTGTGTCACCTGGTAACTCTGAGCCTCCTGCTGGGACATAACAAATTATAGCTGATGCCAGCTTGACTTCATCAAGTCAGCTTGGCTTCATAAAGCTCACATTAGGGCTTCCCAAGGCAATGGTTTAAGAGAAATTTCAGCCTAGCCCTTGTCTTCAGCAAGTTGCAAATTATTAGAATTTAAATGAAGGTGATGCTCATCTTCAAGATTTAGAGAAACTATGGATATGTATTCTCTAAGCCATTCACTTGGAGTCTCAAATGTCTCTCCCCTCCTTATCTTTGCACCCTATAAATACTATACCACAACTACTATTCTTAGTACTAACCTGTTGGTATAACCTCTATACACTCTGGAATCAAACTGCCTGGGATGAGGTGAAAGGGAAAGATGAGAGATATGGGATGTAGCAAGGAGAGGACAGGAGGAGGACCTACTATTTATCAAGGCCTTTCTCTGGGCCTTTTTGCAGATTCCATTAAATCCTCATAGCAATCTTGTGAGATAGGAAGACACTGAGGCTCAGTTCAATACTTTTATTATTGGACTTCCCATGCTTGTTAAAATTTTGATTTCAATAACTGACCACTCTCTTCCTAGGTGCTATGGGCTCAAAGTGAGGAAACGGCTGCTGTGTATATGTATCTCCAGTCTGCTATATGCCTATAAGGGTAGTCAATATAAAACTGATGAATAGAAATAATGTCAGAAATGGTAATTAACTTTCCAGGTGAAACTTGAAAGATTTAAAATAATAATATTGGGTTTTGGCAATACAAATTATTACAACACAGAAGCAAGAAAAGAGAAGGTCTTTTCCATTTGTAAGCAAAATCCTTGATGCTCCTTTTATCCCACCTCCTATGTCTTCTTCTTACTGAATAAATTTCATGCTTCCCTAGACTTCCCCTTACAACTCCTCCAGTCCAGGCCTAAGACTATCCCCTATTCTTCTCTTGCTAAAAAAAAAAAAAAAACAAAACAAAAAAAAACTTTCATTTCCTTATAAAATAGCGATAGCAACAAAGTCAAATAATTATCAACATACAAATGACTGGTAACCCCTTCATTCTCCCCGTTGTTTCTTTAAAGAAGAACATTTGAATTAAGCAAATGAATTAAAAGGAATATCTCATTGGTAGAGCCTCAAGTTGTTTGGCATATGTACAGCTTTATCAACACCCTCCCATTCCCAGGCTTCAGTTACTTTGAAAGAAAACTAGGAGAGGAGAGGGTTCCTTCTGAGGCAGGTCAACCTTTACCGGAACTCTATTGTTGAAAGCAAAACTTCTCAGACTTCACTTGTCAAGACACAATTTCTGATTCAGTAGGATTGGGTTGGAGCCAGAGTCTGCATTTCTAATCAATCACCAAGTGTTGGAGGAGCTGCCTGGTTGCACACCGCACTTAGAGTAGCACTGCTTGAAGCTATTCCACTTCACTGCTTGTTCTGAATGCCTCCACTTTGACACCCAGACTTGCAAAATGTATGAAGGTATAAGGTCTTTTATCAATCTAAATATCAGGAAGGCAGGATTTGTAACACTGGGAACTGGACTTGAGGAGTAAAGAAACAAGGGAGAGGATGACATGCACAAATCAAGACACACATGTCTAGACCAAGCCTGCAGGTATTCAAAAGAGAATCACAAAAAGGCTAGATTGTTGGGTTTTCCTGCATTTATCTGAGTTATCGCCTAGGGAGCCTTTTGGTTGCCTAAAATGTCTTTTAGCAAGTGAATGACAGCTTACTTGAACTGTAATGTTACCTTATAGAAGAAGAAATGAATTTTCTAAATGGGAGGGGTCTGATTTGATACCAAACCAGGGCCAGATGTGAGAGCAAAAACAAAGATCTTTTATTTTTATTGAAGGTCACTGAATCACTGTGTGTGTGTGTGTGTGTATACAAATATGACACCAGCAGAGAAAACTCAGTAAGAAAAAAACTAGAAAACTGAATAAAATATGTAAGTACTTTACAAAAATAAAATGTAAATAGCCAATAAACATATGATAAAAAGCTAAATATTATTTACATCCATCAAATTGACAAAACTTAAATAGTCTAATGATACTAAGTGTTAACAAGTATGAGGAGCAAGAAGAATTCCCATATACTCTGGTTTTGAGTATTATAAATATGAAGGGGTGCATGCTTTGCAACATAGCAGTTCTACTCCTAGGTATATCCCAGAAAAATACTAGTGGATTTTCATTTTAAAAATCCCTACCAGGATTATTTGTAATAGAGGGAAGAAAAGAAACAAACTAAATGTCACTTATAGAAGAATAAACTGGCATTTTCAAACTTTAAAATATCATACAGCTGTGGAAATGAACAAACTAGTTATCCAAAATCAACATGTATGGGGGAAGCTATAGAGAAAGGCATGCAACATATTATAAGTATGTATTGCAGAAAATTGAAAACAAGCAAAACAAGAACTCATTTTTTAGGACCCAAACATAGGTCTACAGTTTCATGGAAATAAGAAACAACAAATTCAAAAGAGTGGACAGTTCTGCAGGAAGAAGGTAGTGTTTTATTTTTCAAGGTATTCAATAAAAATATGGGCCTTGGTTATACTTTTTATATGTCTCACATATTTTCATAATAAAAATTTAGGATGTTATCTTCATAAACTGGTAACCATATCCCCTTAATAGACAACTGATAGCAAGTGACTGCAAACAGAAGTGATAGTCAAGTCATATTATTCTAAAGTTTATTTTTTTGTTTATTTTTTGTTTTTTTTTATTAATTTTTATTTTTTAGTTTGTTTTGCTTTACAATACTGTATTCGTTTTGCTACACATCGACATGAATCAGCCACGAGTGTACATGAACTCCCAATCCCGACCCTTACTAAAAATCACTAGAATCAGTGTTATGACTCAAAAGGAGCCATGTGAGTACACTGAATAATCTTCTGCTTTCTAAATCAGTGGTCTCCAAAGTGGGGTACACTGGGCTCAAGAATAAAATATTCAAATTTGTATTTATTCATAAAAATCCCTCTGATTTCTAGCTCTTGTCCATTATATAATATACATAACTTGTTGTTTTTCTTCAGTTGCTAAGTCATGTCCAACTCTTTACAATCCCACAGACTACAGTCATGGACTGTAGCATGACTGATTCCTCTGTCCTCCACTATCTCCTGGAATTTGCTGAAATTCCTGTCCATTGAATTGGTGATGCTATCTAACCATCTCATTCTCTACTGTCCCCTTCTCCATTTGCCTTTAGTCTTTCCCAGCATAGGGACTTTTTCTGATGAGTCAACAGGCAACTATTCGTATTAGGTGGCCAAAGTACTGGAGCTTCAGTTTCAGCATCAGTCCTTCCAATGAATAATCACAGTTGATTGCCTTTAGTTTCTTTGTAGTCCAAGGGACTCACAAGAGTCTTCTCCAGCATCACAATTCAAAACCATCAATTTTTTGGCACTCAACCTCCTCATGGTCCAACTCTCATATTGAAAGTGACTACTGGAAAAATCATAGCTTTAACTATAGAGACTTTTGTCAGCAAAGTGATGTCTTTTAATGCTGTCTAGGTTGGTCATGGGGCTTCCCTCATAGCTCAGTCAGTAAAGAATCTGCCTGTAATGCAGGAGTCCCAGGTTCGATTCCTGGGTCATGAAGATCCCCTGGAGAAGGAAATGGCAACCTACTCCAGTGTTCTTGCCTGGAGAATCCCATGGACAGAGGAGCCCAGCAGGCTACAGTCCATGAGGTCGCAAGAGTGAGACATGACTTAGCAACTAAACTACTACTACTAGGTTGGTCACAGGTTTCCTTCCAAGGACCAAAGCGTCTTTTAAGTTCATGGCCGCAGTCATCATCCATAGTCATTTTGGAACCCAAGAATATAAAATCTGTCACTGCTTCTATTTTCCCTTCTATTTTCCATGAAGTGATGGGACCGGATGCCATGATCTTAGTTTTTTTTAATGTTTTTCAAGTAAGCTTTTTCACTCTCCTCTTTCACCCTCAATAGGCTCTGTAGTTCCTTTTGACTTTCTGCTATTAGAGTGGTATCATCTGCATATCTGAGGTTGTTGATATTTATCCCGCAATCTTGATTTCAGCTTCTGAGTCATCCAGTCCAGTATTTTGCAAAATGTATTCTGCATAGAAGCTAAGTAAGCAGGGTGACAATATACAACATTGTCATACTCCTTTCCTAATTCTGAACCAGGAGTTCTTCCAGGTCTAGTTCTAACTGTTAGTTCTTGACCCACTGACAGGTTTCTCAAGAGACAAGTAAAGGGTCTGATACTCCCATCTCTTTCAAAATTTTCCAGTTTGTTGTGATCTACACAGCCAATGGCTTTAGCACAATCAATGAAGCAGACGTGGATGTTTTTCCATAATTCTTTTGCTTTCTTCATGATCCAATGAATGTTGACAATTTGATCTCTAGTACCTCTGCCTTTTCTAAACCCAGCTTGTACACCTGAAAGTTCTCAGTTCATGTACTGCTGAAGTCTAACTTGAAGGATTTTGAGCATAAGCTTACTAGCATGTGAAATGACTACATCCGTATGGTAGTTTGAACATTCATCAGCATTGCCTTACCTTGAGATTAGAGTGAAAACTGACCTTTTCCAGTCCTGTGGCCACTGCTGAGTTTTCCAAATTTGTTGACATATTGAGTGCAGCACTTTAACAGCATCATCTTTTAGGATTTGAAATAGCTCAGCTGGAATTCCATCACCTCCACTAGCTTTATTCGCTGTAATGCTTCCTAAGGCGGGTCATTAAGATCTTTTTTGTATAATCCTTCTGTGTATTCTTGTCACCCATTCTTAAAATCTTCTGCTTCTGTTAGGTCCTTACCATTTCTGTCCTTTATCATGCCCATCCTTCCAGGAAATGTTCCTTTGATATCTCTGATTTTCTTGAAGAAATCTCTAGTCTTTCCAGTTATATTGTTTTCTTCTATTTCTTTGCATTGTTCATTTAAGAAGGCTTTCTCATCTCTCCTTGATATTCTTTTGAACTCTGCATTCAGTTGGGTATATCTTTGGCTTGCTCTCTTGCCTTTCACTTCTCTTCTTTCTTCAGCTATTTGTAAAGCCTCCTCAGACAACCTTTTGCCTTTTTGCATTTCTTTTTCTTGAGGATGGTTTTGGTCATCGCCATTTGCACAATGTTACAAACCTCCATCTATGGTTCTTTGGCGCTCTCCCAGATCTAATCCCTTGAAATTTGTCACCTCCACTGTATAATCATAAGGGGGTTTACTTAGGTCATACCTGAAGGGCCTAGTGGTTTTCCCTACTTTCTTCAATTTAAGTCTGAATTTTGCAATAAGGAGTTCTTGATCTGAGCCAGTGAGCTACAGGTCTTGTTTTTGCTGACTCTATACAGCTTCTCCATCTTTAGCTGCAAAGAATATAGTCAATCTGATTTCAGTATTGACCATCTGGTAATATCTATGTGTAGAGCCATCTCTTGGGTTGTTGGAAAAGGGTATTTGCTGTGACAAGCGTGTTCTCTTGCCAAACCTCTGTTAGCCTTTGCCCTGTTTCATTTTGGACTCCAAGCCCAAACTTACCTGTTACTTCAGGTATTTCTTGACTTCCTACTTTTGCATTCCAATCCCCTATGTTGAAAGGACATCTTTTTTGGTGTTAGTTCTAGAAGGTGTTGTAGGTCTTTATAGAATTGGTCAACTTCAGCTTCTTTGACATCAGTGATTGGGGCATACACTTGGATAACTATAATGTTAAATGGTTTGCCTTGGGAATGAAGCAACATCATTCTATCGATTTAGAGGTTGCAATCAAGTACTGCATTTCAGACTCTTGTTGATTCTATTTCTTCTAAGAGATTCTTGCCCACAGTAGTAGATATAATGGTTATCTGAATTAAATTCACCCAATCCCATCCATTTTAGTTCACTGATTCCTACGATGTTGATGTTCAATCTTGCCATCTGCTGCTTGACTATGCTCAATTTACCTTGATTCACAAACTTAACATTCCAAGTTCCTATGCAATATTGTTCTTTAGAGCATCAGACTTTAGTTTCATCCCTAACACATCCACAACTGTCATTTCAACTTTGGCCCAGCCACGTCATTCTTTCTAGAGCTATTAGTACTTACCCTCACTCTTGCCCAGGAGCATAATGGACACCTTCTGACCTGGTGGGCTCGTCCTCTGGTGTGATATCTTTTTGTATTTTCATATTGTTTATGGGGCTTCCCTGGTGGCTCGGATGGTAAAGCATCTGCCTACAACGCGGAAGATGAGGGTTCAATCCCTGGGTTGGGAAGATCCCTTGGAAAAGGAAAGGGCAACCCACTCCAGTATTCTTGCCTGGAAAATCCCATGGACTGAGGAGCCTGGTGGGCTACAGTTCATGGGGTTGCAAAGAGTCAGACACAACTGAGCAACTTCACTTCACTTCACTTCATGGGATTCTCCAAGCAAGAATACTGGAGTGGGTTGCCATTTTCTCCTCCAGTGGAGCACATTTTGTCAGAACTCTTCACTCTGACCTTTCCATCTTTGGTAGCCCTGCACAGCATGGCTCATTGCTTCATTGAGTTACACAAGCCCCTTCACCACAACAAGACTGTGATCCACGAAGGAGAACGTACATAACAGAAACAAGCATAAATTAATTTATATATGTGCTTACACAGTAGTAAGAGTATGTCATGTATAAAGTTTTCATTGATCCATGTTCAAAATTTTAAAAGTTTAGAAGCCAGTATTCAAGATGACCACTGACTGTAAAAATCACCCATCCAGGTAACCTATACTCAAACCTTGAAGTTTAACAACTAGAAATTTTGGAAGAGGACCACATTTACAAAGAGTTTTATTAGTGAAAAATACCCTGAAGTAGATGATTAAAATTACACCCTGGTATCAAATCATGTCTGAAAACTTTCTATAGATCAAATTTTACATCAAGCTTTAAAATAGATATTGATACCAATGTCAACCAGTGCAGTATCAAGTCTGGATGTGTTAGTGTAGAATATTCTGTTTAATCATTTGGAAAATTCACGTGGAAACAGGACACAGTCTAGGAAACTGATAGCCTCTCATTAACACAAGAGCTAAGTTAACATTCTCCAACTGCTTTCAGCTATTGATATTCATTTTGGAACAGGCAGGAACATTTAGAAAATGGCACATCACCAGAAAGTGTGGGTGAGGGTGTGCAATTTTGCCTATTACAATGCAGCCAGAATCTTTCCAGAACCAACTTCAGGAGCCAGAGAAGTAAATTTGTTGCATAAAACCTTTACATTGGAGTGTAATCCTCCTACAAAATAAACTATATAAAATTGAACAGTATCATCTCACTATAAATAGTCATTCATTGAGCATGCATCTTAAAATAAACTTTTGGGCATTTAAGCTAATAATTCTGGTTATTGACAACTGAATTCATAATTTAAAAGATATAGTTTTACTCAATGTATAATAAAGAATCTACATTTACCTCTTAATAAAAATGAGATGACTATTTATTGACATGTATCATTTATCAATGACAGAAAAATGTAAGAACATTAGCCAGCTACGATAAAGGCTTGACTTTGGGCAGAAGCAGAAACAGAGGTAGGTAGATACTAAAACTATCATTAAGCCATAAATTGAGGGAAATTAATCTATTTACTAGGATTAGTGTGCATTTTACTCTAATAATATTGTTTTCATACCAAGTCAAGAAAAGACTTCTCAAAAGCATTTCTTTGGATACTAATTTGGAAAATCTCACTAAAGGGAAGAGGTCTTTCAGTTCAGTTCAGTTCAGTCGCTCAGTCGTGTCCAACTCTTTGCGACCCCATGAATCGCAGCACGCCAGGCCTCCCTGTCCATCACCAACTCCTGGAGTTCACTCAGACTCGCGTCCATCGAGTCAGTGATGCCATCCAGCCAGCTCATCCTCTGTCGGCCCCTTCTTCTCCTGACCCCATTCGAAGTACCAATTTATACCAACATCTACTTCATCACTTGTAAAGGAGGTACACATCTCATAAAAAGATACAAAATTTATACAGAAAACTATCTGTCATTTCACATCTGAAAATAGAAAGAAGTATCAAAAACTTCTCACCCTATTTCCATTGCTGACTATTTGTTAAGGTGCATCACAGGATGAAATAGATCATGCCAAGACAGATAAGTTTTGATGAAAGCATTTGCTATGATTTCTTATTTTTTCCCACAAGTTCATGAGACAAAGTAATCAATCTAATATCCAGGCTTTTGAAGCAGTGGCCCCTTTTTTAGAGTGTATTTAGTATACAATAAAAAACATGGTCGGCATCATACTCCCACCCCATAGCCTCAACCCTGTGGCATAGGGAGAAGGGACTTATCATTGATGCATCTCACAGCTTAACAAAGTTCTCTGATGCACAGCAGTCCACTCTGGGTCCATTGCCCCAAAGTTCTGCCTTCTGAAGAGCCTCAGTGACCTAAGTCTCCTCTCAGTGGTTTTCTCTGAGAGGCTCAGAAGACCCTGGGCAACACGGCCTCTGCCCACCTAGTTTGCTACCCCTGATGCCATTGAACAGTTCCTCCTTCAGACCAGGGGCATCACTGAGGGGCTGTCCAGGCTGGAGAGGTCCTAAATCTATTCACCTTTTGTGCTGGAACTCTTTCAGCAGTAAATAATGGGAGCAGAGGGGAGGAATAGAGAAAGGAGGGGGAAGCAGAAGGGAGATGAGAGGGAAAGGGGAAGAAAGGAGGCTCACACAACTGAAAACTCTATGCATGGATATGTCATCTGTCATATCTTCAGACACAGTTGGATCCACAAGACAGCATTAGAGCTTGATCTCTTTTTCTCCATCTCTCACCTCTGCTTTTCTCTCTGATCATCATTTTCTACCAGGGTCTAATGCCTTCTGGCTGCTCCAGGCTTACATTTTCCAAGTCTTACTCTTTCTAAAGATTTTCAATAAAATTTCCAGAATGAACACTTATCAGTTCCAATCAGCCTCAGTTGGGTTCTCTGCTCATCCCTGAGCCAGTCACTGTGGTCTGAGAGGTGCAAGGCCTTCCGTAATTGACCCACACTGGGTCATATGCCCACCCTGCAACTGGAAGAAGCCTGGTTTCAGAAAGCAAACCCAGGTGCTACTATAGAAAAAAGAGCATTTAGGTAAACCCACAGTGGATCTCAGGACCCTCCTCATTCTGCCCTGTCTTCACACTCCGTCCCACATTCTCCCAACCTAGGACCCTTCCTCCCTCACCATGTCTGTCCAGGATAGGACCTCTCAGCATATTTTCCTAACACAGGAAACTCCGTGTGGTATAATGACCCTAAAGCCAAACAACCTGACTTCCAGTTCTGGCTCTATCACTTCAGCAAGTTGCATAATGTCTCTGTGCTTCTGCTTCTTCATCAGAGAGAGAAAAATAAAGGGGAGGGGGGGAGGAGGCAGGCAAGAGTAGCATGTCTACCATTAGGTTGATGGGACAAATAAATAAGATGATACAGGCAAAAGAGTTCCTCACATGAAGTTCTCTCTCAAAATATGTTAGGTATTAATATTCAATGATTGGTTAACATTTCACTAACACTGCCTCATTTTTGTTTATATTTGAGACATCCTATAAATGCAATTTATAAAAAGATACCACTGAAGAACACCTGTAAGATAAGCAGGGGGCATATCTGAAGAGTGTTTTCTAAAATTACATTTCCTAATTTATCTTCTCCCCATCAATGTATGAATGGAAGCATTTCAATGCATCCTTATACCAAACTGGGTATTGTTTTCTAATCCTTCTCAGAGCCATTATGAAAAAATTCCTTAATAACTATCAATTAGGTCTATTTTTAATCCACAAGACACTATAAACACCTAAAATGTCTAAAAATACATTAATTACTTTACATTTCATCCAAAGCTCTCACTGATTTCATATTCTATTATCTAATTTGGTTACGGATAAACTCAGAAAAGAAGGAACCACAGCCTAAAATTTGAGTGTTTAGGAAACTAGAATCCTGAACCGAAGAAGACTAAGCTTTTTCACCCTAAAAGAAATACAAAACAATCTAGCTAAAAATAATATCATGTCCTCAGCTCATTAAAAGCAACAGCTAAGTGGATATATGAAAAGAAAAACTTAGTTTTAATGTGTGGAAGAAAGTTGTAATGAATTTTTTTCTAACAGTTATCTAATAAGCATTTTAGTCTATTTACCTCATCAAATTCTACCACTAAAAAAAATCAAACTCAATTCCTTATTAAAGTTAAAAATTAATAGGCCATTTATAGAAAATTTTATATGCCTTTTAAAATAAAGAAAACCATGCTCTGCTTTCTCAGCTTTCAAGTGTTTCAGGAGGAAAATTCTAAACGGCATGCAAAATGCATTTATCACCAAAATCCTCTAAAATGTCCCAGGGGATTTCATTTTCAATAGTGCCATATTTTAAAACAAATTCTATATATGCAGTTAATTGATTTTTCTTTAATTCTTTTCAAATGCTTGTTGCAAAAAGAAGAAATCTAAATGAATGCTTCATACTCCTTTGAAGTGAAATTTGAGGAAAACTGATAGAAAGATGCTAAGCTCCCACTGCATGCCTGACAGTGGAAGGATGGGGAGCTGAGGACCACCCCTGTTTTGCAGGAGCTGAGCACTTCACAGAAGCACACCAGTCTCCAGTGACTCAGATACTAATCTGCAAGAAACATAAAGAAGTTTAAAAGAGTGAAATCAGAGTTTCCTTGGTGACAGAGAGGTTCCAGACAAAGGAACACCTGACCTAGGCTAGGATCTGAAGAGTAGTCAGATTTAGACAGACAGAATGGGGAGGACAAAACATCCCACTGCAATCCCTGGGCAACACACTATGGCTCCCGTGACTCCTTCCTGCTGGTAGGTAACATCCTCATGTTTCCTAATGTTCAATAATGCACAAAGATCTTACATTGCCCAGTAGCTTTGCAGTCAATGTGGTCTGACCATAAAGTTCTTTAAACTAAGACTGAATATCCTGTTGCTTATACCCGAAAACCAGAATGGGTAAAAAAGGTATGTCAGTTCAGTTCAATTCAGTCGCTCAGTCGTGTTCGACTCTTTGCGACCCCATGAATCGCAGCACGCCAGGCCTCCCTGTCCATCACCAACTCCCGGAGTTCACCCAGACCCACGCCCATGGAGTCAGTGACGCCATACAGCCATCTCATCCTCGGTCATCCCCTTCTCCTCCTGCCCCCAATCCCTCCCGCATCAGGGTCTTTTCCAATGAGTCAACTCTTCGCATAAGGTGACCAAAGTACTGGAGCTTCAGCTTTAGCATCATTCCTTCCAAAGAAATCCCAGGCCAATCTCCTTCAGAATGGAGTGGTTGGATCTCCTTGCAGTCCAAGAGACTCTCAAGAGTCTTCTCCAACACCACAGTTCAAAAGCATCAATTCTTCTGCGCTCAGCCTTCTTCACAGTCCAACTCTCACATCCATACGTGACAACTGGAAAAACCATAGCCTTGACTAGACGGACCTTAGTCGGCAAAGTAATATCTCTGCTTTTGAATATGCTGTCTAGGTTGGTCATAATTTTTCTTCAAGGGGACATAATTATTGTTTTTGTTATTATCACTATCTGTTTTAACTTTACTCTCAACAGTTTCTTTTTATAACTAATTTCCATGAACATTTTCATAGAAGAATAGTATGAAAAAAGTTATGCCAGAAGTACCAGAGGAGAGCCAATTCATAACAAAAGAAGTAACTCAGACCTGAAAGGGGAACAGGGCAGTCTAAAATACTAGAAAGCAGGCTTTGTTGCCACTTGCTTCATTTTTGGAAAATTCTGTAATGATCTGTATTGCCAAATACTCATTCACAGCATCCTGTAAGAACAGCAAGCAGCCAAGCCTATGACAAAGACAACCTCTAAACTGTAGTACATAGAAGAGAGGCTCTTTTATAACAAACTTGATGGCTACTAAATTTCATTCCTAGAAAATGGTGGAGTCAAGCAACACCTGTTAGAACACATGTTGGAACACATGTTGGTGAGAAGAAACACAGCCAATATCAGAGTGAAAAAGAAGGGTACATATAAGCCTCAAATATTGAAAACTGGCCACAACAATAGAGCATAAACTCATCCCACTTAGATACTATTTATTCCGTTCAGTTCAGTTCCGTCACTCAGTCGTGTCCAACTCTTTGCGACCCCATGAACTGAAGCACACCAGGCCTCCCTGTCCATCACCAACTCCCGGAGTTCACTCAGACTCACGTCATTGAGTCAGTGATACCATCCAGCCATCTCATCCTCGGTCATCCCCTTCTCCTCCTGCCCCCAATCCCTCCCAGCAACAGAGTCTTTTCCAATGAATCAACTCTTCACAGGAGGTGGCCAAAGTACTGGTGTTTCAGCTTCAGCATCATTCCTTCCAAAGAAATCCCAGGGTTGATCTCCTTCAGAGAGACTGGTTGGCTCTCCTTGCAGTCCAAGGGACTCTCAAGAGTCTTTTCCAACACCACGGTTCAAAAGCATCAATTCTTTGGCGCTCAGCTTTCTTCACAGTCCAACTCTCACATTCATACATAATCACTGGAAAAACCATAGCCTTGACTAGATAGACCTTTGTTGGCAAAGTAATGTCTCTGCTTTTCAATATGCTATCTAGATTGGTCATAACTTTTCTTCCAAAGAGTAAGTGTCTTTTAATTTCATGACTGCAGTCACCATCTGCAGTGATTTTAGAGCCCCAAAAATAAAGTCTGACATTGTTTCCACTGTTTCCCCATCTATTTGCCATGAAGTGATGGGACCAGATGCCATGATCTTTGTTTTCTGAACATTGAGCTTTAAGCCAACTTTTTCACTCTCCTCTTTCACTTTCATCAAGAGGCTTTTTAGTTCCTCTTCACTTTCTGCCATAAGGGTGGTGTCATCTGCATATCTGAGATTATTGATATTTCTCCCAGCAATCTTGATTCCAGCTTGTGCTTCTTCCAGCCCAGTGTTTCTCATGATGTACTCTGCATATAAGTTAAATAAGCAGGGTGACAATGTACAGCCTTGATGTACTCCTTTTCCTATTTGAAACCAGTCTGTTGTTCCATGCCCAGTTCTAACTGTTGCTTCCTGACCTGCATATAGGTTTCTCAAGAGGCAGGTCAGGTGGTCTGGTATTCCCATCTCTTTCAGAATTTTCCACAGTGTATTGTGATCCACACAGTCAAAGGCTTTATTACTTAAGTACAAAGCCACCTTCTCCTTTTCATATGTAGTGAATAAAGAAGCAACAGTGGAGAAATTGACCACTGTGGGCCTAAGGGGGGGAAAGTGCATACAAGTTGGTGATAGAATAAGGAAGTGAAGACAGAGCTTTTCAGGTCACTTCCAGCTCCATCTCAGCCATAATTCTCCCTCATCTCTCTCAAAAGGAAATTAGGAATAAAATTCCCAAAGTATCAGCACCCCTTGGCATACTATTTGGCCCTCTGTTACAAACAAAAACATGAGAAATAATTCATGCTTGCCAACAGCATTACATGCTCTCTGACTACAATCATCAGTAAGTTCTCAATTTTCTCAACAAGAAGTGCAACTGACAACCAGGTGGAAAAGCTCTCGCTAGTGCAGGGACGATTCAAATGTCAGTAGCACAATCACAATTGAAATTGCCCCAATATATTTCTCAGACTACCTCTGATTGATAGTCACTGAGTCAGGACTTTCCCATTGGTCCAGTGGTTAAGACCCTGCATTCCCAATGTAGGGGGCACAGGGTCAATCCTTGGTTGGGGAACTAAGATCCCAGATGCCAAACAGAGTGGCCTAACAGGGAAAAAAAGTCACTGGGTCACTGAGCCATAGCTACTCCCTCTGCTCCACTGGCAAGTCTCCATACAATGCATAGCCAAGTACATTACACTGTATTAACATTGCACTCAATATTTCCAAGGGCAAACTCAGAGTCTGTCTTTTCTTCCTCCACTAGCTCACTCTCTGCTGCTGCTGCTCCTGCTAAGTCACTTCAGTTGTGTCCTTCTCTGTGAACCCAGCCTGGTGGGCTGCCGTCCCTGGGATTCTCCAGGCAAGAGCACTGGAGTGGGTTGGCTCAGTCATGTCCGACTCTTAGCGATCCCATGGACTGCAGCCTACCAGGCTCCTTCATCCATGGGATTTTCCAGGCAAGGGTACTGGAGTGGGGTTCCATTGCCTTCTCCGAGCTCACTCTCTAGACAACCTTATTTCTATAAATAGAAACTGCCTTAAGAGCTCTGAGTTATCTTTGACTCTTTCTCCCATTCCATATTTTCTTCTCAATCTGCCCTGCCTTTCCATTCCTCTTTCCTGAAGGACTAAGATATTCTCCCATCTCATCTCCCTGTCACTGGACAACCTGATCTCCTCTTAGTCTGTCTTAACAGAGCTCTATTTGCTCATCATTCATGTTTAGAAATACCTGAAGGACTCCCAACTGCCTACTAAACAAAATGCAATGACCCAGCATTGAGAATCTTTCTTAATATGACCGCCCAAAGATTTTCCTGCCACACCAACTATTACTCCCCTCAAAATACCTATCTTCCAATCTGTGCGTTCTTTCCCAACCCAGTCCTCCCCCCAACCATGTGCTTTCTATTTTCCTCCCAATGACAGAGAGGGCTCTTTCTGAAACATCTTTCCATGTTTCTAGCCAAATCAGTCTGGAGGTCCTGCTCACAAAGCTTTCCCAACTTCCCCAACATAAGATTTCTTTCTCCTTCCACCCTCCCTCCTCCACACAGTACTTTGTATTTTATTATCCTCATACACGTATTCTGGTACAGATCAACTGAAGTGAGGAATAAATGTTGGTTCTGGACTATTCCATGTATGATGAAAGCTTAATTTCTGTTTAGTGACCCATTGTTTCAATCCACTAGAATTGGATGAGGTCTCCCCCAGGTCCCAAGGGTGCAGCTGAGGATTCCAGAGGTCATTAACACATCCCATCTGCCAGCCACAGTGAGGGGTTCTGGGATGTACATTATACAAGGCCTGGCAATAGTACTCAGTCAGAATCCAGCCCCCAGCTTTTCCTCAGGGAGCAGGAATCACTGAATAGGGAGGATGGAAAGCTGGATGGGACAGAACTGAAAGGTGAGACACATCACACGACATCTGCAATGCACCATGCCGTGCCTAGTCGTCTGCCTGAAGTTTTCAGTTATGAGTAAAAAATACTCTTCTCTTGCTTAAGCAAGTTTGAGGTCCCTCACCACCATACATCCAACCTAAAGCATCCTTTCTACTGTCTGTTGGCTACATAAGCAAAACATCTAACCCTTAGTCACGCTTCCCCTCCATCTTAGCTCAATCATGACTCTGCACATTATAAATTTGTACAAAGACAAATGTATATTGTACTAATTTAGTACCTGTACTCAAGAAATCTTTTCCATATGGATTGGAGAGGAAACATTTTAATTAGAAGGAAATAAAGGATTTAATTTTAGCCCTTTGCAGCCTTTCCAGTCATCACCTTATCACCTGTAGTCAGTAGACACTGAAACGCTTTTATTAACGAGTTTCAGGAAGGTTTGCATTCATAATTAAACTCTTCTGTAAAAACCCATCTCTGCTTTCAGGATTTCTTAAGTACTCGTGGCATATGGTAAAGCAGGTGTTTGCCAGCAAATGTTTTTTAAAAGATCTTTTCAAGACCACAAACTGGTTTCACCTTCTAAAATTAGAATATTACGATTTTAGCTTGGATTCCCTGACCCTTCCAATTACACATTAATTTCATCCTATTAAAGAAGCCACAGGCTGATTAGGTGCTGCCACAAGAGGTGCAGTTATGCTGGTTCTCTTCAAGACCTGAGTAAGCTTCACAGACATAATTTATGCCAAGAATATATATGCTCTGGAAAAATAAGCACATATGTGCCCAGCCACATTGGGATATTGTGGACCCACTTACAGTGGAAATCAGGAGCAGTGCTGAGTTGCTTCAGTCGTGTCTGACTTTCTGCAAATCCCTGGACTGTAGCCCGCCAGGCTCCTCTGTCCGTGGGATTATCCTGGCAAGAATACTAGAGTGGGTTGCCATTTTCTCCTCCAGGGAATCTTTCCAACTGAAGGACAGAACACACATCTCCTGCAGCTCCTACACTGCAATGTAGATTCTTTACCACTGAGCCACCCAGAAAGTCCTCGAACTCAGGAGAACATCTCCTCAAAGACATCCCAGGATCTTGCTCCTTTCCAGGATTAACTGACCCTCAGTTTCAAGTCTCAGCCCTCAGGCTTACAAACTCAAAAACACAGGTGGCACTCCACCAAGCTGGATGAATTTTCAAAGATGAACTTTCACAAAACAAGCTTCGGAACAATACAGAAAATTAAAATGCCAGTAAGTATGGTTAACAAATAATAATAATAACTATCTTTATTAGATATTAGAAAACTGTTAGATATTAGGTACTAAAAAATGTAAAGTTCACTTGATCACTCTATTCTCTCCCATAGCTAAGCTCATGAAAGACAAATCGTAGCCCTAAGATTGCTTTGGTAAGCACTGAAATCAAAGCAAAGGGGACTTAGATGTCCTTACAAAATGTACCTCAGACAAGACAGCTAAGGAAATGTCATTCCTACAAGAATCCACGTCAACTGGCCACACTCCCTCCCTGTGGAGAGCTAGCTGTGCCATGTCGAAGCCCCCCTCATTCCACATGCCTTCTAACTGCCCTTTCAGGCTTTAGCTACATAATTTGCAGAGCTCAAGCCAAAAGGAAAATGTGCAGCTCATAGTTCAAAAAGTGGGATAAAAGTGCCACGAAGATTCCAAAATACAAAATGTCTCCTTTCTTCCAATCTCTGTCTATTTTCCCCTCCCTCCTTCCCTCTTTTCCTCCTTTCCTCCTCAACCCATCATGGTGTTATTTAATTTGCCACTTAAAATCTGCTTCCATCAGTAAAGAAATATTCACAGGGCCAGTACAGACCATCACAGGCACCCAAGAGCCCTGGTCCCATAACTTGGCATAAGTGTACAGCCCACCAGATAGCAGGTTCCCTCTGCTACCAGGTCCCTCCCTGGCTGGACTGACAAGGTCTGAGCCAGGGGCAATGAAGTGAAGTGAAGTGAAGTCAAACAGGCATCTGCCCTTGCAGTGTGGCACGTGCCCAACCCATGGTGGACAGGCCATCCCAAAGAACTGCCACCTCTGAGTCTGAGCATACTCAGTACCTGGCAAGGGGTTCACTCTTGTTGCACTCAATATGCCAGCAAATTTGGAAAACTCAGCAGTGGCCACAAGACTGGAAAAAGTCAGTTTTCATTCCAATCCCAAAGAGAGGCAATGCAAAAAAATGTTGAAACTACTGCACAAGTGCACTCATCTCCACACTAGCAAAAGAATGCTCAAAATTCTCCAAGCCAGGCTTCAACAGTACGTGAACCATGAACTTCTAGATGTTCAAGCTGGATTTTGAAAAGGCAGAGGAACCAGAGATCAAATTGCCAATATCCACTGGATCATCGAAAAAGCAAGAGAGTTCCAGAAAAACATCTACTTCTGCTTTATTGACTATGCCAAAGCCTTTGACTGTGTGGATCACAACAAACTGTGGAAACTTCTTCAAGAGCTGGGAATACCAGATCTCCTGACCTGCCTCCTAGATATCTGTATGCAGGTCAAGAAGCAACAGTGAGAACTGGACATGGAACAGCAGACTGTTTCCAGTATACTGTCACCCTGCTTATTTAACTGATTTGCAGAGTACATCATACGAAATGCCAGGCTGGATGAAACATAAGATGGAATCAAGATTGGTGAGAGAAATATCAATAACATCAGATATGCAGATGACACCACCCTTATGGCAGAAAGTGAAGAGGAACTAAAGAGCCTCTTGATGACAGTGAAAGAGAGTAAAAAAGTTGGCTTAAAGCTCAATGTTCAGAAAACGAAGATCATGGCATCTGGTCCCATCACTTCATGGGAAATAGATGGGGAAACAGTGGAAACAGTGTCAGACTTTATTTTCTTGGGCTCCAAAATCACTGCAGATAATGACTGCAACCATGAAATTAAAAGACGCTTACTCCTTGGAAGGAAAGTTATGACCAACCTAGATAGCATATTCAAAAGCAGAGACATTACTTTGTCAACAAAGGTCCATCTAGTTAAGGCTATGGTTTTTCTAGTGGACATGTATGGATGTGAGAGTTGGACTGTGAAGAAGGCTGAGTGCCGAAGAATTGATGTTTTTGAACTGTGGAGAAGACTCTTGAGAGTCCTTTGGACTGCAAGGAGATCCAACCAGTCTATCCTAAAGGAGATCATCCCATCATGGTGTTATTTAATTTGCCACTTAAAATCTGCTTCCATCAGTAAAGAAATATTCACAGGGCCAGTACAGACCATCACAGGCACCCAAGAGCCCTGGTCCCATAACTTGGCATAAGTGTACAGCCCACCAGATAGCAGGTTCCCTCTGCTACCAGGTCCCTCCCTGGCTGGACTGACAAGGTCTGAGCCAGGGGCAATGAAGTGAAGTGAAGTGAAGTCAAACAGGCATCTGCCCTTGCAGTGTGGCACGTGCCCAACCCATGGTGGACAGGCCATCCCAAAGAACTGCCACCTCTGAGTCTGAGCATACTCAGTACCTGGCAAGGGGTTCACTCTTGTTGCACTCAATATGCCAGCAAATTTGGAAAACTCAGCAGTGGCCACAAGACTGGAAAAAGTCAGTTTTCATTCCAATCCCAAAGAGAGGCAATGCAAAAAAATGTTGAAACTACTGCACAAGTGCACTCATCTCACACACTAGCAAAAGAATGCTCAAAATTCTCCAAGCCAGGCTTCAACAGTACGTGAACCATGAACTTCTAGATGTTCAAGCTGGATTTTGAAAAGGCAGAGGAACCAGAGATCAAATTGCCAATATCCACTGGATCATCGAAAAAGCAAGAGAGTTCCAGAAAAACATCTACTTCTGCTTTATTGACTATGCCAAAGCCTTTGACTGTGTGGATCACAACAAACTGTGGAAACTTCTTCAAGAGCTGGGAATACCAGATCTCCTGACCTGCCTCCTAGATATCTGTATGCAGGTCAAGAAGCAACAGTGAGAACTGGACATGGAACAGCAGACTGTTTCCAGTATACTGTCACCCTGCTTATTTAACTGATTTGCAGAGTACATCATACGAAATGCCAGGCTGGATGAAACATAAGATGGAATCAAGATTGGTGAGAGAAATATCAATAACATCAGATATGCAGATGACACCACCCTTATGGCAGAAAGTGAAGAGGAACTAAAGAGCCTCTTGATGACAGTGAAAGAGAGTAAAAAAGTTGGCTTAAAGCTCAATGTTCAGAAAACGAAGATCATGGCATCTGGTCCCATCACTTCATGGGAAATAGATGGGGAAACAGTGGAAACAGTGTCAGACTTTATTTTCTTGGGCTCCAAAATCACTGCAGATAATGACTGCAACCATGAAATTAAAAGACGCTTACTCCTTGGAAGGAAAGTTATGACCAACCTAGATAGCATATTCAAAAGCAGAGACATTACTTTGTCAACAAAGGTCCATCTAGTTAAGGCTATGGTTTTTCTAGTGGACATGTATGGATGTGAGAGTTGGACTGTGAAGAAGGCTGAGTGCCGAAGAATTGATGTTTTTGAACTGTGGAGAAGACTCTTGAGAGTCCTTTGGACTGCAAGGAGATCCAACCAGTCTATCCTAAAGGAATCAGTCCTGGGTGTTCATTGGAAGGACTGATGCTAAAGCTGAAACTCCAATACTTTGGCCACCTCATGTGAAGAGTTGACTCGTTCCAAAAGACCCTGATGCTGGGAGGGATTGGGGGCAGGAGGAGAAGGGGACAACAGCGGATGAGATGGTTGGATGGCATTACTGACTCAATGGACATGAGCCTGAGCAAGCTCCAAGAGTTGGTAATGGACAGGGAAACCTGGCGTGCTACAAACCATGGGTTTGCAAAGAGTCAGACATGACTGAGCAACTGAACTGACTGAAGGGGTTCAAAACCCCAATGAGTCACTATGGTTCTGCCAGCCCAGGGTGGGAATGTCTGCCACCATGCTTTGTACCAAGACACCAAGGCATGTGTATATTCGGACCCTGACCCTCTCTGCATCTAGACTCCCACCCAGTCAAGACAAGGGCAGGCCTGGACCACAGTACCAGGAGGTGCAGAAGCGGACACCAAGTACCTGTCCCAGGGAGGTTGGCTCCATGCTCTTGATCATGCTCAGTTGTCCCATCAGACTTCACTTACAAAAACACAAGCTCAAAGGTAAAATCATCCAGAATTTCAAGACAGCAACTACAGAGCACTTCACCCCAAGCGCGGAGCCCTTCTGGGGGACCATCTTACATGACTGTAAAGCCAACCTGCTTGTCCTAACTTCTGTTTTCTTTTAAATGTCACTGGGTACGCCACAGCTTCAACTAGCAAACATAGTCTGATTTTGCCTAAAGCTACAACTTGATAGCTTACTTCAAGAAAATAAAGGTTCCTCTTTAAGTAACCAATTACTTTTTAGACTGCTATTTTAAATGGTAAGCAACTTCCACAAGATACAGTATTGATTTCATAATCGAATTAAAAGAAGCATTCTTATTTTCCTTATTTCCAAGCCCTTCTATAGGCCTAAACACTGACAATATCGACCACTGGCCAGGTGTAGCAATAACCACAGCCTGAAACTGCCTCAAGAATGCATTTATCTCCATTCATTTATTTATTAATGGACTTAACAAATCTTGTGTGCCTACATACCAGGCATTATGCTCTGTGTTACAAAGTTCAAGAAGTACACAGTCCCTTGAAGAGCACTCACTGAAACAGAGAAGACAGACACAGAAGTGGACAATTTCATCTGATAAGTGCTATGAGACCATTTGTCATGGAAGCACAAAGGGTATTCAACCCAGCCTGGTGGAGTAAGATGAAGGTTTTCCAGACATTTTCCATCAAGGAGTGAGAACATTTTCCCCAAGAATATGGATAGCACCTTGGAGTTACACATTCCACCTTGGAGTTGCTGCTGCTGCTGCTAAGTCTCATCAGTCATGTCCGACTCTGTGCGACCCCATAGACAGCAGCCCACCAGTTTCCACCATCCCTGGGATTCTCCAGGCAAGAACACTGGGAGTGGGTTGCCATCGTCTTCTCCGACCTTGGAGTTACACATTCGTTTTTCCTCAGAATCTGTCAAATGAGAACACACCACCTCCTCCAAAGTACCAAGTAGTCTTACCCCTCCCTTCCCTTCCTCAAAAATAAACCAACCTAGATCTGTTCAAGACTTCAGAACCGACTACCAATTTACAAGTAATACAGGGCACAGGAGACCATATTAAACTGGTCACAAGGAATGCAGTCAGCAAAATCCTGTGAGAAACTCTTAATAGGACAGATACCTCGATTTCTTCAAAAAATAAACTACCAGAAAAAAATAGGTAGAAGAGCACTGAGTAGATTAACAGAGACTTAAAGGACATATCCACTAACTGTAATATGTGGGTCTTGTGTGGAAGTTTTTGAATCCTCTTAGGGGAAAACATTATAACATTTATGAGACCAAGACATTTAATGAGATTAAGGATCTGTTCATTGTCCAGATGTGATCATAACACTGTAGTTACAGTTAAAGAGGCAGGAAAGTATAATGGTTAGAGCTCCAAGCTTTGGGATCCCATTTCCTGGTTTCAGACATTTCTTCGGAGACAGGGCAACAAACCTTTGAGTAAGATGGCTTACTCAATGTTGCATGTCCTCATCTCTAACACAGGAAATAATAATGGCAGTTGCTTCATTAAGTTGTTGGAGGATTATGAGACATACCATGAAAAAGCATTTAGTACAGCGTCTGGTTCACAATAATCACCCATTCTGCTTTCATTACCACTGAGGTGATGAGGACCCTTTTTTAAACCTTTCTGTGGATTGCCCTCAGCTCAGTTACTCTGGACTAGATTCCTTCTTCTGTGCAACCAGATGCCTGCAGGACATCCCTTAAAGGGAGTTCACCATTCACATCTGTACTCCTCTCTATTCTACGCCTCCCCTCCCAGCTGCCAAACTCACAAACCCACATTCCTTTTCTTTACTGCCCAATGGGCTTGAAAAGTGTAGTCCCAGGAATCAAGGATTCTCCCGAAAATGGCTCTGGTTCATCTCCTTGGTTAAATCTCTTTGGATAAAATCTCTTTCAATTCATGCATTCATGCCCGAATTCACCCCAGTGGGACCCAGGCAGGGTCCTCCCATCCCTGGCAATGGCAATCTCATGCTTCTTCCTCCACTCCAGGCTTATGTTGTGTGTCCTGGATTCAACAAACAATTTCACTGTTTGCTGCTTATCTCTGCCTTTAGGCTACAGAACCAAGTCTGAAAGTTTTCAACCTCTGCTGCAATTGTGACCCTTTCTCCACTTCAAAGTAGAGAAGGGCAAGCCTCCTGGTAAATCCTTAGGACCAGGGTTACCTTACACCTAACCCATTCCTCCAAGGCTACTTACCTGGTGCTTTGTACATGTAGACACCCCAAAATTCCCTCCTGCTTTTTATAATACTTAGAAGAAGGAAATAAAGCTAGTTTATATGTCAGAGTCTGGAGAAAATACCATACAAAGATGGAATGCTATTGGGAAACCAGTGTAGAAAAAGTGATAGTGTTCTTAAAATCTCCCATTCCAAAAGGGGAAAAAAAAACTCTTAATTCTTCCTGACTTCTTAGGAATATACCTGGGCTGTCTATCATAGTTACGCTGCTAATTAGCTGTTCAGATTCCTGGTAGATGATTTAACCTCTCTAGGCTCCAGCTTTTTCATCTATAATATGAGGATGTTGGATTATAGGAGCTCTGAAAACTGTCTCAGCTCTAAAGGTATGATTTTAAATATTAGAAATAAAAGTCCCAGATGCAAATGTTGATCCAGTGTTGGAAGCAGGTGGACCCATAGTCACTGACACTATTTTCTCAATAACTATTAACCAAAAATGTTTCATGATGACTAAAATGAACACTAAAAGAACTATTAACAGCATTATAAATTCTAATAATAGTATATCAGTTGCCTTAAATTGCATTACTAGAGTCACAGAGTATAAATCTAACACCTTGGGAAATAGAATCATAATGTTAATATTAATAACTTACTGGCACAGAGTCCAGTGTATTTTCAAATGCTCGATACATGGTAGCCAGTCTGACAGCTGCTGAGTTCATTCATTTAATTAGGAATTTTGCCCTAGATGATGTTCTGTTCAAGCTTTAGAGACTGCATCATGCTAAGGTGAGATTGTCCAGGCTGAGCTAGAATAATTATTTGGTTTCTCTTCTTTGCTCCCCTTTGTTCTCTGGAATTTAGGTATAAAATTGAGTTATCAACTACTTTTGTTCAAGGCTGACCCACCTTAACCACCATGTTGGAATGCAGCCAATGCTATAAAAATATATCTAGAGACAGACATATTTCCAAGAAATTGAACAAGACTGAAATAAACGTTTGTAAATAAAATCACAGACTCACAGGCGGCACAGAAGTAGGATTTCAGCTAAGTATCCCACCAGCTGGAATCTGTTTGAGGCCCATATTTTTACCTGTCCTGGAAACTCCATTACAATGAATCTAACAGCCACAGTACATAAAGGTAAGGGTTTGTTAGCAGCCATAGCAAAAAGCTGCCCTAACTGTATTATGGGCAAAAGGGTGATCTCAAAAGAAAACCAACAAATCACATCATCATTTTTCCTCACTGGCTATGGAAACATTATATCAGAAAGGGCGGGATAGGTGTAACTTAAGAAGTAGTATTTTAGTGATGGAGATCAGATCATCATTTCAGTCTTTCTTAAAGTTTTTGCTACTTAATGATGAAGCGGGAAAAGAAATCTAGACACTTGGGTGCAAGAGCCAGCCACAAGAGCCAACCAACCACTAAAAGGAGGATCAAAATTGACAGAAAGTATAGCTGCTATTCAGAGAAGGCAATGGCACCCTACTCCAGTACTCTTGCCTGGAAAATCCCATGGACAGAGGACCCAGGTAGGCTGCAGTCCATGAGGTCGCTGAGGGTCGGACACGACTGAGTGACTTCACCTTCACTTTTCACTTTCATGCATTGGAGAAGGAAATGGCAACCCACTCCAGTGTTCTTACCTGGAGAATCCCAGGGACAAGGGAGCCTGGTGGGCTGCCGTCTATGGGGTCGCACAGAGTCAGACACGACTGAAGTGACTTAGCATAGCATACTGCTATTAGAGAATATGAAAGATGATCTTATGAGCACTGAGCTAAATTTTCTTTTATTCTTAAAATATCTTATTGTAAGTATAGCATTATCTTGCATGTTCATAAATCACAATCCAGGTAAGTTTACAAAATGTCTTTAGGTTGGTTGCTTAACCTTCCAAGTTTGTGTGCTGTGCTTAATTGCTCAGTCATGTCCGACTCTGCAACCCCGTGGACTGTACCCACCACGCTCCTCTGTCCATGGCAAAAATACTCCAGGCAAAAATACTGGAGTAGGGTGCCATGCCCTCTTCCAGGGGATCTTCCCTACCCAGGGATTGAACCCAGGTCTCCCGCAACGCAGGCAGATTCTTTACCATCTGAGCCGACAGGGAAGCCAAGAATACTGGAGTGGGTAGCCTATCCTTTCTCCAAGGGATCTTCCTAACCCAGGAATCAAACCAGGGTCTCTTGCATTGCAGGCGGATTCTCTACCAGTTGAGCTACCAAAGAAGCCCTAAATCTTCCAAGTTTAAAGCACCTCATTTTCATCTGAACCTGAAATTATTCCGAGCATCTGCAGTTGTATAACACGCTAAACAATTTCAGGCAACTTGGCTAGTCTATAGAGTCTTTAAGAAGCAATTTACAAAGTGACTCACTTTGGTGACCCAGAAGTATTTTCACATCTGGCAAGTACATCATTCACTCATTCAAGTGCACAGCAAGCACGTATTACATGCAAGGCACTTGGCAGAGTCAAGGGAGATCTGCAATTTAAACAGGACGACATCCTCACCATCAGGGAGTCCACAGGCCAGTGTATCAGACACATGAGCACATCAGGTAAGTATCTAACATGGAGATGCTCCCTGAAGCAGAAGAGGACAGCACAGTCTCAGGGCCCAACACCAACTGAAAAAATATTCAAACACACTGGTGAGGATATGCAAAACACTCTCATATCACTCTCATCTTTTGGAAATGAAGATATAAAAAATTCATAAACAAAGTCAGGAAAAGAAATCAGTGCTTTCACATGTTATTTCAAATGCCTATCATTTCCTTTGTCTAGGTACCTATTTCAGAGTTGCATTAATGCACATTTTAAATGATCTAAAACATAAGTCAATGCCTTTAAGAATAAAATTAATTCTCATTACATTTCAGTCTAATGTTTCCAAGTTGAAGCCACTAACCTTAGGAAAACAGATTCATAAATAAAAGCAGGCTAGTAGCCAAAAGAAATTCAGGGGGGAAAAAAGTACAAACATATTAATGAAACATATATTGAACTTGAACAGAGGGGAAGGTCTTTGAAGCACAAAGTTCAGCAACCTAAAGCTATATAGGGCCCGTCTGTGAGAAAGCATCGGCTTATCCACTGCTTCCTAATTGGATCCCCACTTGTAAGGTTTATTTAAACTTCTATAGAATAAGCAAGGTCATTGCCTCACCATATTGAAAAGTTTTATCAAGAAAATGTCACGACCCAGTCGAAGTCATTCATTAACAATTATAATTTTTAAAAGTCAGCAGAGGAATTCAAAAGACTATCATTAATTCAACAAATGTTTATGATATACTGTATTAGTTTGCTTGGCTGCCACACAAAAACCACAGACGAAGTGGCTTAAACAACAGAAATTTATCTTCTCACAGTTTTGGAGGGCAGAAAACTGAGATCAAGAGCAGCAGCATTCGCTCTTGCAGGCCAGCCTCATTGGCTTATAGATGGTCACCTTCTCCGTCTGCACATGGTCTTTCCTTTGCGTGTCTGTGTCCTAATCTCCTCTTATTATAAGGACACTATTCATATGGGTCAAGGCCCACCTTAATAACCTCATTTGAATTTAATTATCTCTTTTAAAACCCTATCTCCAAATACATTCCATTCTGAGGTAATGAAGGTTAGAACTTCACCTGTAAATTTTGAAGGGGCATAATTCAGTCCATAACATACCTAATCTGTGCCTAAGAGAACAGCATTGAAACATGTATGTTACCATATGTAAAACAGAGGGCCAGCGCAAGTTCGATGCATGAAGCAGGCACCCGAAGTCGGTGCTCTGGGACAACATAGAGGGATAGGGTGGGGAGGGATTTGGGATGGGGGGGTCAGGATGAGGGGGACACATGAATATCTATGGCTGACTCATATTGAAAAAAAACAAAAACAAGAGCAGAACATCAGTGTTTCACCCATCTTGAGGGTAATCAATTTTTCTTTAATATCTTTCACATGTTAGTTACACATAAGTGGTAATTTAAGGACCGATAATTAACAGGCATCAAACCTAATGAACCATGGACTATAACTGATAAATCATGCAACCATACCAAAAGAAAGAATAGGAAACTGAAATGAAATGAGAGGTACAGAAAAAGGAATGAGCTACTTTCCACGATTGGATGCTGGAGCTTTCACACAGCACAGAGAATGGGTGACCTTCATTCCAGTCACAATGCCTACAGGTTCCCACGTGCCCACTCAGAAGCTCATTTGCTTCAACTGCAATAATGTTGTTGAACAGCACTGAACACATACAATTTAAGTCAATCCAAGCAGGCTTTCCATACTTGAAATCTACTATAATACTGCTGTTTCCCTCTCTTTAACTGCTTGGTCCTGCAACTACTTTACCAAGTATAGATTTCCAGGATCCAGGAAGAGTCATGTCATTAATCACCACATTATCAGTCTGTCCAGATCATAAAAATCATGTCATGTAGCTTCCAATCATCCTCCCAGACTTGCAATCCAAAGCCTTGATCTTCTTCATTTCTTTGGTTCCTCCATTTTGGAGCATGGGTTGTATTAATTGCAGGATCAGAATAGAAAAAAAATAACTTATTTCAGGCCAGAGCTTAAATTAACTCCAGGAAAACAATGAGTTAAGTAGTTTTAATATATCAGTAACAGCAGGAATGAAGGGCAGGAAAACAGTACACCATTTCTAAAGGGGAATTTAGAAATAAATGTCAAATTCTTTGCCTTAAAATTATGTATTTTTGACCCATAATTCCATAAATAGAAAATTTCCCCATAGATGTGCATTAAATGTGAGTGCCTTTATATTCATTACATGATATATAGCAACAAAATCTGGAAACAACTTTAACACTTAAAGTAAAGAAATTATGGAACATTCAAGACAGAATACTAAAAATGTCTACTAAAAATATTTATGGATATGGAAAATGTTTCAACTATAATTAAGTTTAAAATTTTTAAACTGTGCAAAACATGACCCCAGAGTTTTCAACTATACCACATTTATTTTGGGCATGTGCTATATATGAATTTATTTATGTCCTGATTTTAGAATTCAATTTTTTCTTAAGATAAAATTACACACAATAAATCTGCTAAAATATACAAAAGCAACACAATATTGACAGTAAAAAAAAATGAGTGAATCCTGGAGGTCAACTAGAACATTTCAAAATTCTCCACACAAGAGCACCTGATGTTACAGCAGATACATATCTTCCTTTCATCCAGCTCAGTAGTTCTCCAGATTTCATCTGCATAAAAACCTCTGCCCCATGTAACACACAAAACTCTTCTACACTCTTCTTTATGACTGAGTAAAAGGATTTTTTTATGGGTGCTTTGACTTTAACCTCCAGTGACTACTATATGTATATACATATGTATGACTCATTGGAAAAGACTCTGATGCTGGGAGGGATTGGGGGCAGGAGGAGAGGGGGATGACCAAGGATGAGATGGCTGGACGGCATCACAGACTCGATGGACGTGAGTCTGAGTGAGTCCGGGAGATGGTGATGGACAGGGAGGCCTGGCGTGCTGTGATTCATGGGGTCGCAAAGAGTCGGACACGACTGAGTGACTGAACTGAACTGATATATATATTTCTTTAGAAATGTATATTTTATATGTATGCATTTTATGTGTTCCTTAAGTATATATTTATATATTATATATATTTTTAATTATATATATATGTATGTTTCT
The DNA here is from genome assembly GCA_006408695.1 of Aepyceros melampus. Classification (NCBI taxonomy): domain Eukaryota; kingdom Metazoa; phylum Chordata; class Mammalia; order Artiodactyla; family Bovidae; genus Aepyceros; species Aepyceros melampus. Next base: position 156,826 of record SJXQ01001323.1, on the reverse strand, counting down.
GAAAATGTATATTTTATATACATACATTAGTATGTATATATATCCATAAAATATATTTTATAATTTAAATCTATTTTATATGTATAATATATGTGCATATGTGAACATATATCCTTCATGTATATTTTATATACACACACATATAGCATATATGTGTATGCACTTATCTGTGTGCGTGTTCCTTAAAAATGGACTATCTGGATATACACCAGAACAGTGATAGAATGGTAGGTTAATTTGTTATTGTCTTGTACTTTTCACTCATCTGTAATCAGAAGAAAATATTACTATTTCAAGAAGATAACAGACAAGGCTTTTTCTCTTCCTTTCCTACGTCTTGATCATGTTACAAGGAAATCAGAAATAAACAATGTCTCTTATCTAGCATTTCCCAAGTTAATGATCCAGAACCACTCTACCTAAAATTTGGTCCTTCAGCCGCAGCAGGTATTAATTCCTGTCTCTCTTAAGAGGCCTACTCAGAATTGCTTGTCCATACATTAGATAACCTCAAATTATTTTGCTTCTGGAATTCCTTCACTTTTTATTTTTCTGGTCTGTTGCCTCTGAGCCTGTTTTCAGTCAACCAGCCACTTCCTCTTCTAGCATGCTGTTTCTATCTGCTTTTTAGTGAGAAACGAGATAATTATGTCATCACTGTTCCAAATTTAGACATGCCAATGGATGGGGTTTAACATCGCACCTATTGCCTCAACACAAGTGCTTTTATTTTAATGCATAAACTCGGACACACACTTTCCTTTCACAAAGGCCTTCTTTGTCCTCCACATTCTTTAAAAGTTGAGTGTGTTGAGGATGAACTATGTGCCTCGAAGGGTCCTGGTGCTCTACAAGACTAGCCCTTTGAACTCTCACAACAGCCTTCAGGGGGAAGGAAAAGAACCCCCATTTTACAGTGTGGCTTCAGGGTATAAACCCAGGCATGCTGCCTCTCACAGATACGTTATCAGATAACTGGCCTCAGAGTAAGCGAGGTACTTTTAAAGAAAATGATCTGCCCAAATTTTCTTATCATTGTGCAAATAATAATCTTGTATATTCACTAGGACTCAATTTTCATAAAATCTTAGCAATCATAAAGACCTTCAAAGCTATTTCAGTCATACAGTCAAACCCTTTTTAAATAATAATTTCCACTTTTCACATTATAAAAATTAACCACTTCTTTCAAAAAGGAAGAGACCCAGTGAGTTTACAATTCTGTTCTCCATTCCCACACTCAAGGCTTTCTTAACATATGAATATATGTTGAATTAATATAATGGTTTAAAACATGTGTTTTGAAGACTGGCAGCCCTGGTTTGAGTTCCAACTCAGCAATTTATGAGCTCTGTGGCGTAGGCAAAGCTGTCATCTTGCTGAGTCCCAGCTTTCTTACTGGCCAAACAGAAGTAACTGTACCCACAACCTCTGAGTCTTTGCAAGGATGAATTAAATAACACATGTGAAGTACACAGTACCTGTCACTTAGTAAACGCTTAATAGATGTTAACATTTATAAAGTTTCATGCCAATTCAGCATTCAGCCAGATGTTCAGTTTCACAAAATAGGCCTTGTATGCAAATCAAGAGTTCATTATAAAAAGCCCTTCAACTACAAACCCCTTCAGAATTACCTATTAGGAAGCAAAATGCAGAATGCTACTAATTACTCTTCTGAAATCAGTAAGTGCTTAACTAGAAGATATTTTTTAAGGTAGGCTAATTTTAGCCTCAAAAGATAATTTTTTCTTTGAAGCAAAAATGAGATACTAGGCCTGTTGCTCTTGTTAACCTAGTTTTTCAAAAAATATACACAAATTCTAACTGTTGAAAATCCTACTGTTCTAATTTTTGGCTCTACAGTTTCCTATTGTCATCGTCCCACATTCGACTGCACACACACTGAGAGCCTGGGACTCAGCCTCTCACCTGTAACAAGGTAATAGCATGGGTCATAGGATCTTGTGGCTATTACATGAGATATCCTAAGGTGCTTCATGTAATGCTTTTAAACAGTACACAGAAAGCACTTGCTGGAAGTAGCAGTTATTCATTAATCATATAAATCTTTCTTTATAAATTGAATAGCTGAGGCCAACTGTTCACATCTGGTAGTCTATGCAGTTGTGGAAAGCACAAATCCTGAACTGGGTAATGATTATGAAGAATTATAGATACCACTGTTAAGCAAGTTATCAATATTTCTTAGCAACAAACCTGCACTCCTTCTGGATAAAATATCACAGGGATTCCAGTAAGAAGGCCAATCACATTATAACTTTGAAATGGTATTTGGAGGCTTTGCATTTCCCTAACAGACACTTGCAATTACTAATCTCCGAATTTTGGAGTGGTGATTATTTGATGTTTGTTAGGACAATGTTTGAGTTCAAACAAGTATAAGACATTCCTTCTTGTACAAAGCACAGGATGTGTGTAAGGCAGTGGTTCTCATCCTGGCTACATATAAAAATTAGCTGGGGGATTGAGGAACAGGTGATCCCAAGGAGGGCGATTCCCTGAAGAAACTGAAGCCAATAACAGCTGGGTCCTGGAATGGGGCCTCAGCATCTGTAGTGTTCTGTTTTAAAGTTTCCCAGATAATTCTAATACACAGTGAAAAATGAGAACCATATGTGTGAGGAGAAACAAGAGAAGCAGGCAAGAAAATTCTGGAAAAAGGGATCAGGCCATTTACTCCATTTTGTAGATGGCCTTTTCACTCTGCTGTTTTCTTTGCTGCACATACGTTTCTAAGTTTGGTGTCGTCCCACTTGTCTATTTTTGCTTCTGTTGTCTGTGCTTTTGGTGTCCTACCCCCCCCCAAAAAAATCATTGCCAAATCTAATGTCAGGAAGCTTTTCCTCTATGTTTTCTTCTAGGAGCTTCATAGTTTTAGGACTTTACATTTAAGACTTTAATCCATTTTGAGTTAATTTTGGTATATGGTATAAGGTGAGGGTCCAGCTTCATCTTTTTGAATGTGGATATCTAGTTTTCTCAATACTGTTCATTAAAAGAAACAAAAGACTGTCCTTTCCTTAATGTGTAGCTTTGACACCTGTGTTGAAGATCATTTGACTAAATACTTGATGATTTATTACTAAGGCCTTTTTTTCAACATACATAAAGCAAAACTGTGCTCCTTTTGTATATATTATTTTGTAATCTACTTCCTTCATTTAAAATAGATAATTGATGATTACTTTCCCTTGTAATATTGTTTTTTCCTATTATTTTAAAGGCTTTACTCTGAAAGTAACACATGCTCAATGCAAATAAGAAAAGCAAAGAAAAAAGTATAAGTAATCAGTAATCCCACAGCCAAAGTTAACCACTGCTAACAGTTTAGTACATTTATCCAGAACATTTTCTATTTTGAAAATGAAAATCATTTTTCAGATGGTAGTCTCATATCCTACTATTTTCCACCCACTACACTTTTGGTACCTGACCTAGAGCTACAAATGAAGCAGCATCTAGACCAGAGCCTCCCACACAGAAGGCACTCAAATACTTGTTGAATGAATGGAATGAATGAAGAGATGTGTGACCTCAATTAATTTAGTTAGTCCAGCTAAGAAGCAAACAAGTACAAAAATAACTACAGGACAGAATGGTAAATGTTACAACAGAGCTGTGATAGGTGCACCAAAGCACAGATAACACTCAGAACGTTAGGTCACTTCCTCCAAAAGAGATGGTGCCTACTTTGAGTCTTAGAGAAGGACCACAAGAAGATATGCAGGTGAACAAGCAAGGAAGAACAAGCAGGAAGGGCACCAAAGCAACAAGCAAAGGAAAGGAATAAGAGAACAACATAAGGAGGAAACAGCAGAGCTCATCTCCAAGGGAAGAGGAGAGTGAGTGTGTATCTGTGCACCTCTGTTTGTGCACATATGTGTGTGCATGTGTGATCATGTTTGAGGGACTAAGAAGTGTGTGGCAGAATACCAACTCAGGAAGCTGATAAAGCATGAGGAAGGCAAATCATAGAGGGCTTTGAATGTACCCTCAAGAATTTCAACTTCATCTTGAAAACTATGGGAGCAACTAAGGCACTCAAGAATGAAAGTTATATACTCAATGTGATACACAGTTCTCTGGCTGTTCTTTGGGTGGGCGACAAGACTGGACGCTGTGAGCAGTTCTACCGCATGATTCTAAGTCAAAAGTGATGTGGATCTGACTCACCCAGCACAGACGTGTGAGAGGGGAAAGGAGAGGACAGAGATCAGCTATCAGTTATTAAAGAGGAAGAATCATTAGGGCAGAGTGAGTAATTAGGTTTGGTTACTATGAGGAGGAAGATTCCAGACAATCCCCAGTTTTCTAAAAAGCAGGGTCACAAGAGAAAAAGCAGTTGAAAAACAAAAAAATGTTGAGTTCCACTGGGTACATGTGGACTGTGAGGTATCTGTATGCGAGGAAGGGGAGGGCTCCAGAAGAGGAGGCACAGAGAAACTGAACTGGGAGCAGAGCACAGAGTTGAGAGCAGGGAGAAAAAAACAAAGAAGGACAAAGACAAAGAGCAGAGAACATGAGCACGAGACAGGGGAATGAGGAAGAGGTGTCTGGGAAACAGACTGGGAAGGGAAGTGGCCATAGAGCGATACTCAGGAAAGGAAGGAGATGGCTCACTACCATAACAGCAGAGGTTGAATACAGTATTGTAAAGCAAAACAAACTAAAAAATAAAATTTAATTAAAAAAAAAAAAAAAGCTAGTTGTTAATAAATTCCCTAAAGGGTGAAATACTTTTTTTGTATGATCATTTCTTGATATTCTTCATCTATTAAAAAAACTTAAAGTCCTTGGTACATACCTTTGCTGAGTAAAATGTAAATAAAATACTAATTTGAATAAAAGTAAATACATACAAAAACAAAAAAAAAAAAGAAAAAAGGAGTTTTAAGAAGAAAAAGGTGATTAAAACAATATGACAGAGGAAGATACTTAGAAAAATAAAGAGGATACAATAAGGTCAGTAAAAAGAGTAAAAAGTAGAAACTCTCTAAACACAGGAAGACAAATTCCTGAATCACTTAACTGGATGTCTTTCATCATACCACTCTGTCCTATCTCTTACCAATACCGAATACGGCATCTATAATTTCCCCACCTATATCACACAAAACATGACAAAACTTGTAAATTTCATAGAAGGTGTGATTGTATTATAGATTCAGATTCTGGCACCATTGCCCCTGTGATGATTTGACTTCTTTGATGGGCAGGATCCACTCAGATCTCAGTTACTGCGGCCTTTTGTTATCTTGTAAAGGGGAGGGTAGGGGGAGAAAGAAGGAAAAAAGGAAAGGAAGGGAAGGGGAAGGAAAGAAGGAAGGAAGGAAGAAAGAGAAAAAGAAAAGAAGAGAAAAAGCAAAAAAGAGAAAGAAAAATGAAAGAGGAGGGAGGGAACAGGAAAAGAAAGGAGAGAAAGAACAAAAAGGGCAAAGAGCAATTCAGAAAGTGAGAAAATGCTCTTGAAGCTCTACCAGAAGACCTCACACGGGATCAAACATTTCTGTTAGCAAACTAAATGGTATTTTCAGAGCTCTCCAGAGCCTCCCTCTGAGTTGCTTGCCTGTTTCCCGACTTTAATGTTGGCCAGCAGGACTGAGCAGTCAGACAGAGCTTCTCATTATGTCAGAGTACAGGGAGGGTGGCCAAGCTTCGCACCATCATACACTGCAGATGCAATCCCCTTAGGCTCAGACAAAAACTATGATTCTGGAAAAGCCTCAAGCCTGTGCATTCTGCCAGCATTACACAAATGAGTGTTCATAATAGAAAAATAAACTCAGCAGCAACACTGAGCATCCTCTCAGGGCCCAGGGTGTGGGTGGCAGCCTTCCTCTGGAAGGGACAGAAATGGGAAGAAAACATGTGGGATGAAGCACCCTTAATTATTAACGCACACTCTGCCCTATTTTTAGACAGGTTTAATGAATGGAATGATATTTTAACTTGGTAACAAAGACTGGGACCCAGCATCCAAAGTAACTATTAAACAAGAATAGAAAGCTCAGTGTCCACCCTGGTCCATGTGATTCCAAATATAAGTTCAGAGAAATTTAGCAGCTTTACTTCTACTTGTTTCCTCATTAGGAAAGCAGAACTAATAGTAAATCCTCAAACAGAAGATTTAATAAACTGCTCTTATTGCCAAAGTGGTGCCATGAAAGATAGGTAACTATTATTACATCATCAATCTCTGGTGATAATGTTCAGATTAGCTCATGAACAAAGGCCACGTGTTTATTCTTAGAAAAATTTAACACTATACAGATTTTGCTTATTAACGTACCAATATGCTGATGTTGAGACCTTAGCCCTGAAGTAGAATTGCATGCCACCCTCCAGGGAAAGAAAGTGGCCTATTCCATCATAGCACCTGCAGAAACGGTCTCCAAATAACTGTCTTAAAATTACAATCCCATGCTAGGCAACATCTTGTCAGAGATTTGACATAAATGTCTTTTAAGATATGGACCAAATGTTAGACGAATTTAGTCACCTCAAAACTGTAGTATAACTATAAATGCATGGCTTAAATAATTTGATATTATTAGGAGATAAACATTTTTATATAAAACCACAATTCTATTAGATCAGTGTATTTACTAGGTGGTATTCTCAGGAGTACAGAGCAGTAATATCCATCCAAAATGCACCAGCTTTAACAGAAGTCCTTGGGTCTTCCACGACACTTGTATTTTTATATTAGCTGCCTAGTAAAATGTAAACAAGACTATGTTTTTGTTTTGTTTTGTTTTTCATAAAAGGTATAGTCGTAGAACTACAAATTAACAAATGGAATAGTTTCAAGGACCATAATGTTTGTGAAACCCCATTTACTATGTTTTGTCTTTAAAATGGGAACATGCACGTACACATTCTAAGATTGGGAAATATCCACTAAGACTACCATTACCACATTGAGCAACAGAGCTATATGCATGAAAGTCAGTTTGCTCATATTCTCTACTATAATCCCATCTCTCAAGGGTGTATTATAAGGAACAGAATCAAATCCCTTCTTACATTCAAAACAACAAAACACCCAATTCCCTGCTTAGAATAAATACCAGGAAGAGTTACAGCATGTCAGATCATAATTCTGACAAATATTTCCTCCCAAATTCAAAAAAAAAAAAGAGCCACATGTAAAAATAGCTCTTTTAAACGAGATCAAGAAAGGAAAAAAGTCTCAAAACATAAACACAAAACCATGATTCTGTTTCTTTATATTTCTGAATTGATGGACTAAATAACAATGAGCTTTATTCCCTTTACAATAAGCAGGGGAAACTATTAAAATGATATTATAGAAGAATGTAATGGCATGGGGAAGTTTTCATAACACTACAGATTGTTAAAATAATAAAATGCTTATTTCAAGACAACATATACATTAAGGTCCTAAGTTTATCACAAAGAATACACATAAATACACACACCACATAAAAAAAACTCCTGCATCCTATAAATCCCAGAGGAAAAAGGAGCAAAGCTAATTTTTCTAATATGTTACCTCTAAATGGCTGGACTGTTAATACATTTTTTCCTCTTTATTTTTCAAGATCTTCCTATTTTCTACAATAACCATGACATTTAAAGTCAAAGTAGCATCTAACCCATTTCAAATATTGTGAAAACTAAATGATATCATTCTTGGGATACAGCACAAAACTTAGTACCTACACATAGTAAGTAAGCTGAGAACCAAAAAATTGATGCTTTTGAACTGCAGCGTTGGAGAAGACTTTTGAGAGTCCCTTGGAATGCAAGGAGATCCAACCTGTCAATCCTAAAGGAAATCAGTTCTGAATATTCAGTGGAAGGACTGATGCTAAAGCTGAAACTCCCACCTGATGTGAAGAACTAACTCACTGGAAAAGGCCCTGATGCTGGGAAAGATTGAAGGCAGGAGGAGAAGGGGAAAACAGAGGATAAAATGGTTGGATGGCATCACTGACGCGATGGACAAGAGTTTGAGTAGGCTCCGGGAGTTGGTGATGGACAAGGAAGCCTGGCATGCTGAAGTCCACGGGGTCGCAAAGAGTCAGACACTACTGAACAACTGAACAGAACTGAACCGAAACATTAGTTTAAAATTTTATGTAAAATAAAGGTAGTAACTTTTATTCTTGTAATCTTATTTAAATTCTTTTTTCTTAAGGTGTAATTATACCGGGAGTTGTCCTCAAGAAACATGAAATTTACAGAGATAGTGAGTCCCTGGTATTGTTTTGCTTTGTTAATCAGAAGACAGTATAATACTATAAATTAGTAGGCTCCTAGAGGGGTATACTAAACATACCTTTCAAAATGGTGCTTTGTTTTCATGCTTTGTGAGAAGCATGAAATAACCATAAGAAGGTTTCTCAAGGGCTCAAAGAGGGAGATATAACCACCCTATCATCTTACGCGATGGACAAGAGTTTGAGTAGGCTCCGGGAGTTGGTGATGGACAAGGAAGCCTGGCATGCTGAAGTCCACGGGGTCGCAAAGAGTCAGACACTACTGAACAACTGAACAGAACTGAACCGAAACATTAGTTTAAAATTTTATGTAAAATAAAGGTAGTAACTTTTATTCTTGTAATCTTATTTAAATTCTTTTTTCTTAAGGTGTAATTATACCGGGAGTTGTCCTCAAGAAACATGAAATTTACAGAGATAGTGAGTCCCTGGTATTGTTTTGCTTTGTTAATCAGAAGACAGTATAATACTATAAATTAGTAGGCTCCTAGAGGGGTATACTAAACATACCTTTCAAAATGGTGCTTTGTTTTCATGCTTTGTGAGAAGCATGAAATAACCATAAGAAGGTTTCTCAAGGGCTCAAAGAGGGAGATATAACCACCCTATCATCTATGGTCCTCGAAGCTATTTATTCTCAAAGACACTATTATAATTCACTGGTGTTAGAGTTGGACATGACTGAGCGACTTGACTTTCACTTTTCACTTTGATGCACTGGAGAAGGAAATGGCAACCCATTCCAGTGTTCTTGCCTGGAGAATCCCAGGGACGGGGGAGCCTGGTGGGCTGCCATCTATGGGGTCGCACAGAGTCAGACACGACTGAAGCAACTTGGCAGCAGCATCAGCAGCAGCAGCAGAAGGATACAGCTAATTTCAACAGGGACTAATAAGTGATCAGGAGAGAGAGCAAGAGATTCCACTTCATGGAATCACACAGTAAAGAAAGTCCCATAGAACTGACATATTTAATCCAAATCCTTTCTTTCAAACCAATAAACTAAAAAAAATCCAAAGAAAATAGCCTTGGGATGTGAAAGAGCAGACCAAAAGCTGGTGAACAATTTACACACTCAAGTTTGCCACTGCCCACTCAGGAATCCAGGAGGGCCCATTCACTTGGCCCCCAACCTTGGGAAGTGGGTCTTGTAGACTAGCAAATAATCCATAGAAACACTGGCGAGATGGCAGAGCAAAAGGTAAAGAACAGAAATGTACTGTTTCCTTCTTCTAATAGTTGAGTGATACTCTAACCTTTGTTACTGTAACTGAAGTTCATCGGCAGAGAAGATTACAAGGAAAGAAGAGCTAGGCAGTCTAGGGGAAGGAGGCGGCTGAGAATTAAGAGAGCCAAAGGACTGACAAGTAAGGGCAGAGATACACTTCACAGCCAGGGCTGACTCCACACAAGAGCTCTTTCTCTCACACTGTCGCCGCCACTCTCCACTACAACCACAGCAGAGCAGGAGGAGTGAGCAGCAGCCCTTCTTTCTCACACTCAGCCCACTGAGGAAGATGCCAAATAAATAAGTAAATAAACACAGGGAGAGGAAGATGGTCAAAACGTACAAACTTCCGGATATAAGAGAAGCAAGTACCATGGATATAATGTCCAACATGATTAACATAATTAACACTGCTGTAGGGACTTCCCTGGTGGCTCAGAGGTTAAAGCGTCTGCCTCCAATGCGGGAGACCCGGGTTTGATCCCTGGGTCGGGAAGATCCCCTGGAGAAGGAAATGGCAACCCACTCCAGTATTCTTGCTTGGAGAATCTTATGGACTGAGGAGCCTGGTGGGCTGCAGTCCATGGGGTCACAAAGAGTCGGACACGACTGAGTGACTTTACTTACTTACTTATGGTATATATGAAAGCTGTTAAGAGAATAAATCAAGCTAATCAAACCAATCAATCCTAAGGCAAATCAACCCTGAATAATCATTGGAAGGACTCATGCTGAGGCTGAAGCTCCAATACTCTGGCCACCTGATGTGGAGACCCAACTCACTGGAAAAAGACTCTGATGCTGGGAAAGCTGAGGGCAGGAGGACAGGGGCTGACAGAGAATGAGATGGTTGATGGCATCATCGACTCAATGAACCTGAATTTGAACAAACAAACCACCAGGAGATGGTGAAGGGCAGGGAAGCCTGACGTGCTGCGACGTCCATGGGGTTGCAAAGAGTAGGACACGACTGAGCGACTGAACAACCACAAAGAGAATGAATCCTAAGAGTTCTCATTACAAAGAAAATGTTTTTTTCTTGTTCTTTTATTTTTTATCCATATGAGATGATGGATGTTCACTAAACTTATTGAACTTATTACGGTAATCATTTCACGACTGTCAAATCATTGTGTTGTACATCTTAAACTTACACAGTGTTGTATATCAATTATATCTCAATAAAACTGAAGAAAAAAGACACACACATAAACACACAAAAGACATAGGTATCCAACTGCCTGGAACATCCCATTCACTCTCTAGACTAGGCCCTTCTTGCAAGGATTTTATTTAACTACTCTTGATAAGCTCTAAGAACACTTCAGCCAAAACCAACCAAAATTAAACAGTATTTGAAAGATGGGGGCATCCCTCTCTCTCTATTATTTTTGCTCTTTCTTCCCTGTTTCATACTCCCTTGCCTGTTGCCCAGGCTTCCCAAGAGGCTCAGTGGTAAAGAATCCATCTGCCAATCTAAGAGACACAGGTTCGCTCCCTGGGTCATGAAGACTTTCTAGAGGAGGAAATGGCAAACCCACTGCAGTATTCTTGCCTGGAAAGTCCCATGGACAGAGGAGCCTGATGGGCTACAGTTCATGGGGTTGCAAAGAGTCAGACAACACTGAGGTGCATGACACACGCACCTGTTGTCCAACAATGACAGGTGATAAACGTGCCCACAAACTAAACTTATTCACAAATCTGCTCTCATTCAATGCAGAGAATTCCTTCAAAGCATTTTTTAAAGATTTATTCCAATAAGAACCTTCATATGCAGCTGGGGGAAATGCAAAATAGTGCAGCCACTTTGACAAATAGTCCAAATTTTAATATAAGTATTCATTTACTATATAACCCAACAAGAGCACACCTAGGTGTCAACCCAACAGAAATTAAAATATATGTCCATATAAAAGCTGTATAGGAATGTTCATAACAGCATTATTCATAATAGCCAAAAAGTGGAAAACTCAAATGTCCATGCTAATGAATAGTTAATATATGATATGCCATACAATAGAATACTATTTAGCCATATAAGGAATAAAATACTGATTTATACTGCAACACGCTGCTGTTGCTGCTGCTAAGTCGCTTGAGTCGTGTCCAACTCTGGGTGACCCCACAGATGGCAGCCCACCAGGCTCCTCCGTCCTTGGGATTCTCCAGGCAAGAATACTGGAGTTGGTTCTGCAACATGAATGGGCCTCAGAAATATGCTAAGGGAAAAAAGCCAAAACCAAACCAACACATACTGTATGATTTCACTCATATGAAATAGTCAAAAAAAGCAAATCTAGAAATACAGAAAGTAGAATATTTGTTGCCGAGGGCTGAAGATAGGGGAAACGATTAACTACAAATGGGCATGAGGAGTTTTATGGTGATGAAAATGTTCTAAAACTAGATGGTGGTGATGCTGTACAGCTCTATAAATTAACTAAAGACTATTGAATTATATAGATAAAATGAATGAGTTTTATGATAAACTATGCCTTGCTTATTTAACTTATATGCAGAGTACATCATGAGAAACGCTGGACTGGAAGAAACACAAGGGGAATCAAGATTGCTGGGAGAAATATCAATAACCTCAGATATGCAGATGACACCACCCTTATGGCAGAAAGTGAAGAGGAACTAAAAAGCCTCTTGATGAAAGTAAAAGAGGAGAGTGAACAAGTTGGCTTAAAGCTCAACATTCAGAAAACAAAGATCATGGCATCTGGTCCCATCACTTCATGGGAAATAGATGGCGAAACAGTGGAAACAGTATCAGACTCTATTTTCTTGAGCTCCAAAATCACTGCAGATAGTGATTGCAGCCATGAAATTAAAAGACACTTACTCCTGGAAGAAAAGTTATGACCAACCTAGATAGCATTTTCAAAAGCAGAGACATTACTTTGCCGACTAAGGTCCGTCTAGTCAAGGCTATGGTTTCTCCTGTGGTCATGTATGGATGTGAGGGTTGGACTGTGAAGAAGGCTGAGCGCCAAAGAATTGATGCTTTTGAACTGTGGTGTTGGAGAAGACTCTTGAGAGCCCCTTGGACTGCAAGGAGATCCAACCAGTCCATTCTGAAGGAGATCAATCCTGGGATTTCTTTGGAAGGAATGATGCTAAAGCTGAAGCTCCCGTACTTTGGCCACCTCCTGAGAAGAGTTGACTCACTGGAAAAGCCTCTGATGCTGGGAGGGATTGGGGGCAGGAGGAGAAGGGGACGACAGAGGATGAGATGGCTGGATGGCATCACAGACTCAATGGAAGTGAGTCTGAATGAACTCCTGGAGTTGGTGATGGACAGGGAGGCCTGGCATGCTGCGATTCATGGGGTCGCAAAGAGTCGGACACGACTGAACGACTGAACTGAACTGTATACCTCAATACGGCTGTAAGAAAATTGCACAGTGGCTAGACTACCAAGAAAACAACGTTTATTCCACTCCTACTGCACTCCAAGTCTAGGTAATCCCTATACTTAATGAATTTAAAATACAATGGAATATTACACAAAGTTTTTTTTAAAAAGAGAACCTTTAGGGAATTCCTTGGCGGTCCAGATGTTAAGATTCACTTTCATTGTTGAGGCCTGGGTTCCATCCCTGGTTGGGAAACTAAGAACCCACAAGCCACATTGTGCAACCAAAGAAAAAGAGAGAGAAAAGCTTTAGTGTTCTGACTGATTTGTTTATTAACCAAGAACTGTGTCTATAATGCAAGAAAACCAAACACAATCAACCAAGACTAAGTCTCAAGATGTTATCAGACAGCTGATATTACTCAACATAGTAAATCATCTAAATATCATTTGCAAATTGTCTCAATTCCAAACTCTTTAGTACTCTAACTGTCCATATATTGGTACAATAATAAAACAAATTTACTCCAAGTGTACAACTGACTTCCAAGGTAAGGATAATTACAAGAAATAAATGCACTATGATTCCGGAATAGCTCTTCTAGGATCTCACTTAAAGTTAATATGATCCAGAAAGAAAAACACCAATACAGTATACTAACACATATATATGGAATTTAGAAAGATGGTAATGATAACCCTGTATGCAAGACAGCAAAAAAGACACAGATGTATAGAACAGTCTTTTGGACTCTACGGGAGAGGGTGAGGGTGGGATGCTTTGGGAGAATGGCATTGAAACATGTATATTATCATATGCGAAATGGATCACCAGTCCAGGTTTGATGCATGATACAAGGTGCTTGGGGCTGGTGCACTGGAGGGATGGGACGGGGAGGGAGATGGGAAGAGGGTTCAGGATGGGGAACACATGTACACCCATAGCAGATTCATGTCAGTGTATGACAAAACCAATACAATATTATATAGTAATTAGTCTCCAAAAAAATAAAGTGGAAAAAAAATAAAATTAAATTAATATGATCCCAATAGAACTGAGAGACAATTTCATGAATAACTTTTTCAAATAGGTAGAGGTTAAATATCTGAATCTGGGTGGAAATTTTAAATTTCAAGCCTAAAATAAAATCCTGATTTCAAAACATACATGACCATTTGAAATGATATACACTATGACTTAATGCTTAAAATAAAGACATGCAGATCTCTTAATAAAAACTAACAACCAAAAGTGTTGCAAAGTAAATAGAGTAAAACAAATGTTTGTGTTTGAGAGTAATATTTGGCATAAAATGTGAGGATGAGCACAGAATGTCCCAGAAACCACAGGTACACACTGGTCTGAAAACCATTGTGCCTTTGTTACCTGACAGGCAGCATACGGGCTGGCGTTTTCCCAGACTGCCAGTTCCCATGATGCAAGGCCACTGGACAGAACTATGGTGACCTTCCTGCCCCTCACTAAAAAGCTCCAATGTAAGTAAATTACTCCCACAAACCACTGAGGAAGATGCAAGAGATATGGCCAAACCCACGAATAGTTTACAGAAGACTAAATAGAAAACAAATTACATAGTCCGTTAGGTGTCAGGGCTGTTAAAGACTAGATTATCAAACTGAAATTATTAAACTCTCCAGCAACTTCATCCTCAGCCAGAAGACAAAGGATTGAGGATGAAAGGTTGGGGATGAGGGGTAGGGGGAACAGAGAGAAAGTACATTTTTCTTTCTGATGTGGTAATTTAAGCGTGTTACCAAAGTATTCTCTTTGAAAGAAAATTTGGGTGGAAATAAATGCATTCAAAAGCAATTAACATCAATAGCAGCAACTTAATGTTACCACACTTTTTGGATCCTTATCATCTTTAATCTTGCATTGCTTATTTTTGAAGGTGTCAGAGAAACTGCCCTTCTTGAACAAAATTTCAGTTAAAAAATGTAATAGATACAAACAACAAAAACTTTTCAAATTTGTAATGCTAGAGAGCAAAGCTATGATCTTGACAAAGATCTTGACTCTTCAAAAAAAAAAAAAAAAAACAGAAACTCTGCTGTAAAGTTGAAGCAGAAACAGAGATGGTAGATTAAAATAAGTACATTCAAGATATTTCAGAAAAATCTGTTTGAATGTTTCTAATAAGTTCAGAAATCGATAAGATAATAAACAAAAATTCAGCTATGTCTTTGCTACTAATGGAAATACTTTATTTTTAAACATTGGGTCTCTGAGTATCTGAATTCTCAATCCAATTATCTTTCAAAGAGTCAATCAGGGAAGTCAGTGTACAGGTACTGTCCATTCCCTTTTTAAAAATATATGTTTCTTTTGCCTGTCAAAGGTCTTGTTCAGTCGCTAAGTTGTGCCGACTCTTTGTGACCCCTATGAACTGCAGCATGTCAGGCTTCCCTGTCCTTCCCTACCTCCTGGAGTTTGCTCCAATTCACATCCACTCAGTCGGTTATACTATCAAACTGTCTCATCCTCTGTCATCTGCTTCTCCTTTCGCCTTCAGTCTTTCACTGCCTCAGGGTCTTTCAAATGAGTTGGCTCTTCGCATCAGGTGGCCAAAATACTGGAGCTTCAGCTTCAGCCCTTCCGATAAATATTCAAAGGTCTCAGTCACTCAGTCATGCCCAACTCTTTGTGACCCCATGGACTGTAGCCATCAGGTTCTCTGTCCATGGATTCTCCAGGCAAGAATACTATAGTGGACTGCCATTTCCTTCTCCAATTCAAAGGTCTAATTGGCCATAATTCAGGTAAGAGACTAGAGGAAGAGCATTTTCTTGGTGCTTTCAATACTTTTAAGTCAGTGAGATTACAAGCAGATTTATACAATAGCCAACATTAGCTCCTAAATATGGGAAGGGTGGGGGAGATGGTTATTTATTATTTAGAATTAGTTTCCCTCTATAAGCATTTATGACTGTTCAGTGGTTATATACCTAGACCTAGAGTACAAATACAAGCTGCTCATTGTCTAAGAAAGGAAAACCAGCATGTAAACAAATATATTACAATTCAACTCTAAGTTAGAATTGAATTGGTTAGAGGAGGTAGTGACTAACCCCCCATAACACCCCTCTTTTCCCCAATCCATGGCTTCAGCGATGCCTCACAGAAATCATTGCTTTTGTGTTCAGTCCCTAAGGATGTTTAGGAATTCATCAGGTAGGGAGAGGCATTCCACACCCAAAGTCATGAACATCTGAGAGCAGGATCTGTCCTGGAAAATGGCCTGAGTAAGCCAAAAGGGTAGAGATGCAAGCTAAGGCTGGACAGAGAATTGGAATCCAGATCATAAAAAAATACATATGCCATGGTGACAAGTTGGCAGCAGGGGGCTACCAAAATAGGAATTTTCCACTAATGAGGTGATCAGATTTCCATATTAGAAATAACATTTTAGTAGAAGTGTGGAAGATGGTATTGAGGGAAGAAAACCTAAAGACAATCGTCATGACCCCAAACGACAGAAAAGATGGTATAGATATTTAAAAGGCAAAATTTCCAGAATTCAATATTCTGTTAGATGGGAGAGAGAAGAGGGGCATTTCGGAAGGGACAAGTTTAGGAACAAGTTCCCAGATGTCTTGGTCCAACTGGGTAGATGGTGTTGCCACTTACAAAAACCAAGCACATGAAGGAAGGGCATGCCAACAGAGTGGTGGGTAGGAGTAAGTCCAAGATAGTCTTGGACAATTCAAGATATCCAGTACAGAACTGAATATATGAAATCCAAAAGTTTAATGTTACTACAACTTCCCAGTATATTTTTGTATGCAAAACTCTCTTCAGGTGACAAATAAAGTGATTCATGTTTATTCATTCCATATATTCTGGTGCATGTTTCCAAGATGCAAGTCTCTCTACTGAAGATTCCATAAGGCTTCTGTATGTGGAGGAAATAACTCTAGATTCAAAGTCAACACTCAGGTTACAAATATTGGCTTTGCACATGTGCTGCGATCTCCAGTGCTTGCCCACTTTAATCTTCTATAAAATGTAGATGCTTTCTGCCCAGCACTACTAGGAGGGTTAAATAGGGTAAATGCATGGAAAGGTGCACCATGATACCCAGCACACTGTAGATGACCAATAAAAGTTGACAGAATACAACATATATCATTCTATATACTCCAAAAGTTTGTGAGTTGGTGGGAAGAGAAGACGTGTATAATAACAATGATGTAACGTAAAAGATGACGTATGCCTCTAAGGAGATAAAAAGAGTGACAGCTGGTCAAAGGAGGGAGAGGCCACTTACAAAAAAGATTTAAGGAAGAACATTCATATAAACTGGACCTGAAGAACAAGTAGGATTTAGACACGCAGAGACAGAGAGAGAAGGGCTGTCCTTTCCAGGTGCTGAGGAAAGGCAGGATGGCATCAGCCCAGGCAACTGTGATCAAAGAAGCTGGCTTTATATTAAGGCTCTGACACTCACTAGCTGCATGACTTTAGATAAAATACTCAACCAAAATGAGGATAATAGCAACTATCTTTTAGTCACCTTAGGATTTTATAAGATAAAATAGGTTGTCTCTTAGTGCAGGAGACTAAGAGACACATGGCAGCAGCATCATATTTAGCAGAAACACAGAGACAGGAAATCGAGGGAAGGCCAATTTGGCTACAGTACACAGTTCACAATGCTGAATAATTTGCATAAAGTGGAAATAGACTATAGAGCTTAAAAAAAGAGAGAAAGAGGATTTGGGACTTTATTCCTCAGGCAAGAAAAGCCACTGAAGGTTTTACAGCAGGAAAGGAAGATGTATGTCCTCTACCTTTCCCAATATGACTTTTTATTTATAATACAAGGAAATTTTAATTATAAAATCATGTGCCTTCCACCACCCATGCTTGACTGCACACAGAAATTCTCAACGGCAGCATCTAGAGATTGAAAAGACTAATTCTAAACTAACTTTAAAAATAAAAAAAAAACTAGCTGAAATAGCAGGTGTTTGCACATTTTTTTTTAACTTCAATTATATGTGAGTGTATATGTGTATGTCCTGAATCACTAAAAAAATACAAACCCCATGGGCCATGACAGCCCCAGAAACTAGTACAGTTCTGAAACATAAAACTCAAGAGAATATTTATTGATGTTTTGAATAATTTTTCTTTTTATCAATGACAACTGCAATATACTGGTGATGATTATGAGAAATGCTGATTAACTTTTTCCATACATACATATATAGGTTTACATATACATATATGGAACACATTTTTACATACACACATGTACATATATAGTACTTCTCATACATTTACATTCTATCAGTATGACTAATACAGTGTATCAAGTATATCAAGTACTTTTTATACTTGTCACACTCATATTCTTTTTATAGCATGTTTGCCGCCAAATCTTAAGTCCTTAGTCACTCTTCATTTGCCCTTGAACTCCCACTGGAGTTAAAAATCATCAAATTTCCAACTCAGATATGCCTTGACTTTTCCTCCAAGGAGCTTATTTTGCTTTATAATTAGTCTCAAATTTATTAAGTCCTTGTGAGACAGTAGGTATGAAATAATATATAACCTAACTGGCCTGTAAGACAGAGTAAATATTCTTCCTAAAAGTTACCCCAAGAGCTGTGGCACTGAGAAGGCCATGTGTTTTGTATGTCACTCAAATGTTAACCTGATGTTAACATCTGGATGATGTTCCTTCAACTATTCTGTATCACAGTTATTCATTTTTTCCAAGCATTATTGAGTACCTGCCATTTGCCAGACATTATGAAAGGCTGAACCAGAGATCAAATTGCCAACATCCATTGGACTATAGAAAAAGCAAGGGAGTTCCAGAAAAAAAAATAAAAATCTACTTCTGCTTCATTGACTATGCCAAAACCTTTGACTGTGTGGATCACAACAAACTGTGGGAAATTCTTCAAGAGATGGGTGCTGGGAGCCAACACAGGAGATCCCACCCATGACAAGGTCATACAAAGGAGACCTGACAAACCAGACAGATCAGGACTCGAGGGGCCTGCTCAAACATCTACCCCAAAACCAAAATCTGTCTGTCTGACATTTTTATGCCTTTCACCAACTCTTCTGACATTAACAGAGGGCTATCCCCAACCTCCTTTTTCTAAAAAAAAATCAACTCAGGGCTCTAGTTGATAAATCGCCTAGACATAAAAAGAATATTTCAATTCAAACCCCCTGTTAACATTCTAGCTTACTTGACAGGTTTATCCAGATTCTTACAACATTGTTGAGCCAATGCTTGCTGCCAAGTTCCCACATCCTTTATCCATTGTGTTCCTGGGAGTGCATATAGTTAAGATGTAAAAAAAACATGTAATAACCTTAACATTAACATTAGACTTTGAGTTAATAAGTTCTTTCTTTGCTACGACCCACTAAACCTTTGCCCCATAAAAATATAACTCTGTACTTTAAGGGTGACACAGGCTAAAAAATAAAAATAAATAAAAAAAAGAGTTCTAGCTGACCAACTTTTATCAAAAAGGGGTCATAAAATGTCAACAGGCCTCCAGGCCAAAAAATAATATACAAAAAATAAGACCCTTGTTTATAAAACAATATACAAAAAAAAAACTGGTATTGATAAAAGTTAATACTGATAAAATGTAAACTGACCCTACATGACTCTACATTTCTCACTTTGCTCAATGTACAACTCAGGGTATAAAAGCTCCCTCTAAAAATAAAGTGACAGGCCTCGCTCACCAAAGCTTGGTCACCCCGTGTCATTCTTTCATTTCCTTTCACCAACGCTGTCCATCCTGAGGGTATCCCTAGACTCTGCTGAGGCTGGACCCCAACAGATGGGAATACCAGACCACCTTTCTTGCCTCCTGAGAAATCTGTATGCAGGTCAGGAAGCAACAGTTAGAACCACACATGGAACAACAGACTGGTTCCAAATAGGAAAAGGAGTACGTCAAGGCTGTATACTGTCATCATGCTTATCTAACTGACATGCAAAGTGTGTGCATCCATGCTTAGTTCTGTCCAACTCTTTGCAATCCTATGGAATGCAGCCTGCCAGGCTCCTCTGCCCATGGGATTCTCCAGGCAAGAATACTGGAGTAAGCTGCCATTTCCTGCTCCAGAGGATCTTTCAGATCCAGGGATCGAACCCACATCTCTGGGGTCTTCAGCATTGCAGGTGGATTCTTTACCACTGAGTCACCTGAGAACATCCTTATATGCAAAGTACATCATGCAAAATGTCAGGCTGGATGAAGCACAAGCTGGAATCAAGACTGCCAGGAGAAATATTAATAACCTCAGATATGCAGATAACACCTCCCTCATGGAAAAAAGTGAAGAACGAAAGAGCCTCTTGATGAGGGTGAAAGAGGGGAGTGAAAAAGCTGGCTTAAAATGCAACATTCAAGAAACGAAGAACACGGCATCCAGTCCCATCACTTCATGGCAAATAAATGGGGGAAAATTGAAACAGTGGCAGATTTTATTTTCTTGGGCTCCAAAATCACTGCAGATGGTGACTGCAGCCATGAAATTAAAAAAAGCTTGCTCCTTGGAAGAAAAGCTATGACAAATCTAGACAGCGTATTAAAAAGCAGAGACATTACTTTGCCAACAAAGGTCAGTGTACTGAAAGCTACGATTTTTCCAGTGGTCATGATGGATGTGAGAGCTGGACCATAAAGAAGGCTGAGCACCGAAGAATTGATGCTTTTGAACTGTGGTTATGGAGAAGACTCTTCTTGGACAGCAAGGAGATCAAACCAGTCAAGCCTAGAGGAAATCAAGTCTGAGTACACATTGGAAGGACTGATGCTGAAGTTGAAGTTCCAATACTTTGGCCACCTGATGTGAAGAGCCAACTCAATGGAAAAGACCCTGATGCTGGGAAAGACCGAGGGCAGGAGGAAAAGCTGGTGACAGGATGAGATGATTGGATGACATCACCAACTCAATGGACAGGCATTTGAGCAAACTGTGGGAGAGAGCAAAGGACAGAAAGCCTGGCATGCTGCAGTTCATGGGGTCACAAAGAGTCAGACACAACTGACTAAACAACAACGAACAACCACTGATTATTAGTAAACATTTATGAGTGAATATCAACTTTGCATTCAGACACTGGAGATTTTAGGCTCTTTATTTTTGTATCTCAAGGACCAGCTTAATATCTGGCAGCATAAATTGGAAATGAGTGGTCTGACTTGACTGAATGAATTACAAAGCCATTATTCAGCAATGACTGCCTCAACTCATCAAGAAGGTAAAGACATACTGGGAACGTCAAGAGCTACTGTCACTCCCTAATAAAGGGAAGTTGTATTAATCTTACAACCTGCATTTTTCTCAACTGTTTAGCATAAGTGTTTTCTCATTTAATTCAAACTTTTCAGCATGTGTCAGTTTAGATATATAAATAATTATTGCATGACTACATAATTTTTCTAGCCACTCCCATTTACTGGAATAGCCCAAAGATCCTCTTTTTGTTCATTTTTATGAATAATATTATGGTGAACATCTTTCTGCATAAAGTTTGTATGTATTTCTGATTATTTCTTAGAATAGGAACCCAGAAGTAGAATTTAAAGGTCACATTTAAAGTTCTGATGCTGTACTGACAAACTGCTTTCAATAAAAAGCTTGAATTCATTCTGACTGAAGGATATTTCACTGCACCTTGCCAGCATTAGGCAGTCTTAATTTTTTAAATCAATCCTAGTTTGTTAATTTAAACACATTAGACAAATAAATGAAAATAATGCTATTTGCATTTAAAGGTTTCAAAGCACGAGATCCTGAAAATACTTGGGAATGCAGAAGAAAATAACCTATTTTGATAGGGGCTTAACCTAGAAAATGATTCTGGGTTTATTATTAGAATCCACAGGCAGTTTCAGACATCTTTTATCTTTACTGCTAACCTTCTCAAAGTCAAATTGAGAGTCCTTCACTCTAACTTTTCACGTTACACTGAATTTCACTCTTAGACCCAACAAGATATTAAAAAGCATGCATTCTTTTAAATGGACAAGAATTAAAATTTTTTTTAAGTACTCAATATACACTAAACATCAGTGTTAACAAAATGCCCAACACCTCTAAAGAAGTCAAGGAAATCCAAAAAATTCCTTTCCTCAAAGGTTTTATTTCTTTTAACTTCATTATTCTTAATCATTCTGAGTTAAGGATTAAGCTGCATACCCTTTCAGAGAGACCTGACATTGTTACAACAAAGTTCACCTGTGTATTAATTACATTTCTACTATTTTCTATAAGAATATGACAACAGACAGGACAACTTGCCAATTTATATTATTTCTAGGATTCCATTTTATTTCAAGTTCTACTGTGTGTTTTAACATTAAGCATTTTTTAAAATGTCCTTCCTCAAAAACAAAACAGATACAGTTAACTCATTGCTCATAATGGAATGAGAAAGTCATCTGAAATTCTCAAATTATTCCAAACAGTGAAAATTACATGTGAAAACCATGTAAAGAACTATAAAACTTCCTTTCTTCAAGTTTTTTAACTAAGATCCAGCACTTTAAATTATCAACTTTTAGAAAGAAGAAAAAACAGCACATAACTTGATATAACTCAAGACAAAGCAAACTGAAAACCCAAATCCCCATCCCATACCCTAAAGACAACACAGGCATTAGAAGCAGTTTGACCTCCTTAATATATAGATACATAAACACATACATACAAATACATACATGAAATATTCCAAAATTAATTAAAATATGTGAGCATTTCAAATAATAGAAACAATTTCCATGGCTAAGAAAAAAAGATCAAAACCTAATAAAGTATTATTGCTGCTATTAGAAGAGTGAACAGTAGACTTTCTGTTTCACAGACCAATAAAATTCCAAAAACATCCTGCATATGACATAAAGTACCTTTATATTTTGTCAAACAAAGATATTTAAAAGGAAAAAAAGCACAGTTAACACCATTTTATCACTATACCATTTAATTCCTTAGGTTAAATAATCTCAGCTTTAATAAATATTCAATAGTAGAAATACATGCTTTTCTAAACCCACAAAAATGTTGTCTCAGAAGAACTGGGAACGACTGACCTGGACTGTACCCAAATGAAGGACAGGCACTGTCCCCTCCACATCTCCATTTCTTGTCCACATCCCCTGCTGCCACTTCTTTTTGTCCTCCACCCTTTCTCTGTCAACAGGACAGTCACCCACCCTGGACCCAACACTTCAGAAACTAAGGTCAAGGCATGCTTGGCTTGAAGGACACAATGGCCACAGATAGGGGCAAATTTCCAATATCAAGAAAATCCTTCATTTTCCTGCCCTAATGGGTTCAGTTAAGCCACTTTCCAAAAGTAAAGATTTTTCTCTTTGAAATACAAATGTAGAGATGGATAAGGAGGAAAGATAAAATGAGTGCAAACAACAGCATAATGAAACCACCTACTTATTTTGATATCCTTGTGCAGAAATTGGTAATTAAAGTAACAATATACAGATTTTCATGTAATAAAAAATAATCCAGCAGCGGCAGAAACACATTTTTAAAAATCTCTTTTAAGAAAATCATAAAATAGAATAACTTTTTAAAATTATAAGTTATAAAAAGTGACTAATTTATGTTTTCTTTTCTGTGAAATTATCCTTTCAAATTTTGCATGGCATTAAAGAGATAGTTGGAAGGGATGCCAGAACAGTAGAAAAAAATAATTTTTTTAGGACAAACTACCAATTCTCAAATTAGCACTAGTAGTCTAAGTCCTCCATGTGTTTTGTATTTATATTCATAAGAGCACAGGGTTTCTTCTGCTTCAGATTTTTTTTTAATGTTCTTTTAAAATGTAAAAGATTCTCAGTATTTAAACCCATAAGTACCATCATAGGTCAAAATATTAAGTGACTTATGCTTACTTCTAATTAAATATAAAAGGAAAATGATATCTTCTGGTTTGGAAATGTGAATTCTTCCACATTTCTTGAGTATTACATGGTAAGAGTTGTTGCATAGTTTTCTTAAGCCAGAAGTAAGATTAGTATATATACCATTTTACTAAGTTTCAGCTGCTGTACTTTCCTCAATAAAGACCATTACACAGGATGAATCCCACTTCCCATTCTCTTCTAGCACTCCCTCAACCCCTCAACCCCACAAATGATTTAGATTACAAGCAAACTTACTCACTCAAGTCACCTTGAAAAAGCAAACTTCACATAGTTTTCCTTGAATCTAACCTCCACAGGTTTATTGATGTTGAAGATACTTTCAAAATAAGTGTTAGGACTTACATTTAAAAATAGTCATAAAATATAATATACCTATTTTGCTTTAAAATTTAGTCTCAAAGATCAGTAAAAAAAAACAGTGGTTTTTATAATATGTCCTATTTATTTGTCTTCATTAACCAACTCTGGTAGTCAGAGGGATTGTCTATGTTTGTTTTGCTCCTTCCTTCCTTCTTTCCTCACTTCCACCCTTCCTTCCTTCCAAACTAACTGAACTACATACCATTCTATAATGGATATTTACAGTGAAGATATGAATCAGGACATTATTGTGAAGTTTCCTTCTCTCAGAGAGAAAATATGCTATACTGATGGTGATTGCAGCCATGAAATTAAAAGACTCTTACTCCTTGGAAGAAAAGTTATGACCAACCTAGAGAGCATATTGAAAAGCAGAGACATTACTTAGCCAACAAAGGTCCATCTAGTCAAGGCGGTGGTCTGGTGGTCATGTATGGAGCGAGAGTTGGACTATAAAGAGTGCTGAGCACCAAAGAATTGATGCTTTTGAATGGTGGTGTTGGAGAAGACTCCTGAGAGTCCCTTGAACTGCAAGGAGATCCAATCAGTCCATTCTAAAGGCGATCAGCCCTGAGTGTTCTTTGGAAGGAATGGTACTAAAGCTGAAACTCCAGTACTTTGGCTACCTCATGCAAAGAGTTGACTCATTGGAAAAGACTTTGATGCTGGGAGGGATTGGGGCAGGAGGAAAAGAGGACAATGGAGGATGAGATGGCTGGATGGCATCACCAATTCGATGAACGTGAGTTTGCATGAATTCCGGGAAATGGTGATGGAAAGGGAGGCCTGGCATGCTGTGATTCATGGGGTTGCAAAGAGTCGGACACAACTGAGTGACTGAACTGAACTGAACTGAATATGCTACAAGAACATACTATCAAATTCACTTAACTGAGGCTCCCTAAATGATACAAAAAATACTGACTTTTTATGTTCAAAGAGGAAAATGGATACTGAAGAGCAACAGCTGACTCTTCTGTCTGTTACACCTAACTTCACCCCGATGATGAAGGGAGACAATGAAGGAACTTCCCTCCTCATCCCTTTCACTACTGAATAAATCCCTCCCTTCCACTGCTGCTCAGATCTCATGACTATTCCTTCTTTCATTCAACAAATATGTGCCAGGCATTGTTCTAAGAAACAATGGAGAGCTGGAGCAGTGATGGTCCCTGCCTAGTGGAGCTTATGTTGGGTGGAGGGGGCATGCTCTTTATGCAGCCTTGATGCTGCCAACACCAACAGGCAGTGGTATGTGGGCTGGAGCCACGCTCTTATGCAGGTCCACTGTTAACAACTGCAGGGCTCAGAGCAAAACTACAAATGGAGGCTGGCTCACCTCCTTACTCTGTCTAAATATTGAAAGGCTATAAATTAAGCTAATGAATATGTTTTATTCTCCTACCTTGACCCTCATAATGGCTTGAAAGGACAGGTCTGAATTGAGAATTCCAGCCAGATGTGGTGTCAAAGGGGCCACCAGCTCTATCCAACGAAAGTGGTCTCACTCAGGCATATTTGTGGGCACTGAGCCAGTTCATCAGCCTCTATTCACACCTTCTGCAAAGACATCCTAGACACCCCTTGAGCCTAAGCATACGCACCCTGACTTCCCAATCTGCCCATAGTAGGAAATCCAGAGGTCAAACAGGCTCTAGAAGCAGGTTTGGGGCTTTGAAGCAGGAAATCCAGGACCCAGAGTTCCCAGAGGGTATTTCAGAAAGCAGGGCAAGTTCAGGCATAGGGTCCAGGTAGATACATTGCTTGACCCGTGGACTCCTTGCCCCGTGGGAAGGAAGGGCCTCTTGCCTAGTTCTAAGGCACAAGTGTGTTCCTGAAGTACAGAAGGCAGGAGATTAAACTGTTCAGTGTCTTCAGTATCATTTAAGAGCTGAACGAGAGAAAGGGGAGCAGAGGAGTCAGGGGCAAGGGGGAAACAACCTACTATCCTAATGCCACCAAGTGATCCCACCACTTCCCACCACAGTGTTCTCCTCCATCCAGGTGGCAAACACCAGAAGGAAGGGGAAGCAGGGAAAGAAGAGAGCCAGCATTCTGCTACTGCAGGAGGGTGTCTCCTGTAATAGTCAAGTTGAAAGCACAGCCCAGAACTGGGTGGCAAAAAAAGAAACTAAAGGTAAGTAAGGGAACTGATATTACCAACCAAGCCTCTGCTGAAGACCAGTTCAGCCCATCTCATAGGGACAGAAATATAACACAAAGATTTCATCATAAGCAATGTTTAGTAAGTTTATTAAATTATGTCCAATAATTTAAAGTACTTTTCCCTCCACAGGCTTTGTTCTGCTCTTCGTGAGCCTTCCATAGCAGAGCCAACCCAATGATTCCTGCTGGCAAACCAATCACAGATGCTTCTAATCTGGGTGTAGCCCATGCTTGCTTGATTCAAAATGTCAGAGGCCACGCTATGCCTGGCTAAGCAGTGTGCCAGGACTCTGGTATGGCCACTCCCCAATCACAGGATGTAGTCTACACTCTCCTGGGCTCACCTACTGGATGCTTCTTCTATCTGACGAATTCATTCAGTCCCTCCAGGCCAGAGACACCTGGCAGCAAGGCTGTCTCACATGATCGTCTTAGCAGTTAATGCCCCTTCCTCTTCCTCTGTCTACCCACCAGGCAAATGCATGGGTTTCAGGGGAATGCTTATAGATCCATGCCAGCCCATGGGTCCACAAACCTCTACATCACATTACAGTCTATATTGTGTTATCCTTCCACCGAGAGCGTAATTCTCCCTTTCTTCCTCCACACCTGCCTTCACCTTATAAGAATTCAAGTTCACTCTCTTCTCTCCCTGACATATCTCTTTTACTTGATGTGAATTATTTATTTGTAAGTTCTCTGGGATGGAGTATATGATCAAACATTATGCTTAGTTCAGTTCAGTCAGTTGTGTCCGACTCTTTGCGACCCCATGAATCACAGCATGCCAGGCTTCCCTGTCCATCACCAACTACCAGAGTTTACTCAAACTCATGCCCATTGAGTAGGTGATACCATCCAACCATCTCATCCTCTGTCGTCCCCTTCTCCTCCTGCCTTCAATCTTTCCCAGCATCAGGGTCTTTTCAAATGAGTCAACTCTTCGCAACAGGTAGCCAAAGTATTGGAGTTTCAGCTTCAGCATCAGTCCTCTCAACAAACATTCAGGACTGATTTCCTTTAGGATGGACTGGTTGGATCTCCTTGCAGTCCAAGGGACTCTCAAGAGTCTTCTCCAACACCATAGTTCAAAAGCATCAATTCTTTGGCACTCAGCTTTCTTCACAGTCCAACTCTCACATCCATACATGACCACTGGAAAAACCATAGCTTTGACTGATGGATCTTTGATGACAAAGTAATGTCTCTGCTTTTTAATATGCCGTCTAGGTTGGTCATAACCTTCCTTCCAAGGAGCAGGCATCTTTTTATTTCATGGCTGCAGTC
The DNA here is from genome assembly GCA_006408695.1 of Aepyceros melampus. Lineage (NCBI taxonomy): Eukaryota > Metazoa > Chordata > Mammalia > Artiodactyla > Bovidae > Aepyceros > Aepyceros melampus. The sequence goes on along the minus strand of SJXQ01001323.1, from coordinate 129,195 downwards.
ACCATCTGCAGTGATTTTGGAGCCTAAAAAAATAAAGTCTGACACTGTTTCCACTGTTTCCCCATCTATTTCCCATGAAGTGATGGGACCAGATGCCATCATCTTTGTTTTCTGAATGCTGAGCTTTAAGGCAACTTTTTCACTCTCCTCTTTCACTTTCATCAAGAGGCTCTTTAGTTCTTCTTCACTTTCTGCCATAAGGGTGGTGTCATCTGCACATCTGAGGTTATTGATATTTCTCACAGCAATCTTGATTCCAGCTCGTGCTTCTTCCAGCCCAGCATTTCTCATGATGTACTCTGCATAGAAGTTAAATAAGCAGGGTGACAATGTACAGCCTTGATGTACTCCTTTTCCTATTTGGAACCAGTCTGTTGTTCCATGTCCAATTCTAACTGTTGCTTCTTGACTTACATACAGATTTCTCAAGAGGCAGGTCAGGTGGTCTGGTATTCCCATCTCTTTCAGAATTTTCCACAGTTTATTGTGATCCACACAGTCAGAGGCTTTGGGATAGTCAATAAAGCAGAAATAGGGATTTCTTTGGAAGGAATGATGCTAAAGCTGAAGCTCCAGTACTTTGGCCACCTCATGCGAAAAGTTGACTCATTGGAAAAGACCCTGATGCTGGGAGGGATTAGGGGCAGGAGAAGAAGGGGACGACCGAGGATCCATCTGCAGTGATTTTGGAGCCTAAAAAAATAAAGTCTGACACTGTTTCCACTGTTTCCCCATCTATTTCCCATGAAGTGATGGGACCAGATGCCATCATCTTTGTTTTCTGAATGCTGAGCTTTAAGGCAACTTTTTCACTCTCCTCTTTCACTTTCATCAAGAGGCTCTTTAGTTCTTCTTCACTTTCTGCCATAAGGGTGGTGTCATCTGCACATCTGAGGTTATTGATATTTCTCACAGCAATCTTGATTCCAGCTCGTGCTTCTTCCAGCCCAGCATTTCTCATGATGTACTCTGCATAGAAGTTAAATAAGCAGGGTGACAATGTACAGCCTTGATGTACTCCTTTTCCTATTTGGAACCAGTCTGTTGTTCCATGTCCAATTCTAACTGTTGCTTCTTGACTTACATACAGATTTCTCAAGAGGCAGGTCAGGTGGTCTGGTATTCCCATCTCTTTCAGAATTTTCCACAGTTTATTGTGATCCACACAGTCAGAGGCTTTGGGATAGTCAATAAAGCAGAAATAGGGATTTCTTTGGAAGGAATGATGCTAAAGCTGAAGCTCCAGTACTTTGGCCACCTCATGCGAAAAGTTGACTCATTGGAAAAGACCCTGATGCTGGGAGGGATTAGGGGCAGGAGAAGAAGGGGACGACCGAGGATGAGATGGCTGGGTGGCATCACCAACTCGATGGACATGAGTCTGAGTGAACTCTGGGAGTTGGTGATGGACAGGGAGGCCTGGTGTACTACGATTCATGGGGTCGCAAAGAGTCGGACACGACTGAGCGACTGAATTGAACTGAACTGAACTGAGATGTTTTTCTGGAACTCTCTTGCTTTATGTATCTGCACTCAAATACTGAAGGAGGTTTTGAACATACCTTTTACATTTAGGAACCATGCTTCTTACATATATTTTCTCACTTACTCTTCACAAAATTTCACAACTATTACTACCATCCACAGTTTTATCCACTGAGTTCAGAGAGATTAAACACGTTATTCAAGATGACAAAGTTAGAATAAGTGTGAACATAGCAGAGTTCTACCTGTACCTGTGAAAGTTCAGTCACTCTCTTTACACTGTTTGTTTGCTGCCTGATGAATGGCTGCTGACTGTAGAGACTTATGTATTGGTGTTTGGCTACATTTTGCCTTAGATAGCCTGTAAAAGACTGATCCGCAATAACGAGAATAAAATATTATATTAACAAGGCTTTATAGTTTAAAAAGAACTTTTAAAATAATTTTCAAACACCAAGATAGCAAAAAGAAAGAATATGGACTAAATAGCAATTAATGAAAGAAAAAACAACCTAACGTTTAATAAAGCAAAAGATGATACTTTGACGAGATCAATAGAGCACAAAATCACAGGTTAGCCTGGTTTTTAAAAAAAAAAGCAAAACAGAAATAAACAACACTAAAAAAGAGAAAGACTGTTTCGGATTTTTACCAATAAATTTGAAACTCTAACCCAATCTGGGAAAATATAAATATACCAATCATTCAACAAATACTTATGGAGGACCTTCTATATGCCAAGCCCGGCTGTATCACAGTCAACAAGTAAATGAAGTCCCTCTCACTGTAGAGCTCTACGAGCAGCGGGAGGGGGGATGTTGAGGAATAAAGAAAAACCAATATGTAGCATGTCATGCAGTGATAGGGACCAAAAGAAAAATAAACATGATTCATGGAGAGAGACAAGGAAAGAGGTTCAGCTTTTAATGAAGTGGTCAGGAAAGGACAGAGTCACATGGGTCAAAGGGGAAAAAAACTGAAACTACTTTACTTGTTCAAGTTCTGTGAGGAGAACACAGAGGTAACATAATCTGATGTCACTTTAAAATAAGCACTATTGCAGAGACCAATAATTCTGGTAGAAATTTGAAAAGTCATAAAAAAAAAAAAATACTACCTCTAAGACAAAGGATGCTTCTAATAGCTTTATAAGTGAACTCTATTTAGCCTTTGAAGAACTGATAACCCCTATATGGAAAGCTTCTGAGCATTTACGAGGCTCACAGAACCTGGAAAATCAAGCAGACAAGACTACATACAGAGCTCTCCTTGCCACCCCTCCCCTCTTCTCTAGCACCATCCCCGACATACACACACACACACACACACACACACACACATGCGTATACACACACTACTTCATAGGCCAGTGTTTCCCGAACCTCAATCACTCCAGTACCATCTTCACAACTTTTAACATATTCAGATACCACCTATAGTACATTTAAATATCACTTAACATTCATTTAAACTGATTGGCTACTCTAAAAGATAAATTTCCACCACTATCATAAGTGGAAAACTAGTATCATTTGTCAAAACTAATTAAAATAATTGCATGCCTATTACAATTTTTAAACATTCATCTGCAAACTACCTAAGAGGAAGTCACATTCTGCCAGAACTTGGTGCTGGCACATAAACCATATTTTGAGAAACATTGCCACAGGTCAAACTCCCTATGACTCTAGGTATAAAACATTTTAAATATCATATTAAAAAATCTAATACAGAGATTGTTTTAAAGAACAATGTATCAATAAATTTATTCCAGAAATAAAACAATGGCTCAACACTAGAAAATCTATTTATGTGTGCATACATTAAATTTAACACATGTGCATGGGTTTATATACACATAGAGAGACACACATGGATAGACTACATTCAAAACCATTCACTATCACTCCTGAAATAAGTCATACCTGACTTAGAGAGAAAAACAGGCTAAGAGGGTCTTATAAAATCTGACCAAGGTCTAGCTCATACATTTAGAGCAGTGGTTCTCACCCAGAGGTGACTTTGCCCCCCAGGGTACATTTGGCAATGTCTGGGAACATTTTTGATTGTCATGACTGGAGTGACTGATACTGATATACAGTGGGTAGAGGCCAGGGATAAACATTCAATAATGAACACACAGGACAACTCCCATGACAAATAATTAAGCAGTCCAAAATATCAATAGTAGCGAGGTTCAGAAACCTTGGCTTAGAGGACATACAACATCTAACTCCAAAATCTGGCTGCACGTTCCAGGACTCTTTTCATTGCACTGCATTTCTATCACTGAATTAAAATATTATTCCTATGAAAAAAATACATTTTGAATTCCAAACAACCAATTCTAAAACTTACCTAAACATTAAACATACCTGAAAACTCACAATCAAGAGAAAGGACACGAGGATTTGTCTTCCCCCAGTGCAACTACACAAGTAAGGAAAGTTAACACACTTCTTCCACCACCAGGGAATGGTCAGATGGTTTAAGAAAAGTCAACCAAAATGTGCATCCAGCTACTTTTCTCCTGTGACATTAACATTCCTCTTTGACTGCAACATGCCCTGGAGCCCTGGGTCCATCATTTTCAACTCTCCTGGGAGATTTTATAATAGGCTAGTGTGGTTTAAGTACTGTTTGCTTACACCATTTTAGGTATTAGGGAGAAAAAAGATGGACTCCTTTAAACAAGCAGGTATTTTTATCCCTCTGCAACTGAAAGAGTACTGCTTTCTGAAAAATGGAAAGTGACATAAATATGTTACCTGACTTTTCTTCTGTTAAATTCCTGACCTCCTTTTCCTAACCTGCTTTCGACTCTTTAACTACAAGAGCAGAGGGGAGAAAAGAACAGTTAATAAGCCACCCTGGGTCAAACATAGAAGCCTGCATCCATCAGTCTCTGGGGATATTCAAGACAAACAAGCTAAATATCTCCACCTTTCCTTGTGATGCAGCTAAAATACAAATTATAAAACTAAACCAGTAAACATTTTCTACAAAATCACAATTGAAGAGCCTGAAAAAGAAAGCTACTGGATTCTCACTGCAGCTGATGAGTGTGAAGTGTTTTGACTTTCAAAATTCATGGATTATAAAAAGCATCAGTGTGTGTGAAGGGTTATGTGTAGGATGAGTAGGTGGGGGTATAATAAGAAACAGTATTTTGGTTCTTCAGCAGATTTAACTCCTTCATCCCAGCCTCCTACTGGTATATGAGGATATGCAAATTACCCCAGAATGAGCCTCTCCATCTTCCTCCTTCTGCCTCTTTGCCCTCCATCCCCTCATCCCCTAAAGACATCTTATCAGAGAACAAGCACTTGCTTCTTTCACTTTTCCTCCATCTTCCCCATATCCGAAGAGAACGCCATGATTTCCTACAGGATTTCTTTTTATGAATATTTTTATCTTGAGTTTTCAAATAACCAGTAATTACTCTGTAAGAAATATTTCTACCAAAATCAGGACAAAAAAAAAAATGTTAAATGTTTAAATTAGTTTCTGGCTTAAATATAGAAAATGTTAAAGGGTTAAATAGAATTTTAATATTTTCTTTTAAAAGATTCCCTTTGTTACACAGTACTTTATAATATTTTTTTAAAAAAAACCCCTTCTAGCCCTCCACACTAAAGGCTTTTAAATATTTTTAAGTGGGATTTTAGTAGTACTTTCCACAAATGTGGAGATATTTTTAAAATGTAGGCATCTTTTTTTTTAATTGTATGATCAAAAAACCCCAAAGAGCTTATGGACAAGCAGTTGTAGTAATTATGTACCACTGCAGTTTTAATTATTACAAAACTAATTAATAGTGACTTATTTTTCCCCTCAGAATTATAATCACAAGCAATTAGTAGTAAGAACTTCTCTATCCTCCTGAAAATCTCTAAAAATTAGACTCTGTGATCTGTGATAATGCAGGTACAATAAATAAATTATTTTTAGAATTTCAAAGTATTACTGCATTCCCAAATGTGAAATCACAAGCACCAGACTGTAATTAATAAGCTTATTAAAGCATCCATCAATACTTCCATTCATTTTCTAAAATAATTCAAAAGAAATGGGTTTTCAAAGCAGGACTGGCTGCCATATTGCACACTGCAGAGGTGCAAATTAATTCCACAACCCACTCTCAAGCCTACTGCGCTGATACCTTCATTTCATTTATCCAACAAATACGTGAGTGCCTGATACATGCCACACATAATAGCAATGGCTGAAAACCCCGTGATGAACAAGCAGAGAGGGCCAGTCATAGAGCTTACAGCTTGGTATTAAATAAGTAAACACATACATAAGTTTATGATTACAAAGTATAAGTGCAATTGAAGAAACAAACAGGAAAGACGATGCCAGAATAAGGAAGACACTGTTTTGTAAGGTTAGCATTGCATGAGAAAACTGTATAATTCAAAGAATAAAGCTGTAAGAGGCAAGTAGACATAGGATGATACATGAAGGTTTCTAGAAAGGTCAGTAGGGGAGTCGAGGGGGAGGAGCGTGAAAGTCAGGGTAAAGAGAACAGCCATCATTCAGAGCAGGCCCTGAAAATCAGGGTAACATGGGTGATGACATCACTAATAGAGCAACCTGCCTGGTTCCCTCACCACAGGCTGCTCACTAGACAATCTGTGAAGCAGGAGAGGTTCTGACACATTATTCTGTATGCACAAGCTCCCATACCCCCAAAGGGCTAGGCAGGTAAGGAAAACTAAGCCAGCTAAAAACACGCCTTATGAGAAAGATTAGTACTGTAACGTGTATTTGGAAGTTGCTAAGAGAGTAGATCTGAAAATTTGTGGAACAAAAATTTGTAACTGTGTATAGTGATGGATGTTAATTAGACTTGTAGTGACCATTCTGCAATAAATACAGACCTTGAGTCATTATGCTCTACACCTGAAACTAATGCCAGTTTTTATGTCAGTTATGTGTCAGTTAAAAAAAGAGAATGAAGGACAGCAGTAGTGGGATGGATTGTCTTATAGGTTTTGGTTGGTTTTCTTGGTCTGAGACACTGTTAATTGGAGATTAAAAAGTAAAAACAGTTGAAGATTTAGGAATTTTGTACCTAAGTACCATAAAATACCGCAAGAAGGTTACAGAGTGGTGGTCCTCAAACTTACTTTATTTGGCCCATAAGTAAGTAAGTAAGTAAGTAAGTAAAGTCACTCAGTCGTGTCCGACTCTTTGTGACCCATGGACTGCAGCCCACCAGGCTCCTCAGTCCATGAGATTCTCCAAGCAAGAATACTGGAGTGGGTTGCCATTTCCTTCTCCAGGGGATCTTCCCTACCCAGGGATCGAACCCAGGTCTCCCGCATTGGGGGCAGACGCTTTAACCTCTGAGCCACCCATTCAGAACATCTGCAATTGTTTTTAAAAGATGCTAGAAATGTAGTTTTATTTCATGTGACATATCCCAGTTTTTAAAGATAATATGGGCCAAATAGGATACTTCCCTGGTGGCTCAGAGGTTAAAGCGACTGCCTCCAATGCAGGAGACCCGGGTTCAATCCCTGGGTCGGGAAGATCCCCTGGAGAAGGAAATGACAACCCACTCCAGTATTCTTGCTTGGAGAATCTCATGGACTGAGGAGCCTGGTGGGCTGCAGTCCATGGGGTCACAAAGAGTCGGACACGACTGAGTGACTTTACTTACTTACTTACTTACTTACTTATGGGCCAAATAAAGTAAGTTTGAGGACCACCACTCTGTAACCTTCTTGCGGTATTTTATGGTACTTAGGTACAAAATTCCTAAATCTTCAACTGTTTTTACTTTTTAATCTCCAATTAACAGTGTCTCAGACCAAGAAAACCAACCAAAACCTATAAGACAATCCATCCCACTACTGCTGTCCTTCATTCTCTTTTTTTAACTGACACATAACTGACATAAAAACTGGCATTAGTTTCAGGTGTAGAGCATAATGACTCAAGGTCTGTATTTATTGCAGAATGGTCACTACAAGTCTAATTAACATCCATCACTATACACAGTTACAAATTTTTGTTCCACAAATTTTCAGATCTACTCTCTTAGCAACTTCCAAATACACGTTACAGTACTATTAACTATAGTCATCATGCTGTACATTTCACACCCAGGACTTGTAAGTGCTGCTGCTGCTGCTAAGTCGCTTCAGTCGTGTCCAACTCTGTGCGATCCCACAGACGGCAGCCCACTGGGCTCCGCTGTCCCTGGGATTCTCCAGGAAGAACACTGGAGGGGGTTGCCATTTCCTTCTCCAATGCATGAAAGTGAAAAGTGAAAGTGAAGTCGCTCATTCGTGTCCGACTCTTCACGACCCCATGGACTGCAGCCTACCAGGCTCCTCCGTCCATGGATTTTCCAGGCAAGAGTACTGGAGTGGGGTGCCATTGCCTTCTCTGTACCTTTTGTCCCCTTTTACCCATTTCACCTTTGTTCTTTAAAGCTAAACACTTCATAATATTTTAAGCATAGATAACAGCGAAGATATAATAGCATATCTCATATCATACTATACTTTATATGTAAACTTTGCTGTCTTTAAATGTTCAAGTCTACCAAATGGTTGTTGTTTTCTACCCGTTATAGCAGTCCACCTAAAGAAGACTTAATAAGCATATTCAGCACAATGCTAACTCTCCATTCTCAGAGTGCTTATAATACTGTTGATGAGAAAATAGTAGCAAAAAAAACAATTAGAAGACAATGAAAACCAGTATATAATTAAATAATTAAATCTGAATGTATAGAACAAATGAACATAGTAAGAAGTCACAAAAATGAGATTCTGAGAGTCTGGTTTACCAAGGAGGATTTAGATAGGCACAGAAGAAGAGAAAAAATAAATCATACAATAGAGAGATAGAATAATACTTGAAGAATGTATATTATTCAAGAATAATACTTGAAGACTATTGGTCAATGGTTTGCTACTGGTCTATGAAATAAGCACAGAAATGGAAGTAAGCAGTCAGAAACTTTGCTAGCATCTTGACACTGCCCTGACATCCAGGCTTGTAGTCAGTGGACTTTTCTCGTTGGACAAGTCATAGACAGTTAGAGCACCAGCAAACTAACAGGAAGGGTCAGATGCAGCACAAGCTGCATGCCAGGAACACATACTAGGTCTACATCACAACATGTTAACACTTTCACACTTGTGATCAATTATAACTCAACAGTGTATAAAACTCAGAAATCATTTCTTTCTTCAAGAGGCAAATTATTTACTACAGAATTGCTGAAACAGCGACTGATAAAAGATGGAAGATCAGTTTGAAAATAATAGGATGACTTGCTTCACTTTGGATAAAAGGTTTAAATAAATATCCTGAGCTTGCTAAAATTGTTTTCAAAATCTAGTCTTCCTTTCCTGTCAACATAGGCTTTACAAGAATGGTTTCTCTACTATGAGTGTTATCAAATCAAAACCTAAAACACTTTAGGTAGACATTATGCCTTATGAGTACCATGTCATCAGCCCTGTAATTTTTGTAATTTTCCTCTTTTTTCCTATGTTATGTTTGCTATTGTTTACTGAAATGTCATTTTATCTGTTGAATCTAATAATAAAAAGTTTGGGCTTATATTTTATATTTATGTTTCCTGTTTTATTTTGCTAGTTAGTAACTCATAGTATCAGCTCATAATGTATTGACAATTAAAATTTTAAAAAAAGAAAAACTGGCCCTTTTGCACAGATAATTTGAGAAACACTGACCTAACCCCAGACTGTTAGAAAAATAAGCCAAAATTATGCAAATATAGCTTTCCCAAGGGCTGTCTTTTCTAAAATTTGAGATGTGCTACTTGGTAATAGACTCAGTATCAAATCACACTGAACCAGAGACTAAGAGTTTCTGCAAGAAGCCCTGTTTAGAAAAGGCTGGAGTCTTTTAGTAAGAATCGTTCAAGCTAGGTACAAGCTATATATTCCATTCCTCATGAGCTTCTTGCCAGGGAATATGTTATAAAATCAAGTCAAAAACTAAATTAAGCCAGAGGTACACTTACTACTGAGCAGGCACCAGACCTGTTTTGTAATTCAAGGAAGTCCCACATTCTCCCCCTGGTATTTCCTACTACCAACTAAGACAAAAGACACTCCCAGAAAGACATCAGGGCATCTTGATGGCAGGACAAACAGTATTCTGGGGTCCCTGACCCAGTGGTGACTCCCAGGCTTCCCATAGCTCATTTATACAAAAGGCATTCATTTCATGGATGAAAAATTATACCCAACATCCCTTAGGGTAATGAAATTCTCTGTGTGGATTTCTATAGTAATACTTGAAGTTCTAGATAACTAACACTGAGGTATTTATTCCTTATGTAGAAGTGTTAGTCACTCAGTCGTATCCAACTCCTGTGACCCCGTGGACTGTAGCCCACCAGTCTCTTCTGTCTGTGGGAGTCTCCAAGCAAGAATACTGGAGTGGGTTGCCATTCCCTTCTCCAGGGGATCTTCCCAACCTGGGGATCGAACCTAGGTATCTTGCACTGCAGGCAGATTCTTTACCCTGAGCTACAGGGAAGCCCCACCTGAAATAATAGGCTCTAAGAAGAAAATTAGGCAGGGATCATGCTATTTATTCTGAAGCACTTTTGGACTACACTGACACACATACAACAGAAGGATTTTAAAGGCCCATTTAGTCAAAGATATGTTTTTTTTCAGTAGTCATGTATGGACGTGAGAGTTGGACCATAAGGAAAGCTGAGCACCAAAGAATTGATGCTTTCGAACTGTGGTGTTGGAGAATATTCTTGAGAGTCCCTAGGACTACAAGGAGATCAAGTCAATATGAAAGGAAATCAATCCTGGATACTCATTGGAAGGACTGATGCTGTAGCTGAAGCTCCAATACTTCAGCCACCAGATGTGAAGAGCCAACTCATTGGAAAAGGCCCTGATGCTGGAAAGATTGAAGGCAAGAGGAGAAGGGGAAAACAGAGGATGAGATGGTTGCATGGCATCCCCGACTCAATAGACATGAGTTTGAGCAAGCTCCGGGAGATGGTGAAGGACAGGGAAGCCTGGTGTGCTGCAGTCCATGGGGTCGCAGAGAGTCAGACACAACTGAACAACGACAACAAATTCCAATAGTTCTACTGAAATAAAGTCTCTCTTTGATGCCATGAATAAATCAGCACTTGCTCATCTCTCATTTCAACAAGGAGCATAAATTTGGCTTTAGAATCTTTGGCAAGTATCATATCAGACTAGAAGTTAATTGCCTTGTTTTACCTTTCATTTGTTTTCAAAACAATTTCATTCATTGTTTTGTTTTATTTGTTACTTACCTTGTTTCATTGCTACAGTTACTTTCTCTTAATCATGTAATAATGATATAGCTTAAATTAAATTTCCTTAAGTTAAACTATAACCAAATTTAAGACCGAAATGGTAATGGCTTACTTTAAAACAAAAGGCTTCTGCATATCATCTCAGAGAACTCCCTTAGAGGGTTCTCATTTAGTAATGTCAGATGAGCCTTGGCTTGTTGCCTGCTGCCTTCGTGTCTACCTGGTTGTCCTCTCTGTGTTTCTGCCTCTCCTGGTCATGCCTCTCTGGCTCCCCACAGTCTTCCCACTCTGCCTGTCCCATAGTGTCCCATGTGTCAGCATATGTCTCCACTACTACCTGCAGCACCTTGAATACCAGGATATGTCATTTCTCTGTGTCCCTAGTGCCATGCCCCTATCTTAGGCACAGAGAAGGAGCCCAATAGATGTCTGCCTCTGGACTAGGACTGATTCCATTTACAACCATCAAAAAAAACAGAAAACATATTTAATATCGATAATTTACATAAGTGCTTTATACACCATCTCAGTTAATGCAGCCTTCAGTCTTCTGAGGCATTTATCATCATCCCTGTGCTATGCTCAGATGCTCAGTCATGTCCTACTCTTTGCGACCCCATGGGCTGTGTAGTCCGTCAGGCTTCTCTGTCCATGGGACTCTACAGGCAAGATTACCAGAGTAGGGAGAGGAAATAAGGTGGGAAGAGGCTAAATCCCTGTCTGTTCTCAAACCTTTAGAAGGTGGTGGATTCAGGATTAAAACTCCCACTTCATGTTAAACTGACTTTTCTCTGCCACCCAGGTCCAGTTTCACAGGTTCACCAGTATAGCAGACATGCAAAATCACTACCAACAATTTCTTCCACAACTCCCTATCAGTAACTCAACAACTGTACCACCTTCCCTCAAAAACCAAACAAACAGGAAAGAAAGATTATCAGCAGTTTGGTTCAGCTATGATATCAGCATCTTAATCAGTCTATGTTCTGAAGAACATTTATGCACCTCTTATTTCTTGAAAACACATGTGTGTAAAATCCCACAATAAACTCTGCTTTAAAAAAGGAGTAATTTATGCTAGGAAGCATTTTGTCTGATTGTTCCTCAGCTCTTGAGATAAACCCAGCCTACTCCTGATGGCAAAAAGGCAAAAGCTTCCCTGAAACACTCAGAGAAAACACTCAGATGCAGATTCACAGACCACAGGTATTCTGACAGTTTCTTTGTTTATCACCAGTGTCAGGAATAATCGGATTGAAAGAAAAATTTTACATTCAAGCCAAGAAGGTCAGAATGATGAAAATTATGTGAATTAGGCATATTTACTTTTTTATGTTCTTGTATATTTTCCGTAAGTCTTACAAGTAAACAAAAGTATTACTTTTTATAATTAGGGTGGAAAATGTTATAATTTTTAAAAAGAACTAAAGATTTCTTCTTGCCAATGGCCCGTATTAACTTAAACCAAACTTGAGCATAAGCTAAATGTTATATTATCTAGAATTTACTTTTAAATACTACAGCAGAGCAATATAAAGTGTATGTGTGTGTTAACTTTAATCTCCCATCCTAATTGGGACTGTATACTCTTAGTGCAGTCAACTGACACTGACTCAAAAGAAGCACTCTACCTTCCTCTCCAATCAAAACCAGTAATTTTGATCGTAGGTCTTCAGATGTTCGAGACAAGATTCCACTGTCAAATTGGTGGTGCTGAAGATGAGAAATTGGTGGTGCTGAAGATGAGAAATTGGTGGTGCTGAAGATGAGTTCAAAACTATAACGATTAAGTGCAGTGTGGTATTCTGGATTGGATTCTAGAACTAGAACAGGATATCAGTGGGAGAAAGCCTGGAGTTTAGTTATTGATATGCCAGTGTTCATACTCAATCTCTGATAGCTCAGCTGGTAAAGAATCTACCTGCAATGCAGAAGACCCCAGTTCAATTCCTGGGTTGGGAAGATCCACTGGCAAAGGGATAGGCTACCCACTCCAGTATTCTTGGGCCTCCCTTGTGGCTGAGCTGGAAAGAATCCACCTGCAATGTGGGATACCTGGGTTTGATCCTGGGTTGGGAAGATCTCCTGGAGAAGGGAAAGGCTGCCCACGCCAATATTCTGGCCTAGAGAATTCCATGGACTGGACTGTATAGTCCATGGGGTTGCAAAGAGTTGGATACGATTAAGCAACTTTCACTTTACTTCAAGTCTTTAACAACTAGATCATGGTAATGTGGAAGGTTAACAAAAGGAGAAATCAGATAAGGGGAATATGAAAACTCTGTATTACCTTTGCAATTTTCCTGTAAATGTCAAATTATTAACACTACCAAAAATAAAAACCTATGAGCTTATCAGTTCAGTTCAGTCTCTCAGTCGTGTCTGACTCTTTGCGACCCCATGAATCACAGCACGCCAGGCCTCCCTGTCCATTAGACCATGATATTAAGACTAGCACCTTAGGCTTGATTCTTCAAGGCCCTATGGACAGCCTCTGTTTCACTGGATTCCTGTCTATATCAACAGTAGGTAGCTAGCTAACAAAGTATTCTTCCTAGAATATTGTTGTGATAGACCCCAGGAAAACTTATCATGCAAAGTACAACTAAAATATCAATAAAAAATGAGAGACTGCTGGGAATTCACAGAGCTTACAGAACAGGTCGTACAGTTCTTTTGTATAGTCTTGCTAACAAACATCTTTATGTGCAATGAAATGAAGTCTGAAACTTGCTTTCGTTATTACCCCATAAGAAAGCTACTCCTAAGTACTGGAGGTTAGTGATGTTTTACAAATAAGTCTAATAGTTGTACATAACCAGAATGGCTTAGATTGTTTTGTAATACAATACACAAAACATTGTTTTCAACTGTAGCTTTTAATGGTAGATGTGCACCCATGTCCCATAAGAAAGCAGAACAAAGACAAGGAGACAAGGTAGGTGTGAGGCAATTCAATCAGGTCTCATAGGAGGAAATACCTGAGTAATAATTCACCATAGATAAGAAAAAATTATAAGGTCAGAAAAACACACTTAGAGCAGCACAAACTAGCTAAAACAGAACAGTATGGATTGAGGATGCACAGGTGAGAGTATGCAATTAAAGCAAGTTTCTCAACCATTCCTTAACACTGCTCATACTCCTGCCAAAATCCAACGAACGTGGGGCAGATGAACCCCCTGGACAGGAACAAGGAAGATTTCATCTTCCCAACAATCTAATGCAGTAGATTAGATGTTACCATTCCATTTTACATGTGGAGAACTGACATTCTCTTGTAGGTAAAATATTAACTGGCCCAAGCTCACAAAGCTAGAAAGCAGTGGGACAGAATGAGACCCAAGCCTATCACTTCCAAGCACTTTCTCCAATCCTGCACAGTCTCCCTTCTATCTGACCACTACTGTGAAAAGTGAGTACCAGAAAGAAACACCCATGAATAGCTGCCAACTCACAACTGACTTTATGCAGAAAACATCTAACGGAGACAATTATAAAATATTCTCTTCACAATGTTTCAGAGATGTATATATGATATCAGTGAACTATTTCAACCCTTTCGTTTTTAACCTAGTCATTGTCCACAATGTGAAGTTGTTCTTACCAAACTTGGAAGTTCACCTAGATTTGAGGCAATGCTAAGAGCACTGTGAATGCCAGGAAAACTTTCTTTCTCAGAATTTCCAAGTTTACTTGAAGTGAAGTAATGTAAAACAGTATTTCTATGTTAAAAATAAGAAGTATGTGTAAACTAGAATGCTACATCTGCATGAATATTAAAAACAATGCCTTTCAGAGAAACTTCACACTCTCAACACACTTTGAACTGTACTTCAAGCTTCTGGGAGTTTACAATTCTCATAGAAGTATTTCAGTGGAAATTTTTAAGAAACATCAAATGATTTTTATGTCCAGGTTAAAATTTCACATGCAGTCCTCTAATTTAATGCTTAAAGAAATTTCAAGGACATGATGACTCTCAGGCTTCCACTTCTTAGTATTTTAACATTTTTTTAAAAAATATTGATAAAGATTCCTTAATTTTTCATTTACAGAGACCATAAAAGGTGAGTGAATTACCTTCCTCTCAAAGTTTCATTTTCCTCTTTTAAAAAATGAGTCCCACAGCAAGGGCTCAATAGATGTTGATGATGAAACTGATGGTATCTTTGATTAATTTCACCTACATCTTAAGGAGATGTATATGCCAAATTTTCCCTAATAAAAATGACATAAGACTTTTAAATAAATCACTTTAAATGATCCAATGCATTACCAAGCAATTAATTAAATATTAAGGCAATGTTGGTGCCTACATGATTGGATATTGACTAATAAATGGAAAACAAAGTTAAGCATATTACTTTTTAATTACATAAAAGCAACATTACCACCATCTTGTCCTCTCTATGGGAGGCAGAACACACTCAGCCTCCCCCCATTTAAAAACAACCTGTAGCCTGAGGCAACCAAAAGCTAATAGATTTCCAAAGTCAGTGTGGAGAGTCAGTGGCAAAAACACCAAGACTAGAACCCTGGTATCCTAGCATTATAATCCTAGGCTCCACTGACCAGAACATGATGCTCCTTCAAAAAGCAAAACAAAACAAAACAAAAAAGAAGGCTTTTCTATTGTGCACATCCAAGGCATTGTCAACACATCACTGTTTCATTGTTCTGCCCACTCTTCATCAGAGCAGTCACAATTATGTGGTCATGCCTGGTTCTTTTCCTAATTCTAATAAGTCAGAAAAGAGAGAATTTCATATTCCTACAACTTTTCATTCTTCTCTGGAACTCCAAATTCACTATTTAAATGTTTCATTCAATGACTTGAGTGAAAATGAAAGAGGACAGTCAAATATCTAGAAATTCTGTTGTGTCTCTGATCTGTATTAGTGAAATGCCCCAAAAACTGTGGGATAAGATATTACTTATCTGTGCAGGCAGCTGTGGTTACCCAGAACTAGAAGACTGATTTGACTAATGAGAACAACTCTAGTGAAGACACTCTCTAATAGTTTTCTCAGAAATAAAAACTGAATGAGGTTGAGGGTTATAACCACATGCAGAAATCACACCATAAGGAATAATCTTCCTGCACATAATTAAATTGTAACATTTAAGACAAAAGAATTTTCTGGTACTGCCAAAACAAAACCATCCCTCTAAGCACTCAACTGGCTGTTGGCTTTTGTAGATTCCCCTCATCTGATGCCAGGAGTGATTAAGAATGGTAATTTGGAAAGGGAATATGATAACACATCCAGAAGGAAAATTATGTATTTTTGCCATTTCTCATCACACTTTGACAAATGACTAAATTTTATTTGGTAATAGGAACTCAAACAAGTTGAGTTTTATTTTAAATATTTATTATAAATACATCTAAAAGACATTTTATTATTATTAAAAACTCAGCCAAGATCTATTCTAGTCCTGCCACTAATTCTCTTTATGATCTTGGGCAAGTCACAACCTATTTGAACCTCATTTGTATATCTGTCAAATAAAATTAACAACCCATATGCTAGGTTCAAAAGTTTAAAAGGATTACAAAATTAATAGGGACGTATGCTAGGAATATATATATATAAAATATATATATAATATATATATATATATTCTAAGAGTTTTTAAGAACATATAGCCAGACTTAAGACAATGGGCATGCCTCACTCATGCTCTCTTTCTCTCGTTATGAGGACTGGAATCCAGGCATGATGACCCAATTTTAACCATGCATATGAACAACACTACACTTGGGGATGGCGGAACAACAATTTGGGAAGAATCTAAATGATCATGAAGAGCAATGATGTCCAGCCACCTGTCCAAACAAAATGGAACTGTCAAATGAGGAACAAACATCTCTGTTCTTTGGGGCACTATTTTATTGGATTTCTTTGTTACAGCAGCCTACCCTACACCAACTAATATAATTTTTAAGAAAAAAAAGAAGAAGAAGCACAAAAATGAACCAGTACAAACCAAATCCTGTTAACAGATATTTTCTGCTTGGTCCTTACGATCTTAGTCTGCACAGTACTTTGCTTGTATGTTTGTTTAATTTTTACTTTGATGTCAACATTTAAAAAAGAGACAATTTTGTAAATGATCCAAAAGTCTTTAGAAAAAAGGGAAAAAATTAGAAGATCTGGCAACAATGACAAATGGCAACACTTAGAACTGAACAGACGTGTCCCCTTCAGAGAGGACATGTGCTATCCCCATAACCTCCAACCATTATAACAGACCTGTTTTATTTACTTCGTTTTCCTATTCTCAAGGCCTAGTAAATATTGGACTTTGCAACTTCTCATTAAATAAAATTATGAACATTTAAACTTTGGGGGATTTATATAATGCTATGAATTTCAGGCGTGGACAGCAACAGATTAAAATAGTTAATCTCTGCTAAACTCTCCTCCATGATATCTTGCCTATTAACTGCTGCTTCTGCTGCTGCTAAGTCACTTCCGTCGTGTCCGACTCTGTGCGACCCCATAGACGGCAGCCCGCCAGGCTCCCCCATCCCTGGGATTCTCCAGGCAAGAACACTGGAGTGGGTTGCCATTTCCTTCTCCAATGCATGAGAGTGAAAAGTGAAAGTGAAGTCGCTCAGTCATGTCCAACTCTTAGCGACCCCATGGACTACAGCCCACCAGGCTCCTCCGCCCATGGGATTTTCCAGGCAAGAGTACTGGAGTGGGATGCCATTGCCTATTAACTACATTATGCCTAATAGATATCCATCCTTACAGGGTCCATATCACCACATCCTTTCTCACTTGAATTACTGCAATAGCCTACTAGACTCCCAGCCTTCCATCTTGCCCACATATTCATTCAGAGCATTAAAACCAGAGCCACCTTTTCAAATTATAAACTTAATTTCCTTCTTTCCATGGGTTTCACAATTATCTTTGGATAAATCCTGAATTCCTTATCATAGTTTGTGAAGCTGTCCTGTAATTTACTTTAAAATACAGTGAGATGATGAGATATATAGTTAATAGTTCAAGTTCCCAAAATCAAGAACTCACTCCTCTTAGCATTACCAAGACCCTATTCAAGTATCCACCCTCCTCTAGAAGCTACTGTACCAAATCCTGACCATTCTATGGGAGGTATAAAACTTCAACCTTGCTTGAGTTATTATAATTTGTGGCCTCTCTGTTGTAAACACCTGAAATTATTTGCTAACTATAGCCAGTGTTTTTCAATTCCTTAAATACACCATATTCCCTCTTACCATGAGTTCTGTGCATATGTTCTTCCCTCTGCCTGGAACTTTTCCAACTTCTAACCTTCATATGGCCAATTTTTATTTCAGTTCCCACTTCCTTTGAGAGATTATCCCTGGATCTTAAGACCAGCTTCCATTCCCCTTGACATGTATTCCAATAGCAGACTTCTTTCTAACTCTGAGAAACTCTGTACACAGTGGTTCACTAAATAGAAGGGACATCAAAAATAGTTTTTCATTGGTGAAGTGACTGATCAAGAAAATAAAACCTGAGTTCCAGAATTAACTTCAGAGCAGAGTTTGTCTGAGCTACCGTAACATGGGCTGACTCTGTTATAGCAGCTTAGCTTCTACCTTAGAAATGCCTTACTGTGTTTAATGCTTTTTGAGTCTATGAAGAAAACACATTCTCTCTCAATTCTGAGTCTTTACACATGCTACTCCTTGTACCTGGAACACTCGACAGCTTCCTAACATTAACCTAGCTATTAGTCTCCAGATAGCAGCTTAAAGATCATCTTTTTGGAAAAATCCTCCCTTTGTGTCCATCAGCTCCAACAGAAGACCCTACAGCCCTCTCATCATTACATCATATTTACTGACCTTTGTTTTGTAATAGTCTCTTTCCTTAGATACATTATAAGCTCCTTGTGGAGGGGCTACTTCTGAGGTGTCTATTACTACATTGGCAGCACCTAGTACTGTGTCAGGCACCTATCATTATGACCCAGGTCACATCCCTCCATCTTGGCCACAATGCCATTATCTTGCTATAATCTACATATATCTCCACACTTTATTTTACTTATAGTAACACTAATAAAGAGAAGGAAAGATAGGAGGACAAACAGGAGGGAAACAAGAGAGAGAGGAAGAAGCAGAGATGAGTTTGGTAAACTTGGCACAGCTAGTGAACCCTGTTGTCTAGGCTACTCCCCAAAACATCTTGTTTAAAAAAAATAATACATTCAAAATATGTAGAGGTTGAAAAAAGGAGGATAACATATATTTTCTTTAGCTATAATTTTAACAGGCCCATAGCATATCTGGTGTGGAGACAAACCCAACTGCATGCCTTCTTACTATTTTTTTACCTTGGATAAAACTTCAACTGCATCTTAACCATGTTAGTCTGGAGACTAAGATATGATGCTTCACTAGTATGTTTTAATTCTTCCTGGAAACCAGGAACTGGAAGGCTGGTCAATCTTTTGGTAAACAAATAAATTGTAAATGTTGTGAAAATGTCCAAACTGATGCCACCTACCCCTCCCTAGAGAAACTGTGAGCAAGCTCCCTACACTGGTTGGGAATTACCAATCAATGGCCTCTATTTGCTTCCAAAATACTGTTTCTAGCACACTGGTGTCTATCATTGATATGGCCCTGCCATAACATGAAGGAGCCTCAACCACCAGAGATAAAAATTGCTTTTTAAATTATTTGGAATCACAGCACCCAAGAGACAATTCATGTCTTTTTTCTCACCTTGTATCTCACTTCCCTTTCCACCTTTAATGTTCAGGTTATGAGACAGAAAGGCTCCTATTCCTTAATTTCAGCAAGATTGTATGCATCCTTGTCCTGGCACCAGAAAAGGAATATATAGATGTAATTTCATTCTTGATTTTCCATTGTTATGTGTTTAATTAGGCAAGTTAGTCTGCTTTGTTTTTCAGTTGTTACATTGTGTCTGACTCTTTTGTGACCCCATGTACTGTAGCCTACCAGGCTCCCCTTGGAGGAAAATATATGTTATATAACTTTTTTCAAGCACCACATATTTTTGAGAAAAGTTAAATTGCCAAGTCCAAAGGATTTCCCAGGCAAGAATACTGGAGTGGGTTGCCATTGCCTTCTCCAGATCTTCCCAGCAACCCAGGGATCAAACCCACATCTCCTGTGCTGGCAGGCGAATTCGTTACCACTGGCCAGCAGGGAAGCCCTGGTAGTCTGTTACTGTCACCTTAAATTAGGCTGCCTTGTTTCTGGCTCAGCTCACCCTACTATCAAACAGTATAATGCCAATAGTTAGATTCCAGAAATTGATGAAATGCCTCCGATGAAACCTTTACAGTCTCTTCCATTTTTACTTTGCATGAAGAACAAGAAACCAAATTTTGCTTTAGGCTGAAATATAACGCTAGCCTCATGTAAAATGATTATTGTACATAATTTATATCCTTAGTCCCATGAACTGTCTAACCCAGTGCATTTGCTATCTTGATACTGTTCATGAGTTATCAGCTGGTCAGGGAATTTTATTTATTTCTTTATTCTTGCTCTTTGATTTACCATCACACACTATTCCCAGAATTCTGATTTCATTTGCTTTCACTGATAATATGAATCTGCTAACAAGTCCCCTCTCTGTGCCCTAGACTAAACGAGATCAGACAATTGGAAAGTAGTACATACAAACGTTAATATCCAGGTATTTATTCTCCTACTTCCCAGGTGTATTTCCTGACCACAGGAAAGGTTCAGTCTGGCTATAAATGAGTCTTCAATATGTGTCAGAGCCTCCTCTCCTTGCGCCATAAAAAATCTTTACTCTGCTTTGTTCTTAAATTATTCAGCTCTTCCCTACCACACACACTAACCACTCATATGTCAGTATTAATAAACAGGAATAAATTATTAGTGGCAACATATTCTGAGATCTCAGTTCAGGGAGTGTGAAACATCATGGGAGCATCTGTTACTTTTCTTTTCTTTAAATAATACACTCAAAGACCACAGAAGAATCTTTGCAGCCTTAGAAATGGAACAGGGGTTGAAGTGATGGCTAAATCCTCTCCTATTCTCCTATGCCTCACTCCACCTTCCATAAAATATCAGAAGAGAGGCTGCATATTCTGGGGAATGTAGGCCAGCTGCTGTGACGTAGGAGGGAGATTTGGGGCTCGGAGATATAAATTTTTCAAAGAGCTAAAAGTAGCTCCCAAGAGCTACTAACACAACCCCTTGCCTCAGCTTCAGACAGCATTTCCATCATCAATCCCTACTTTGAAACAAGATGGTGCTCACTTTGCCTCCTCTGGTGGCTCCACCTGGCTGGGGAGGGTTAACCAGGATGAACAGGGCACTTTTTGTGCTTTTCTTGCTTCAAATCGTTTTAGGAGAAAACCATCTTGCTACAAGCCCAAGATACCAAAATCAAATTCTATTTCAACTGACACAAAGCTCCTCACAACTACATGGGGGAATTTTTGAAATGGCAAATACTAACTTAACGAAGCCGCTAACTCCCAAGTAATATAGTCTCCTTCAATCTACACAGATTTGTACAACAAAATGACTAAAAAGAAAACAAACTGTCAATATAACTAAAAACACGCTTCTTCAACTGCTAAACAAACTAGCTTCTAAAAAGCCATATTTAAGGCTTAATTTTTCACAGTACTCCCAGAACAGGAAAAATAGAAATTCCAGTCTGTAAAAATCAGGGCTGCTTTCAGAACATGGGTAATGACTCCAACTGAAGAAACACAAAATCAGGATCAGTACTAAAATCAATATGGGTTGGTCCTTGACACCACTGTGAGAAACAGATTGTTTACCATGCTAGTTTTGTTATCATCTTAAGTACTGCTTCCAGTGGTACTTTGGAACAGTACTGCCAACAGTACTTCCCTATGCATAGGAAGGACAAGATTTCAAATATATCAGTGTTTAGAAATTTTATACTGTCTGACATCAAATTTACCTGTCACAGGCAGAGGTTGGTTGAGTTTGGTGTAATGCCTTGTGTGACACACTGAAAGATAAAAGAGACTGGCTAAAGGCAAATTACAGGGCAATCTAATTAAAGTCTCAGGCACACTGCACTTAGAGCCTACATGTGAGAATACTGTATACATCCTTACCATAAACCTTTGTAGGTCTAATTCCTGTGGAAAAATCAACCCTAGTTGTGGCTATTCTTCCCCTCTCCACCTCACCTATTCCTAATCAGTAGTCACTTTGGAAATCAGAGATGACATAAGTTTGAAAGAGCAGAAGAAAAGTTCAAGAAGCAGAAACAGGTTGGAAAATTAGACCTTAAAGACGAACAGTCATAAATTATGTTGTCACTCTGCTTTTGTCCAGAATGTCAGAAATTGGTCATTTCATTATGATTCACATCATCAACTAGAGATTTGAGTTAACAAGCATTGTTTGTTAAAAGAAAGATCCAACTACCTCCAGGGGAATCACTAGACTATGAAAATTTTAATCCAATATCTTTCCACTCTAACACCAACTGAAGAATAGTTTCAGAGGGGGAAAAAATGGATGATTACGAATTCATAATTTGGGAGCACTTTAGAACAATCTGGAAAGGTAAAGTAAACCCTTAGGAACTGAATGACATTCTAAAAGCTCAAGCTCTATTTTTCTAAGTGGCCAGGGTTGGATACAGAGGACGCATTGAATAAGTCAGTGATTAACAGAGCTCATGGAATAGTAACCTGATATTGTTACCAAAACACAAGTTTCTGTGCCCGATGCACAGTGAGGCCAAACAATATCAAAACGATGAAGTTTGGAACAGAGAAAGGTTTACTGCAGGGCCATGAAAGGAAACGGGTGACTCATACCTTAAAAACCCCAAACTCCCCAAAAGCTTTCAGCAAAGCCCTTTTATAGAAAAGGTGAAGGAGGGGTGTGGTTAAGTTAGTTATTGCAAACTTCTTGGTGTCAGAGCCTTTGTTCTTGTGATCAGGTCATGGTCAGGTAATAATGTTCCTGTAAATCTCCACCAAACGAATGTTATTCTCTGTTCTGACATGAAAGGGCAACGTCCCAAGGCTCAACGTTCACCCTCCAAAGTCCAGGTCCTGGCTAAGAGGAGGCAGATCTCAGTTGGTGATCCCTTCAGGACCAGGTCCCCAGACCCTGGCCAGCTGTCATCACTGAGGGAGCCAGGTGCTCAGGACGCAAGCAGGACCCAAAGCCTGAAGAGGTCCTGCAGACTGTGTCCTATGCAGACTACTGCTGCTATTAGGTGGTAAGACAGGGCTGAGCGAGAGTGTCACCACTGCCTTAAGGCCTGGACCCAGCCAGTGAGTGGCCTTGGTGAGGGCTCTGGAGCCCTGCAGGACAGCACCCTGAGCCTGTTCGCTGGGCCTCTCAGTTAACTCCCTGGCCCAAGACGGGGTAAGCTGGAAGGGGAGAAGGCTGGGATCCGCCTCTTACCTCACTCTCCTCCTGATGACCACCACTCCACAGACTACCACTCCACCTACACTGACTGAATGCACTCACTAATAGTCACTCACTGACAGCTGGTTGCTTGTGGGCAGGACCCACTGCAGTACCAACCAATGGCTGAACAAGACCACTAACGGTCTTGCAGTAGGTAACCTCTGCCTGGTAACAGGGTTGGAGTGTGGAATGGCGCACGGAACCACTGAGTGCTAAGAGGCTGCACTCAGCTACACTCTATTACAATATGACACCACTTTGATGCTCCTATAAAATGTATGCAAAACCTCTGGCTTTGTCCAATTCTGAGCCCATTAGTCTTCTTGGTTCACCTGGCTGCATGGTTTGCCACTCTGAGCTGTGACAGCTGTGGCAGCATTCTGCATAAGGGACAACTGTTGGGGGTCACAGGACTACATGAGAGAGCTAGACTAGAAAGATCAGAAAGGTCACTAGGCACTCACTTTCCAGAGAATGTGTCTAAACTCATAAATTTTAAAAGCTATCATGCTCAGCCTCACAAAATTCCTACTGTCTCTGCATCTATGTCCGCATCAATTTCCAGAGTTTTTCTTTTGATAAGCAAAAAGAGGAGCAATGAGAAAAAATAATTTCTTGATATCCACTAGAGTTTTCCATTTGATGCCTTCACCCCCACCCAGGACTCACCTCATCTTGAAGAGGGAAAAGCAGTTACATGGCAAATGATTTTCAAGAGGCACAAAATCCAATCTTCTGGATAGGAACTGAGAGCTGCAAGTCATTACCTCCAGTATCAGTCTGCCAAGTGGCTATCATGCTACATGAATAAACTGAGCATTGATTCAACAAGACAGAAGCTTCTGAAACTCACTGGGTCTTTGATGGCCTATAATTGAACAGGCCCAGAACTCCCCACAAATCATCCATCTAATGTGTGGGACACACAACACCCATCTCATAGCTAGATATCTAACTCCAAACACAGAATCCAAAAAAATGGAACTAGTGAAAAGGAAGGAGAGGACAAAAATCAATTCCTATTTAATTTCGCCTAAAGTCATTCCTATCTAAGAAGAAGGAAGAAAATTATTCTGCTTTCTCTCTCCATATCACAGGCCTCTTGCTCCTAGGAAAAAACTGAGTTACCACATACCATGAATCAGCTTCAGTGGAAGAACCTGAACACTTTAACACCATTATAGAATCTCCAGGAGACTGTACTCCTAGACATAAACAAAAACAAGGAAAGATACTGGGGAAATCTGCTGGGAATGTAGAATGTGCTATGTATCTATGCGGACAGGGTTGGAGGTGGGAAGACTGAAAGGCTGTGGGTAGAAGGCAATAGATTCCAGAGGAATTCAAACACCCAACCTAAAGACAGCCAGCTCAATCCAAAGATGGAAAAACTGACCAAATCTAGGATGAGGACATGGCAGAGTTCTTGGCCTACCAAGCAGACAGGACGGGACACAGATAAATGTAATTATAAAAAGATTTCTCATCAAACCAGAGACGGCCTGAGCCAGGGTGGAGAACAGCCCAGCTGACGTGTGGCTGAATGGCACTCAGTAGAAAGACTGAGGTGTCCAACAGAGACGGTCAAGAGCTTCATTTGTTTCTTCTCTACCATAGAGAGGTCCCTCCCTGGCGTCCTCCAGGCCACTTCCACAAAGTGACCTGTCTGAGTGTATCTCAACTGTTCATGATAATGACTAACAAGGGAGATGAGAAAGAAGCAAGCGGTTGTCAAATTTTAGAATATCTATGAATACTTGAGCTAGTTAAAAATTAAGAATCCTGGGCCCCACCCCAAGAGAATCTGATACAGGCAGTTCTAAGAAGTTCTAGTTATAGTCAATAAAAAACCAGCACAGCAGCCTCAGATTCATTCTGGCAGCAAAAAAGGTACCCACACATTCCATAATCCTCAGAGAAGTTACTGCAAAGAAGTTCTACAGGATTACCCACATTACCTTTAGGAGAAAGTTGTGACCCCAGCTTGGATCACATTCTATTAGGCAATCACCTCATAGCTTAGTTAATCCAGAGTTAGTCAGTGCCCCTCCACCCCCAACCTTGAGCATTAAAAAAGAAAAAAGATTTTTGTCTTGTTGAAAACTTTGAGTTTGTAAAACTACACAAAGGAATCATGAGCAAACATGTTCTGACAATTTTCTTTTTGCTTGTATAAGTTTTACTCTCAGGTCCCTTCACTTTTATATGAAGAAAAGCCTGGTAATATGAGAAAGAACAGAGACCAGCTTGCCAGCTTCTCATCAAAGCTTACCAGAAAGAAAAGCTGAGTAACCTGCCTGAGTACCAGCTGTTGCTCTGTACCAAATCAGTCCACTGCCACTACAGTTTCCTTGGAGCCAAAGTGTTCTTTGAAAGTGGAAAATATATCTCTGAACAAAGAAACCAAGTCCTTCCAACAATGAGAAGTAGTAGTCTGAAAAGGAAGAGCCTACTCATTTTTTTTTTCTTTTGTCCTAAAAGCAAGGAACTATTGTCCAAATGACATGAATATCAGCACAAGTCTAGAAGTACCCTAGACTCTCAAGCTGGAACAAAATGGATTGTTATAGAAACTCTGAACACTCCTAAGTTCTTGTCTGAGGAACTCAACCACTGTAGGATCTTAGGTGAATCAGTCAACCTCTGAGGCTCATTCTATAAATATGCAAAGTAGGGGTAACATCCCCTGCCATCCCTCCTCATAGGAAGTGGTACGGCTTGGATGGCAGAAAACATGCAAGAATTTTGTGTAAAATGTTAGTCAACAAATATTTTAACATATTTTTATCACCATAATTGCTACGCCTTTAAGACTTCAAAAAATTGAGAACACAACTATTTGCTCTATCCATTAATGACCTGGGGCTTCCCTGTGACTCAGATGGTAAAGAATCTGCCTGCAAAGCAAGAGACCAGAGTTCAATCCCTGGGTCAGGAAGATCCCCTAGAGAAGGGAATGGCAACCCACTCTAGTATTCTTACCTGGGAATCCAACAAACAGGGGAACCTGGCAGGCTACAGTCCATGAGGTTGCAAAGAGTCAGACACAACTGAGCGACTTTCACAGGAACAACATTAATGACCTACTCATTAATCTTTAAGTTATGATGCTAATCTGTAACCATGAATGAAATTGTTCAGAACATAGTAATAATCAAGTATAGGAGAGAAGAAATATATTTGTGCCTAAGGAACTTCTGGGTTCAATCCCTGGGTGGGAAAGATCTTCTAAAGTAGGAAATGGCAACCCACTCCAGTATCCTTGCCTGAAAACTCCATGGACAGAGGAGCCTGGCAGACTACAGTTGATGGGGTTGCAAAGAGTAAGATGGAACTGAGAATCCTACTCTTGAAGAGATTAGTGAGCTTCCCTGGTGGATCAGTGGTAAAGAACCCACCTGCCAAAGTAGGAGAGGCAGCTTCAGTCCTTAAGTGACTGATAAAGGACTGCATCAAACTAAAAGTTTTCTGTGCAGCAAAGGAAACAACAGAGTAAAGAGACAACCTACAGAATGGAGAAAATATTTCCAAATAACACATCTGATAAGGAGTTAATATCTAAAATACATATACATAAGGAACTCAACTTGATAGAAACCTGGTTTGAAATCTGACACAAGATCTGAAGAGAAATTTCTCAGATGACGTAAAAATGGTCAATACATTTTTGAAAAGAGGCTCAACATCACTATCCATCAGCAAAATGTAAATCTTAACCACAATGAGATCCCTCACACCTGAGTGAATGTCTGTTATCAAAGAGATAAAAAATAAACATTGGTGAGGATGTTGAGAAAAGGGAACCTTTGCACATTGTTGGTGGGAATGTAAATTGCTACAGCCATTATAGAAAACAGTAAAAACAATACATGTATAATGGAATATTACAACAGCATTTATTTATTTATTTATTTATTTATTTATTTACAATACTGTATTTGTTTTGCTACACATCGACATGGATCAGCCACGAGCACACATGATCTCCCAATCCCGACCCCCACCTCCCCTGTCTCGCTCCACACCCTCTCTCTGGATTATCCCCGT
>SJXQ01001323.1:0-97421 GCA_006408695.1 Aepyceros melampus | reverse complement strand
TAGAGCTAATCAATGAATATAGTAAAGTTGCAGGATATAAAATCAACACACAGAAATCCCTTGCATTCCTATACACTAATAATGAGAAAGTAGAAAAAGAAATTAAGGAATCAATTCCATTTACCATTGCAACGAAAAGAATAAAATACTTAGGAATATACCTACCTAAAGAAACTAAAGACCTATATATAGAAAATTATAAAACACTGATGAAAGAAATCAAAGAGGACACTAATAGATGGAGAAATATACCATGTTCATGGATCGGAAGAATCAATATAGTGAAAATGAGTATACTACCCAAAGCAATCTACAGATTCAATGCAATTCCTATCAAGATACCAGCGGTGTTTTTCACAGAGCTAGTACAACAGCATTTAAAATGAAGGAAATCTGTCATTTATGATATGGATGAAACTAAAGGACATTAGTTTCATGGGGTGGCCATGAAGACATACCCCTCGTCCCCTCTTGCAAGGTAAGGAGCAGTGGCAGCGCTTTGCTGGACCAGCCACGAAGAGATACCCCACATCCAAGGTAAGAGAAACCCAAGTAAGATGGTAGGTATTGGTAAAGGGCATCAGAGGGCAGACACACTGAAACCATAAACACAGTAAACTAGCCAATCTGATCACATGGACCACAGCCTTGTCTAACTCAATGAAACTAAGCCATGCCGTGTGGGGCCACCTAAGATGGACCGGTTGTGGTGGAGAGGTCTGACAGAATGTGGTCCACTGAAGNGAGGGCAGACACACTGAAACCATAAACACAGTAAACTAGCCAATCTGATCACATGGACCACAGCCTTGTCTAACTCAATGAAACTAAGCCATGCCGTGTGGGGCCACCTAAGATGGACCGGTTGTGGTGGAGAGGTCTGACAGAATGTGGTCCACTGAAGAAGGGAATGACAAACCACTTCAGTATTCTTGCCTTGAGAAACCCATGAACAGTATGAAAGGCAAAATGATAGGATACTGAAAGAGGAACTCCACAGGTCGGTAGGTGCCCAATATGCTACTGGAGATCAGTGGAGAAATAACTCCAGAAATAATGAAGGGATGGAGCCAAAGCAAAAACAATACCCAGTTGTGGATGTGACTGGCGATAGAAGCAAAGTCCAATGCTGTAACGAGCAATATTGCATAGGAACCTGGAATGTCAGGTCCATGAATCAAGGCAAATTGGAAGGGGTCAAACAAGAGATGGCAAGAGTGACCGTCGACATTCTAGGAATCAGCGAACTAAAATGGACTGGAATGAGTGAATTTAACTCAGATGACTATTATATCTACTACTGTGGGCAGGAATCCCTCAGAAGAAATGGAGTAGCCATCATGGTCAACAAAAGAGTCCGAAATGCAGTACTTGGATGCAATCTCAAAAACAACAGAATGATCTCTGTTCATTTCCAAGGCAAACCATACAATATCATAGTAATCCAAGCCTATGCCCCAACCAGTAATGCTGAAGAAGCGGAAGTTGAACTGTTCTATGAAGACCTACAAGACCTTTTAGAACTATCAACCAAAAAAGATGTCCTTTTCATTATAGGGGGCTGGAATGCAAAAGTAGGAAGTCAAGAAACACCTGGAGTAACAGGCAAATTTGGCCTTGAAGTATGCAATGAAGCAAGGCAAAGGCTAATAAAGAGTTTTGCCAAGAGAACGCACTGGTCATAGCAAACACTCTCTTCCAACAACACAAGAGAAGACTCTACACATGGACATCACCAGATGGTCAACACCGAAACCAGATTGATTACATTCTTTGCAGCCAAAGATGGAGAAGCTCTACACAGTCAACGAAAACAAGACCAGGAGCTGACTATGGCTCAGATCATGGACTCCTTATTGCCAAATTCAGATTTAAATTGAAGAAAGTGGGGAAAACCACTAGACCATTCAGGTTTGACCTAAATCAAATTCCTTATGATTATACAGTGGAAGTGAGAAATAGATTTAAGGGACTAGATCTAATAGAGTGCCTGATGAACTATGGACGGAGGTCCCTGACATTATACGGGAAACAGGGATCAAGACCATCTCCATGGAAAAGAAATGCAAAAAAGCAAAATGGCTGTCTGGGGAGGCCTTACAAAGAGCTGTGAAAGAAGACAATTGAAAAGCAAATGAGAAAAGGAAAGATATAAGCATCTGAATGCAGAGTTCCAAAGAATAGCAAGAAGAGATAAGAAAGCCTTCTTCAGTGATCAATGCAAAGAAATAGAGGAAAACAACAGAATGGGAAAGACTAGAGATCTCTTCAAGAAAATCAGAGATACCAAGGGAACATTTCATGCAAAGATGGGCTCGATAAGAATAGAAATGGTATGGACCTAACAGAAGCAGAAGATTTAAGAAAAGGTGGCAAGAATGCACAGAAGAACTGTAAAAAAAGATCTTCACGACCCAGATAATCACGATGGTGTGATCACTCACCTAGAGCCAGACATCCTGGAATGTGAAGTCAAGTAGGCCTTAGAAAGCATCACTATGAACAAAGCTAGTGGGGGTGATAGAATTCCAGTTGAGCTATTTCAAATCCTGGAAGATGATGCTGTGAAAGTGCTGCACTCAATATGCCAGCACATTTGAAAAACTCAGCAGTGGCCACAGGACTGGAAAGGTCAGTTTTCATTCCAATCCCAAAGAAAGGCAATGCCAAAGAATGTTCAAACTACCACACAATTGCACTCATCTCACACGCTAGTAAACTAATGCTCAAATTTTTCCAAGCCAGGCCTCAGCAATACGTGAACCGTGAACTCCCTGATGTTCAAGCTGGTTTTAGAAAAGGCAGAGGAACCAGAGATCAAATTGCCAACATCCACTAGATCATGGAAAAAGCAAGAAAGTTCCAGAAAAACATCAATTGCTGCTTTATTGACTATCCCAAAGCCTTTGATTGTGTGGATCACAATAAACTGTGGGAAATTCTGAAAGAGATGGGAATACCAGACCATCTGACCTGCCTCTTGAGAAACCTATATGCAGGTCAGGAAGCAACAGTTAGAACTAGACATGGAACAACAGACTGGTTCCAAATAGGAAAAGGAGTACATCAAGGCTGTACATTGTCATCCTGCTTATTTAACTTCTATGCAGAGTACGTCATGACAAATGCTGGGCTAGAAGAAACACAAGCTGGTCAAGTTTGCTGGGAGAAATATCAACCACCTCAGATATGCAGATGACACCACCCTTATGGCAGAAAGTGAAGAGGAACTAAAAGAGCCTCTTGATGAAAGTGAAAGAGGAGAGCGAAAAAATTGGCTTAAAGCTCAACATTCAGAAAATGAAGATCATGGCATCTGATCCCATCACTTCATGGGAAATAGATGGGAAAACAGTGGCAAGAGTGTCAGACTTTATTTCTGGGGCTCCAAAATCACTGCAGATGGTGACTGCAGCCATGAAATTAAAAGTTGCTTACTCCTTGGAAGGAAAGTTATGACCAACCTAGATAGTATATTCAAAAAGAGACATTATTTTGCCAACAAAGGTCAGTCTAGTCAAGGCTATGGTTTTTCCAGTAGTCATGTATGGATGTGAGAGTTGGACTGTAAAGAAAACCAAGCACTGAAGAATAGATGCTTTTGAATTGTGGTGTTGGAGAAGACTCTTGAGAGTCCCTTGGACTGCAAGGAGATCCAAACAGTCCATCCTAAAGGAGATCAGTCCTGGGTGTTCATTGGAAGGACTGATGCTGAAGCTGAAACTCCAATACTTTGGCCACCTCATGCGAAGAGCTGACTCACTGGAAAAGACCCTGATGCTGGGAGGGATTAGGGGCAGGAGGAGAAGGAGTCGACAGAGGATGAGATGGCTGGATGGCATCACCGACTCGATGAACATGAGTTTGAGTGAACTCTGGGAGTTGGTGATGGACAGGGAGGCCTGGCGTGCCATGATTCATGGGGTCGCAAAGAGTTGGACACGACTGAGCGACTGAACTGAACTGAACTGAAAGGACATTATGCTGAATGAAATAAGCCAGGCACAGAAAGACAAATACTCCATGATCTCATTTATGTGGAATGTAGAACAAATTCGTAGAAGCAGAGTATGGAATGGTGGTTACCAGGGGTTAGGGTCGTGGGGATGAAGAGGAGAGATAAGGAAATGCTAGTCAAAGGGTATAAAGCTCCAGTTATTTAGGATGACTAAATCTAGAGATCATGTACAGCATGATGACTATAGTTGTTAACACTGTACTGAATATTGGAAATGCGCTAAGAGAGTATTTCAGGTGCTCTCATCACAGAAAAAAAGCTATGTGAGGAGGTGGTATATTAACTAGCTTGACTGTAGTAATCAATTCACTAGGTGTATATATATATATATATAAAATTATCATATTTTACAATTTTTAAATGGCTTGTAGAGATTAGTAAGCTTCTTGGTGGCTCAGTGGTAAATAACCCACCTGCCACAGTAGGAGAGGCAGCTTCAGTCCTTGGGTTGGGAAGATCCCCTGGAGAAGGAAATGGCAACCCACTCCAGTATTCTTGCCTGGGAAATCCCATGGACAGAGGAGCCTGGCAGGCTACAGTCTATGAGGTTCCAAGAGTCAGACATGATTTAGTAACTGAAGAACAACAACAAGGTAACTAAATCTCAAATATCATCTTCTTTTATCATACGTATTCCTGAAACAAAAAATAAAAACAACTATGAGGAAGTACAACATTTTTAACCATTACACTTGGAATGATCCCACAAAGAAATGACTGGTCACCCTAATTATATACCAGAGGGTATTCGGAACTAGAAAGGAAAAAAAAAAAAGAAGAAACTACATAAAACTACCCTCAGCTCATCTGTGTTCTTCCATCCATCAGTATCTTTACATTAAAATCTCTCTTACCAACCTCCTCTAACACAGGCTTCACTTAACCAATCATCTCACATAGCCAATGCTCTTCATTTCCTCCGTGAAACACACTGATGCCCTTGGACCTCCCAGGGAGCTGCCCTCCAGCCTCCCTCTGTGCCTCTGTTTTGACCAGTTAAGCTGTGTGCCCCTAAAAGCCCACTGCGTTTGTTCCTGATCTGCTTACGCCAGTTCTACTTGTCATTATAATTATATAATTTAATTTAATAGTATGTAAACCACAGAAATTCAAGACCATAAAGAAAGACTGGTTGTATCCATGGAAACCAAGTTAAATGCTTTAGAAAGATTTGGTAAAGGCTGCTGCTGCTGCTAAGTCACTTCAGTCATGTCCGACTCTGTGCGACCCCATAGAGGGCAGCCCACCAGGCCCCCCCGTCCCTGGGATTCTCCAGGCAAGCACACTGGAGTGGGTTGCTATGTCCTTCTCCAATGCAGGAAAGTGAAAAGTGAAAGTGAAGTCGGTCAGTCGTGCCCGACCCTCAGCGACCCCATGGACTGCAGCCTACCGGGCTCCTCCATCCATGGATTTCCCAGGCAAGAGTACTGGAGTGGGGTGCCATTGCCTTCTCCGTTTGGTAAAGGCAAGTAACTAAAAATATTTCTGTCAAATTAAGAATGAGTAGGGGGTTCTGCAGGCAAGAATACTGCAGCGTAATGGCCAATACTGGTTGCCATACCCTTCTAGAGCACTATATTTCCTGCTGTCCTAGCCACCAACTTCCCTGAGTACCTGGTGCTGCCAGAACCCCCGTGACCCAAGCAGCTGTACCACCTCCACACCTGGCCTTGACGGGGCAAACCCAAGTCCTCCAGGGCAGCCTCAGGAGCAAACCCCAGTGGATGACCCACATGCAGAGGTGGAAATAAAACCACAATTGAAACCCTGAGGCAGTATGACAAAGGTGAAGGTGAAGGTGAAGTCACTCAGTCGTGTCCGACTCTTTGCGACCCCATGGACTGTAACCTACTAGGCTTCTCCATCCATGGGATTCTCCAGGCAAGAATACTGGAGTGGATAAGGAATACCCAAAACCCTCCCACCAGCTATACAAGCTGCAGATTAAACACACATGATCAACTAGGCACTCTGTGTCTATAGTACATATAAACGATCATTGAGAACTCCCACAAAGGAAAACTCACTCCTTCTGATAGCTGTGGACATGGGAGGCAAAAACACAGAGGAGTATGACCAAATTAGAATCTAAGCTGCCCGCACAGCAGGTCCAGAGATGAGCACATTGTTCAAGGACATCCTAGGGAGGTGAGGTGGACTGTGACTCCCAAAGAGGGAAAGGACTGTGACAGCAGTGATTCAAGAAAAACATTTATTATCCTTATGTTTTGATATGTTCTATAGATTCTTTGGGCTTCCCTGGTGGCTCAGCTGGTAGATTCTTTTGGATTTTTTTTCTCCTTTTTCCCCCCTCTGTTGTAGTTGTCAATTTTATTGGCACTATAAAATCTAATTAAGCTTTCGAGCTTTTTTTTTTTTCCCTTTTTTTCTCAGCCACATATTTTTATTGTTGTTATAAACCTCTGCCTTATGTTGGGCTTTTGCAGTTCTGGGGAGTTTTCCTTTTTTTTTTTTTCCTCTTTTTTTAATTCTCAATTTTTTAAACCTATTTTTTTTTTCCTACATTTATTCCTTTGTTTGACTTCCTTTGTGGCTCAGACAGTAAAGCATCTGCCTATAATGCAGAAGACCCAGGTTCAATCCCTGGGTTGGGAAGATCTCCTGGAGAAGGAAATGGCAACCTACTCCAATATTCTTGCCTGGAAAATCCCACAGACGGAAAAGCCTGGTAGGCTACAGTCCATGGGGTCGCAAAGAGTCATTCATGACTGAGCGAATTCCTTTGTTTGCTTTTCCTACTCTTCTTTTCCCCTTGCAGTTAATCTTTAATGTATATAAATTTTCTTTCACTATCTCTATTTAACTTTGTATATGTATCCTTTCCTTCTTTTCTTTTGTTCCTTTCCTCTAAACAAATTTGTTAGTTTTATTTTCATTGCTTTATTACCCGATTGGCACCTTGCTTTAGTTTTGTTTTCCAGTTTGTGCTTTATATAGTTTTATTCTGTAGACATAATTTTTGGTGCCCTTTGTTCGCCGAGTCAATCTATTGTACATTATTTATGTTGGACTGTTTTGATGTTGCTTATCAGTATATATGTATATCTGTATTTTTTTTTTTGAAAATCCTCAGAGGGATCTTTTATTCATTCACTTTCTACTTATAAGGTGGAATTTCAACCTGTAAAAGTTCTTTCTTCCAGTTTAGCCAGTGGCTTGGAACACTACTTTGTCAACTCCATGGTGTAAGTGGTCCCCGGGCAGGTTGGAAGGCTGTGGGATTCACCAGACTGGAAGAGATGGGTTCCAGAGCTCCACTAGGCAGGCTTCCCTAGGACCCCACTCTCTATTCCTATCAGAGGTCAGCAAGGAAATGGATTGGATTTCTAGTCACTTTTTCAAAGATCAGATCTTTCATTTACATGTCAAGAAGAATTTCTCAAGTATAATAAAGTGTTTACCATTTTCCTATAGTTCTTCAAATGCCTGACATTCATCTTTTCTCCCTACCTTTAAAATTCCTTTCTTTTTCACATTATCTTTCTTAATTGCTTCTTATTGTAAAAAAAAAAAAAAAGACAAAAAACAAAGATGGGTGGATCTGTTGTGCACATTAGCAGGTTCATACAGAAAAATGCACAGAGGTTTATATGCCATTTACAGTAACAGCTCAGAGTACAGTCAAGAAGGAAGAACTTGAAATAATCAACCTTGCTCTGAAAGAAGCCTGAGTAGGAAGAGATACCACTGAAGCTTTATCAGAATTTTCCCTTACCAACTATTAACGGTGGCAAATGGGAAAAAATCTGCAGTTAAAATGCATAGCAGTCACTCCACATACTGCCCTCTCCCCACCTACCCAACTTCTGAATAATAGAGCTTTTCAAATTTCATTCTTCTTTAGTTCAAATTTCATGGAAAAAGCTAAAAAGTCATGTTTTAGTAATGTATCCCCATAGAGCATTGCAATTTACCAAGATTTTAATGTGCTTGAAGAGAAATGTTACTCAAAGAATAGCGGTGAGTATTTTCCAGCAAATATTGAGTAAAAAACAATTTTAACCCCAATCTGAGGTTCCAAAAGGCCATTCTATACATCTGTGTCTCTTGTGTTTTAAAACATAGATTGATATGTAGTGGGAAAGAGAGAAAAGAGAGAATCTCTGTTACTTCTCAGTGATTAACAGAGGACAAATATCAGCAATAACAAGGAGTAAAAACATGTTTCATTGAGTTAGATAGCAGGGATATTCAGTTTGATGGAAGACTTAGGAGTCACAGTGTTTAGGCTCTTCCATTAAGAAGAGAAAATGATGACACTGAACTCTGAACTTGGACCTGACATCTTCATCATTGATTTATAGTAACGTCTGCGGATGGGAAGGTCACCGTCCTGAATAAGCTCCTAATGTAGCTCAGGGAGAAGGTCATTTGTGCACACTGTAACTTCTCATCATTTTAGAAGCATAGAAAATTTGGAAACCAGAACTTGACATTTTCAGAGAATTATTACAGTGCTAAAGAGTTCAAAGTGTTTATTCTTGATACCTGGAAAATAAAGTGCTTCTTGCTCTGAAGTTTTCAAATAAGATTGCTGTACTAAAGTTTAATCACAATCCCATCAAAACTACTCATGTGGAGGCTGAGGCTTAGATAACTTAATTTTAAAAGATTCCCATGCTCAGGCCTTTTGTAACAAAGGCAAATGAAAGTAGAATGTTATAAACAGAACTTGTGTGATTTTTTTTTCTAAAAATTTTCTCTTCAGCATGGCAAATATAAAGTGTCCACTGTTCCATTCCAATGGCTTCATTATATTGGAGATAGACTGCTAATCTCATGAGATCCTTAGTCTAGGGTTCTGCACACACACACACACACATATACACGTGCAAACACACACACACACACACATACCACATTAAAATTAAAACTAAGCTTTCTGAGTGTAAGCAATCATTTTCAACAGCTTTTCTGGCTACAGATATCAGCATAAAAATCAAAAGGTAATGAAGAGACAAAGATAATAAAAAGAAATACAGAAATGATGGGAAGAACTGTACTTTTTCTCTTCTTTGTGTTTGTCCTGATGTGTCTCTAAAATCATTGGATTATTAATGAGATGATTTTTTTTTTCATTCTATGTTGTTAAGTAATTTTTTTCTCTGGTAAATTCCATGCTTTCTGGTTGACTAAAGTCCACAGTATCTTCTTACTATTAGATATCATGCTTTATTCATGTAACAGTACATCTTCTAGGTTATACTCTGGATTGTACCATATGATTCAGTTCAGTTCATTTCAGTCGCTCAGTCATGTCCAACTCTTTGCGACCCCATGAATTGCAGCATGCCTGTCCACCTCCCTGTCCACCACCATCTCCCAGAGTTCACTCAAACTCACGTCCATCGAGTCAGTGGTGCCATCCTGCCATCTCATCCTCGGTCGTCCTCTTTTCCTCCTGCCCCCAATCCCTCCCAGCATCAGAGTCTTTTCCAATGAGTCAACTCTTCGCATGAGGTGGCCAAAGTACTGGAGTTTCAGCTTTAGCATCATTCCTTCCAAAGAACACCGAGGGCTGCTCTCCTTTAGAATGGACTGGTTGAATCTCCTTGCAGTCCAAGGGACTCTCAAGAGTCTTCTCCAACACCACAGTTCAAAAGCATCAATTTTTCGGCACCCAGCTTTCTTCACAGTTCAACTCTGGCAACCATAATGACCACTGGAAAAACCATAGCCTTGACTAAACAGACTTTTGTTGGCAAAGTAATGTCTCTGCTTTTCAATATGCTGTCTAGGTTGATAACAACTTTTCTTCCAAGGAGTAAGCATCTTTTAATTTCATGGCTGCAGTCACCATCTGCAGTGATTTTGGAGCCTAAAAAGATAAAGTCTGACATTGTTTCCACTGTTTCCCCATCTATTTCCCATGAAATAATGGGACCAGATGCCATTACTGGCATCTGGATTAGGATTGCCGGACTATATGGTAAGAGTTTTGTAAAAATTGATTAAATTATCCTCCAAAATGCCCATACTATTTTGCACCAGCAATGAATGATAGTTCCCATTGTTCAATATTCTTGTGTCTGGTGTTGCAGTGTTCCAGATTTTGGTGATCTAGGTCAAGAAGCAACAGTTAGAACTGGACATGGAACAATGGACTGGTTCAAAATTGGGAAAGGAGTATGTCAAGGCTGTATATTGTCACCCTGCTTATTTAACATATATGCAAAATACATCATGTGAAATGCCCGGTTGAATGAAGCATAAACTGAAATCAAGAGTGTGGGGGAAAATATCAATAACCTCAGAAATGTATATGACAGCACCATTATGGCAGAAAGTAAAGAGGAACTAAAGAACCTCTTGATGAAATTGAAAGAGCAGAGTGAAAAAGCTGGCTTAAAACTCAGCATTCTGAAGTAACCCAGAAAGAAAAACACCAATATAGCATACTTACACATATATATGGAATTTAGAATGATGGTAATGATAAACCTGTATGCGAGACAGCAAAAGAGACACAGATGTATAGAACAGCCTTTTGGACTCTGTGGGAGAGGGAGAGGGTGGGATGATTTGGGAGAGTGGCAGTGTAACATGTATGATATAAGTGAAATGAATCGCTATTCAGAGTACATCATGTGAAATGCCGGACTGCATAAAGTACAATCAGGCATCAAGATTTCTGGGAGAAATATCAGTAACCTCAGATGCTCAGACAATACCACCCTTATGGCAGAAAATGAAGAGGAACTAAAGAGCCTCTTGATGAATGTGAAAGAGGAGAGTGAAAAACCTGTCTTAAAACTCAACATTCAGAAAACTAAGATCATGGCACCTGGTCCCATCACTTCACGGTAAGTAGATAGGGAAAATGTGGAAACAGTGACAGATTTTATTTTCTTGGGCTTCAAAATCATGGTGGATGGTGACTGTATCCATGAAATAAAAGAAACTTGCTCCTTGGGAGAAAAGCTATGACAAACCTAGACAGGATATTAAAAAACAGAGACATCACTTTACTGATAAAAGTCCATATAGTCAAAGCTATTTTTTCCAGTAGTCATATATGGATGTGAAAGTTAGACAATAAAGAAGGCTGAGTGCCAAAGAAATGATGCTTTTGAATTGTGGTGCTGGAGAAGATTCTTGAGAATCTCTTGGGCTGCAAGGATATTGAACCAGTCAATCCTAAAGGAAATCAACCCTGAATATTCA
Organism: Aepyceros melampus; assembly: GCA_006408695.1. Lineage (NCBI taxonomy): Eukaryota > Metazoa > Chordata > Mammalia > Artiodactyla > Bovidae > Aepyceros > Aepyceros melampus. Next base: position 86,218 of record SJXQ01001323.1, on the reverse strand, counting down.
TTGGAAGGACTGATGCTGAAACTGAAGCTGCAATACTTTGGCCACCTGATGTGAAGAGCCGATTCATCGGGAAAGACCCTGATGCTGGGAAAGATTGAAGGCAGGACAAAAAGAGGATGACACAGGATGAGATGGTTGCATGGCATCACTGACTCAATCAACATGAGTTTGAGCAAATTCCGGGAGATGGTAATGGGCAGGGAAGCCGGCATGATGCAGTCCATGGGGTCACAAAGATGTGGACATGACTGAGCCAGGCTCAGCAATACATGAACTGTGAACTTCCAGATGTTCAAGCTGGTTTTAGAAAAGGCAGAGGAACCAGAGATCAAATTGCCAACATCTGCTGGATCATCGAAAAAGCAAGAGAGTTCCAGAAAAACATCTATTTCTGCTTTATTGACTATGCCAAAGCCTTTGACTGTGTGGATCACAATCAACTGTGGAAAATTCTGAGAGAGATGGGCATACCTGCCTCTTGAGAAACCTATATGCAGGTCAGGAAGCAACAGTTAGAACTGGACATGGAACAACAGACTGGTTCCATATAGGAAAAGGAGTACATCAAGGCTGTATATTGTCACCCTGCTTATTTAGCTTCTATGCAGAATACATCATGAGAAATGCTGGGCTGGAAGAAGCACAAGCTGGAATCAAGATTGCTGAGAGAAATATCAATAATCTCAGATATGCAGATGACACCACCCTTATGGCAGAAAGTGAAGAACTAAAAAGCCTCTTGATGAAAGTGAATGAGGAGAGTGAAAAAGTTGGCTTAAAGCTCAACATTCAGAAAACTGAGATCATGGCATCTGGTCCCATCACTTCATGGTAAATAGATGGGGAAACAGTGGAAACAGTGTCAGACTTTATTTTTTGGGCTCCAAAATCACTGCAGATGGTGACTGCAGCCATGAAATTAAAAGACATTTACTCCTTGGAAGGAAATTTATGACAAATGTAGATAGCATATTAAAAAGCAGAGATATTACTTTGTCAACAAAGGTCTGTCTAGTCAAGGCTATGGTTTTTCCTGTGGTCACGTATGGATGTGAGAGTTGTGTGAGTTGGACTGTGAAGAAAGCTGAGCACCGAAGAATTGATGCTTTTGAACTGTGGTGTTGGAGAAGACTCTTGAGAGTCCCTTGGACTGCAAGGAGATCCAACCAGTCCATCCTAAAGGAGATCAGTCCTGGGTGTTCATTGGAAGGACTGATGCTGAAGCTGAAATCCAATACTTTGGCCACCTCATGTGAAGAGCTGACTCATTGGAAAAAACCCTCATGCTGGGAGGGATTGAGGGCAGGAGGAGAAAGGGACGACAGAGGATGAGATGGCTGGATGGCATCACGGACTCGATGGACGTGAGTCTGAGTGAACTCTGGGAGTTGGTGATGGAAAGGGAGGCCTGGCGTGCTGTGGTTCATGGGGTCGCAAAGAGTCGGACACTTGGAGTGACTGAACTGAACTGAGCTGAACTGAGTGACTGAAGAACAACAACAACACAAAATACAACAGTGTGATGAAAAACGTGTATGAAAATGTTCAAACTCATTAATAATTAAGAAAACAATTTGAGATTTTAACTTTTTCCTGATAATTTTGGATACTATTAAAAGTTAGCAAAAATAAAGAGGAATAGGCATTCTTATTCATACAGAAAGTCTTTGGTAAGAGTGTACACTGACAAAGCCTTTTAAAAAGGAAATTTACTAGTATCTCTGAAAGTTGTAAATGAACATACCTTCTACTTGTGAACTGCTAGGAATCTATTGTCTGTTAGTCCTTTTGTTAATCACCAAGTTCAAATGTTAAATATTACACAATTGAGCTTCCAACTAACTCTCCTTCCCCCTTAATTTTTCTCTTCCTGAGTTCAGCTTTATACTATGAATACTTATAGACAGATCTCCCTAATTCTCTTTTCTATTATACACAGACACAGATATACCCATACACACATACAACTATGCCACAGCACTGTAATAGCCCCAAGCTGGAAACAACCCAATTGTGTAACAACTATAGCATGAATAAAGAATTTATTTACAATAAAGAAAGCAAAGGACTATTAAACACATATATCAATGACTCTCAAAAAATACTGCAGGGTAAAAGAAGCAAAAAACCAAGAAAACAAAAAGTATGATTCTATTTAAACTATGTTCAAAAAAGGCAAAAGTATACTACCTTATTTAGGGATGCATACCTAGGGGGTAAAACCATAAAGAAAAGCAAGAAAATAAGATGGTTCCCCAAATGTTAGGCTAGTGATTACCATGGGTGGGGGAGGAGGAAGGGAGTTGTGACTGGGGAGGTGAATTCAAGGAGACTTTAGGATGTGATTGACCTTAGACATTTTGACCTTGATGGTAATGACATGTTAAATCGAATGTAAGTGTTTCATGCTTTTCTGTATTCTCATAATTTAAAAAAAGTCACTAAGAAACTTTCTGAGGTGCTGGCAGTCTTCTATTTCTCTCTTTTTTATTTCCAGCTTTGTTGAGATGTAATTGACTTATACCATTGTGTAAGTTTAACATGTATCATCTGTTGATTTGATACATTAATAAATCACAAAATGATGACCACTATAATGTTAGCTACCACTCCATCCTGTCACATATGCTGGTTGCACAAATTTTGCCTTGTCCTTTTGTAGATTAAATTTGCATCTGACTTCCACATTTTTTGATTTGCTGTATTTGACTCAAAAATAAAATTTAAAAACTTCTATGGATTACTTGCTGCCTACAGAGTAAAGTTCTGACTCCCTCATCTGAACTTTCAAATTCCTCCATCTACTGATGACTTTTCAGCCTCTCTAATCCTAACTCCCACTACTACCTTCAGTGGAAACCCCGAAAACCCCAAACAAAACAAAACCCAGAAAGCCCCAACAGATACTAATTTTAGTAAAATGCCTTTACAGAAAAAAGAAAAGACAGACAGAAAATTGCCCTTTCCTCTTACTCTGTATTTGAAACTAAATGGGCAAGGATTATGAATTGCCTACCACATGTTTTTCTAAAATGAATCAGAGCAGGATGAGATGGCTGCTTAGTCTTTGGCCATAATGAATGTGTGTCTGTGACACCATTCTCAAAAAGAACCTATTTCTCCCAAGTTACTATCTAGCTGGCACAGTGATTAAGAATTTTCTTTTAAATCAAATAAGCAATAAAAAATGGTTGATGGCAAGCATATGTGATGGTACATGCTGGTGTGTGTCCACCAAAACAGTGGAAACTAAACAAATGACCTGAATTGAGCCTGAGTCTTCATGCACAGACTATCAGTTTCACACTTAGTCATAGTAACTTCACACATAGATGCCACTGAGACAACCAGGGCCAAATGTTCCTGGAAAATGGGACTTCTTAGACATTCACAGACATTTGGTGCAAATACCTGCACCCCATGCTTTGGGTGGAGATCGCAGCAAAAAAAAAACTGATGGGCAGCTTCCAGGGGAAAAACTGAGGGAGGGGCAGGATGTGGTCTTGATGATTCAGAGGCACCCCCCTCCCCCCCAGTTTGAGTCAGCATGCAGCCACATGGCCCCACATGGGGCAGCGACAGCTCTTGATGAGTTGGCATACCAGATCCTCCCAACCTGCCTTCATTAAAGCACTTGGTGATTTCAGAAGCCCACATCGCATATGAATAGTTTTACCCTGTCTTTCTAAATTAGTCAAGCAGCAAGTGGTTGACGCTTTCTGATCTACAGGATATGATGGCACAGGGTGCTGCTGGCCATTTTGATACTTGCTTGCCTTCCCTGGTCCTTAAAATGATAAACTCCCACCACTCATTTGGAGGCAGCCTAGCATGGCAGTTGAGCCCCTGGATGTTGGTGCTAAGCTGGCTGGACTCAAATCCCTGCTCACCACCCCTGGACTTGTGATTTTACAAGTGTGCGTAAATCCCTCTTTCTTGCCCCAGGGCATGAATTGTGTGCTCTTCACGCGATTGGTGCAGGAGGAGCGGAGAGTCATCCTTCTGGTGCAACACTGGCAGGAGTCAGAGCAAGCTCCAGCAGGGCGGTCCTACTGCTGGTTGTGTCCGGGTTCCAGGGCGTGGAGAGTAGGTCACTCTGCCCAGAGCTGACCATCAGCTATCCATGTCTTGGATCTGGAGTACTGTCCATGACTGCATCGTCCTCAACCCGTCCATGCTGGCAACTCCGGGAGTTATCCAAGTCACCTTTTAACACCTTCTTTTCTGCTTCAATTTTTGGCTTTTTTTTTTTTAACTATAACGAAGATTACTAATACAATGACCTTGGAAAATTTATTAAGTTTTCTCAGCTTATTTCCTCATCTGTAAAGTAGCTTAGTAGTATCTATCTCTTAGGGTTAGTAGGAGACTTATAAATATGTTACTGCATGCAAGTGTTCATTATGGTACTGGTGCACAGTAAGGATCCCTAAAATATTAGCTATTATTATTAATAATTTGTGGGGCACAAGAAGTACATTGGATTGCTTAAGTAAGAGTAAAATGTGGTATGAGAAAGTCCTTGTCATTTATCTTAGAGTTAAGAACCATAGCTTGGAGTCTTAGAAATTAGAGATCATTATATGTTAGCTTCAAGATTCAAGTATTGTGACCCCATCTGACTGGTTATGCTGAAGAAATAATTCCATCTTTATTGCAAAGATAGGATGAAAAGTAACCTAGGAACTTTTGTGGCTTTAATTTATGGTTGGCTTATTTAGGCAACCATAAATATTTTGTTTTCCTTATCTAAATTTGACACGTGGACCAAAAAGGGCACGCATCTTAAGTTTATAACTTGATTATCATACAAAGCGAGGTGTTGAACATTACCAATACTACAGAGGCTTACTCTGTGCTCCCATCCTCAAAGGCATCACTACGCAGATTTCTCTTGCCATAAATTTAGGTTGCCTATTTTTGAACTTCATATAAATCAGATTCCATAGTATGTAATCTTTTTGTTGCTAAATGTTACATCTTTTGAGATACATCCATGTTGCACACAGAGATAGTTCTTTACATTGCTACGTAGCAATACATGCCACACTTTATTTGTCCATTCTACTGTTAATAGACATTTGGGTTGCTTCCAGTTTGATGCTATTAAGAATAATGTACTGAGAATATTCTTGTAATTATCTTTCATGCTCAGATGTATGTATTTCTTTTGGATTTCCACCTAGGGGTTGAATTGCTTAATCACAGGGTGGACATATGCTTAATTTAACTGGCAACAAAATTTCAAAAGTAGTTTTACCAAGTCACACTCTCAAGCATTCCAGGAGTTTCTGTTGCTCTATATCCTAAAATCTGTTCATCAACCTCTTAAATTTTAGCCTTTCTGGGATGTGTGTAGAGATATTCTGTTATGTTTTCAACTTGAATTTTCCCGATAACTAATGATGTCGAACACATTTACATGTTCACTGACCATTTGCATATACTCTTTCATAATTCTGCTCATACCATTGAGCCTTTCTTTAAAAAAAAAAAACTGAGTCAATTTTTTTCTTATTGAGTTACAAGAAATCTTTATACACTCTGGATATGAGTTATCTGTGTGATTTATATACATAAAATACCTTTTCCCACTTTGTGTCTTGCCTTTTCATTCTCTTAATAATTTCTTTTGATGAATAGAAGTTTTAAAAGTACAATACATCCAAATGACTACTTTTTCCTATTATGGTGTTTTTCCAAAAGAAAATAGACTTTATTGTTTAAAGCAGTCTTAGGATCATGGAAAAATAAGCAGAAAGAAAGAAATTATATTCCCATATACTCACTCCTATTCACTGAATTTCCCCTATTACTAACATCATGCATTGTTGTGGCACATTCCTGAAAACTGATGAACAAATATTGACACATTATTATTAACTAAAGTTCATAGTTTACATTTACATTTCACTCTTCATGTTGTATACTTTTTTGGTTTTGACAAATGAATCATGGTATTTATCCCCCATTATAGTATCATACAGAGTAGTTTCACTGCCCTAAAAATCTCTTGTCTTTCTCTTCATCTTCCCTCTCAACCCTTGATAACCATTGATCTTTTCACTGTCTCCATAGTTCCTGCTCCAGAATGTCATATATTTGGAATCATATAGGGTGTAGCCTTTTCAGACTGACTTCTTTCACTTATCAATACACATTTAAGGTTCCCCCATGGCTTCATATCTCATTATTCTATACTGAATAATATTCCATTGACTGGATATACTAGAGTTTATTTATCCATTTACCTACTGAAAGACACCTTGGTGGCTTCCAAGTTTTGGCAATTATAAACAAAGCTCTTGTAAACATCTATGTACAGGTATTTGTGTGAACTAAGTTATCCTCTTCTTTGGGTAAATACCAAGAAGTATGATTGCTGGCCACCCAAGATGGATGGATCATGCTGGAGAGTTATTAACAAAATGTGATCCACTGGAGAACAGAATGGTAAACCATTTCAGTATTCTTGCCTTGAGAACCCCATGAACAGTATGAAAAGGCAAAAAGATAGGACACTAAAAGATGAATGCCCTGGGTTGATAAGTGTCCAATATGCTACCGGAAAAGAGTAGAGAAATAGCTCCAGAAAGAATGAAGAGGCTGAACCAAAGTGAAAACAACACCCAGTTGTGGATGTGACTGGTGATGGAAGTAAACTCCGATGCTGTAAAGAGCAATACTACACAGGAACCTGGAATGTCAGGTCCATGAATCAAGGTAAATTGGAAGTGGTCAAACAGGAGATGGCAAGAGTGAACAGTGACATTTAGGAATTAGTGAACTGAAATAGACCAGAATGGGTGAATTTAATTCAAATGACCATTATATCTACTACTGTGGGCAAGAATTCCTTAGAAGAAATGGAGTAGCCCTCATAGTCAATAGAAGAGTCCAAAATGCAGTACTTGGGTACAATCTCAAAAACGACAGAATGATCTCTATTCATTTCCAAGGCAAACCTTCAGTATCATAGTAATCCAAGCCTATGCCTCAACCAGTAATGCTGAAGAAGCTGAAGTTTGATGGTCCTATGAAGACCTACAAGACCTCCTAGTACTAACACTGAAAAAAGATGTCCTTTTCATCATAGGGGACTGGAATGCAAAAGTAGGAAGTCAAGAGATACCTGGAGTAGCACGCAAGTTTGGCCTTGGAGTACAAAATGAACACAGCAAACGCTATCAGAGTTTTGCCAACAGAATGCACTGGTCATAGCAAACACCCGCATCCAAAAACACAGAACACAGACAGGACTCTACACATGAACATCACCAGATGGTCAACACCAAAATCAGATTGATTATATTCTTTGTAGCTGAAGATGGAGAAGCTCTATACAGTCAGCAAAAACAAGATGGGAGCTGACTGTGGCTCAGATCATGAACTCCTTATTGCAAAAATCAGACTTAAATTGAAGAAAGTAGGGAAAACCACTAGACTATTGAGTTATGACATAAATCAAATCTCTTATGATTATACAGTGAAAGAGACAAATAGATTCAAGGGATTAGATCTGATAGACAGGGTGCCTAAAGAACAATAGATGAAGGTTTGTAACGCGGTACAGGAGGCAGTGATCAAAACCATCTCCAAGAAAAAGAAATGCAAAAGGGCAAAATGGTTGACTGAGGAGACCTTACAAACAGCTGTGAAAAGAGAAGTGAAAAGCAAAGGAGAAAAGGAAAGATATACCCATCTGAATGCAGAGTTCCAAAGAATAGCAAGGAGAGATAAGAAAGCCTTCCTAAGTGATCAATGCAAAGAAATAGAGGAAAACAATAGAATGGGAAAGACTAGAGATTTCTTCAAGAATATTACAGATACCAAAGGAATATTTCATGCAAAGATGGAACAGAATAATAAAGAACAATAAAGAACAGAAATGGTATGCACCTAACAGAAGCAGAAGATATTAAGAAGGGGTGACAAGAATACACAGAAGAACTATACCAAAAAAATCTTATTGACCTAGATAACCACAATGGTGTGATCACTTACCTAGAACCAGACATCCTGGACTGTGAAGTCAAGTGGGCCTTAGGAAGGATCACTAGGATAAAAGCTAGTGGAGGTGATGAAATTCCAGCTGAGCTATTTCAAATCCTAAAAGATGATGCTGTCGAAGTGCTACACTCAATATGCCAACAAATTTGGAAAACTCAGCAATGGCCATGGGACTGGAAAAGGTCCATTTTCATTTCAACCCCAAAGAAAGGCAATGCCAAAGAATGTTCAAACTACCACACAATTGTACTCATCTCACATGCTAGCAAAGTAATGCTCAAAATTCTCCAAGCGAGGCTTCAACAGTACGTGAAACTAGAACTTCCAGATGTACAAGCTGGATTTAGAGAAGGCAGAGGAACCAGAGCTCAAATGCCAATATCTGTTGGATCATAGAAAAAGCAAGAGGATTCCAGAAAAACATCTACTTCTGCTTCACTGACTATGCTAAAGCCTTTGCCTGTGTGGATCACAACAAACTGTGGAAAATTCTTAAAGAGAAGGGAATACCAGACCACCTCACCTGCCTCCTGAGAAACCTGTATGCAGGTCAAGAAGCAACAGTTAGAACTGGACATGGAACAATGGACTGGTTCAAAATTGGGAAAGGAATACATCAAGGCTGTATATTGTCATCCTGCTAATTTAACTTATATTCAGAGTATATCATGTGAAATGCCGGACTGCATAAAGTACAAGCTAGCATCAAGATTTCTGGGAGAAATATCAGTAACCTCAGATGCACAGACAATACCACCCTTATGGCAGAAAATGAAGAGGAACTAAAGAGCCTCTTGATGAAGGTGAAAGAGTAGAGTGAAAAACCTTTCTTAAAGCTCAACATTCAAAAAACTAAGATCATGGCATCTTTCATGGCAAATAGATGGGGAAAATGTGGAAACAATGACAGACTTTATTTTCTTGGGCTCATTGGAAAAGACCCTGATGCTGGGAAAGATTGAAGGCAGGAGAAGGGGATGACAGAGGATGAGATGGTTGGATGGCATCACTGACTGGATGGACATGAATTTGAGCAAGCTTCGGGAGTTGGTGATGGACAGGGAAGCCTAGTGTGCTGCAGTCCATGGGGTTGCAAAGAGTTGGACAAAACTGAGCGACTCAACTGATGATTGCTAGATCAGATGGTAAAATTACATTTAGTTTTGTAAGAAAGTGCCTCATTGTCTTTCAAAGTGCACCATTTTGCATTCTCATCAGCAATGAAGAAAAATTCCTCACCAGCTTTTGCTGGTGTCAGTGTTCTGGAGTTTGGCCATTCTAATAGTGGTGTAGTGGTATCTTGTTTTAATTTGTACTTTCTTTCCTGGTGACATGCATTGTGGCGCTTCTTTGCATATGCTCTTCTTCAATCTGTATATTTTCTTTGGTGAGGTACTGTTATGACCTTTGGCCTTTATAATCAGATTGTTTTCTTATTGTTGATTTTAAGACTTCTTAGTATATTTAGAATAACAATCCATTATCAGGTACGTCTCTTACAAGTGCTTTCTTCCAGTCTAGGGCTGGTCTTATCATTCTCCTGATATTTTGCAGAGCAGAAATTTTTAATTTCAGTGAAGTTCAGTTTATCCGTTGTTTTTTTCATGGACCATTCCTTTACTGTTGTGTGGAAAAAGTCAGTGCCACACCCAACCATAATCGCTTAGGTGTTCTCCTATGTTATCTTCTAGGAGTTTACAGTTTCCTGTTTTACATTTAGCTATATGATTCGTTTTACGTCAGCTTTTGTGAAGGGTGTAACGTTCTTGTCTAGATCCTTTCTTTTTTTCTTTTAGCATGTGGATGTTGTTCCAACATCATTTGTTGAAAAGACTATCTTTGCTCTACTGTTTTGCCTTTGTTCTTTGGTCAAAAATCAGTTTTACTCTATTTATGGGGGTCTATTTCTGGGTTCTCTATTCTGTTACACTGATTTGCTTGCATGTTCTTTGACCAATATCACACTGTCCTGACTACCATTCCCTAGATACCTTCAGTGTGAAACTCAAAGCTCATTACATACAGGATGGAATTATGGTCTAGTGGCTACTTGGACTTGTGGTCTGTAGAAGCAGAGATAATTCATGTGACCGATTTAAAATGTACTAGTCTGTCCCCTTTCAGGGGCAAGTGACAGAAAGCCAGTTGCAACTTAAGCAAAGGAAGGAATATTTTGGCTCTCAAGGATGAGGAAGATCTGAAGTGGAACTGGGATCAGATATATCCCAAATCAACATCAATTTTTCCCTTTCTGTCTCAGTCTCTTCACTTCTCTTCCTCATTTAGTGGATTTGAAACAAAAAGAAAAATAAAAAGCCCCAAATCCCCACATCCTATGCCTTTAAGAAAACTTCATTTCCTTCAAGTGTTTGCTCAAATCTCCCTTCTTCAGTGAGGCTGACCAATTCTCACTTTAGCAAAACTGTTCCCTCTATTCCAGCAGTCCTGATTCTTTTCACCATGCTCTGTTTTTACATTTCCCCACTTACCACTTCCTAAGATAGTATTTTCTTATTTATGTTTTTAATTTATCTATCTCAGCTGGAATGTTACTTCTACCAGAGTAGGGCTCTTTATTTATCAACATATTCCAAATACTTGCTTCTCAAGTAGTTCAAATGGTAAAGAATCTGCCTGCAACGCAGGAGACCTCAGTTTGATCCCTAGGTCAAGAAAATCCCTTGGAGAAGGGCGTGGAAACTCACTCCACTATTCTTGCCTGGAAGACCCCATGGACAGAGGAGCCTGGCGAGCAATAGTTCATGGAGTCACAGAGAGCTGGACACAACTGAGCAACTAACGCTTTCTTTTTCAAACACCTATATTAGGGTACCTAGAGCATCCTCTCATGGTAGGTGCTCAATAAATACTGTTGAGTGAATGAAAGGGAATTTATTGTATCACATAAGAAGAAGTCTCGAGTGGGGTGCTCCTAGGACTTCCTGTTCTGTAGCTCAGTGGCCTGATTAAGCACTGTGCTCTTCTCCTCTTCTCTGCCTGCCATCCTCAGCATGTCAGGCTGGTCTCTTAGGTTAGCGCCTGGCATGCTTGCAGGATGGCTGCTGCAGTTCCAGACACCACGTCTCAGACACATCTAGCAGAAGCGAAATGATGGCTTTAAGTTGCTTTCTTATTTACCCCCTTTTATTTTTAATCAATGAGGAAACATAGTATTTTTTTAAAAAAAACACCCTTGCATATGCAATATGTGTGTGTTAGTCACTCAGTCATGTCCGACTCTTTGTGACCCTGTGAACTGTAGCCCACCAAGCTCCTCTGTCCATGGAATTCTTTATGCAAGAATGCTGGAGTGGGTTGCCATTTCCTACTCCAGGGGATCTTCCCGACCCAGGGAAGATCCTCAGGTCTCCTGTATTGCAGGCAGATTCTTTACTGTCTGAGCCACCAGAGAAATATCTGAAATTAAAATAAATGCATAAATTGCATTAGTTTCTAAGCTAACCCTTATTGACAAGAATATATATTCTTGGGATTTCCCTGGTGGTTCAGTGGTTGATTCTGCACTCTTAGTGCAGGGGGTACAGGTTCAATCCCTGGTCAGGGAACTAAGATCCTGCATGCTGTAGGTATGCCCCCCACAAAAAAAGTATTTATTCTCAGCATAAACTACTTAATTGGAACAATATTATTTTTGGAAGAAGCATGTCAATGTAAATTTATGAAACATTAAGGCACTTTGGATTTAGAAAGTGTAATAATTTGGATACTGTGCTTAAAAAGTTTAATTTTAGAAAAACTTATATTTAAAAGTTCATATCAGTTTAATTTTAGAAAAATTATATTTAAAAGTTCATATCAGTTACTTGTTTTGATAAAATTCTGAGAAAAAAACACATAGAAATCTGCCATAAGGATGAGTGAGGGGAGAGGCATCTTGAATACATTAAAGACAAAGTATCTTTAAAGACAGTGAAAATGTACTTAAAAATACAAAATTTGTACAAAAGCATGATACAGCCAAAAACACATGGAAAACAATTTTTATGTATTTTTTTGGTCTGATTCATTGAATACATATTTTATGTAACTTAGGTTACAGGTCAAATGGATTAAGAAATTCACTTTTGCTAGGAAAATAAGATATTGGTAGGGGAACTGTTGAGCTCATTTAATGTTCCTGTTCTGAAAAAATGAAGAATAATTAATCTGAAAATGTTTAACACACGGACTTTATTGGTTTCAATTTTGCTTAACATATGTAATATGGCTCCTGCTTATAAAATCTGAAGAGAAAATAACCACCAGTCACCCTGCTAATCCATGGGGCACTTCTGGCTGAATTAAGTTTGTCCTTGTTAAAGAAATTATCTTCGTTTTCTTCCCCTCTCAGGAATGCATGTAAAACAGTTCCTGTCTCGATGCACGCCTAAGGCAAAAAGTTCAGTGCTCAATTACCTGCTGTCTGCAGTCTCGTATTTTGCAGTGAGCCAGTGAAACAGCTTTTAATCAGACGTCTTGACCCATGCTCTTCTGTTTTCCTTTGCAGCCTTGCAAGCTATTTGGCATATGAAGGTCCTGACCTGAGAAAACCATCTTGGATAACCGTGGCAAGGAGAAGGAAAAATGCAACAGCTAGGAGATTTCGGTAAACAGTAGAATCATGCCAACCTAATCTGTGTTAAAATGCTTGGAATGTGGGAGCCGCTGATGATGCCTGTTGTCTGTGTGTCTGACTGAATCCTTTCTTTTCTCAGAGCAGCAAAGCAAAGCCTGGGAACCAGGCCAAATGCCTGCCACTTACCTTAAATTGATCAGCTACTTTGAGATTAAAACCCCTGAGAGCTGCCACACCGTGAAAACAAGGCCTCCTTCACATTAAAGGCAAATTGCGACTTTGGGTTTGCTGTGATCTTTTTTTCCATTTTATCCAGTTTTTCACAGTGCGCACTTTTTTTTTTTCCTTTCCATTTATGCTCCAATGTAGAAGCCAATAGTTACAGCATCTTGGCCAAGCATTCATTAAGGTTTATAAGAACAAAATTTATGGTTATTTAGCAGTTGGCACAAAGACAGACTTGCTGAAGAAAGGAAAAGGAATACAGGTGGGAAATATAAGCCCCAACAAAGGCCCATACTATACCGCAGGGCTGTAGTGTGCGAGGTGCTCGGAACTGGTCTGGGAGAAAAATTATATCATATTTAAAAGCAGTCACTTCTCTTTTCTGAATCCATCCCATTTTATGGGTCTGTGGATGACTGAAACAAGTCTGCAGGTCATTCCAAGAGATTTTTCTGTCTTGTGTAACTGCTACCATTTACAGGAGCTGGCAGTGGTAGAGATAAATAGATTCGTGTTAATCTGGGTGATAATCTGTCAGTTTGGTTAACAGATGAAGTACATATAAAAATATGTATGTTATGGATCAGAAGAAGGGCTCTCCCATGAAGAGGAGAGTCATGTTAGCCTTGTGAGTAGACCTTACATAATGGCAAGGCCTATGTTCCCAAAAATGTAGGGTGTGGCAAAACACACCCTTAATCTTTGAATTCAGGCAGTAATGTGGAATTCTGGCACCGTCTGGAAGTCTATATTCTTCCTCAGGAAACACTGTTAATGAATCTTGGGGGTTTGTTTTGTTTTGTTTTTGTGTTTTTTAATATTCTCTGATTTTCTGACCTAGGCAGATAAAGCATTGTCTTCTGTCATTTGCACTACTTGTAAAACAAATATTTTATTAATATATTTTAGTTTTTTACTCATTGTTTAAGGAGTATCTGGGAGTACTTGCATGCATTGAAAAATATACAGCTTCAGTGTTCATGATGTAGACTGTTCCCAAAATATCATTTGTTTTAACTATGCCAGTAACTTGCTGTATGACTTAGGGAAAGTTAATTTAAATGCCTAGCCATCTCCTATTATCAAATGGGAACGTTAGTACCGTTACAGGGTCCAAGCTTACCGTACAACCAGGCAATGAATCAGAGACAGGTGCTGAGGCAAGGAATGGGACTTCATTCAGAGAGCCGGCAGGCCCAGAAGATGGCAAACTAATGTCTCAAAATAACCGTCTTGTCAGGGTCTCGATGTCAGGTTATTTTATGGATTGGAGATGGGGAAAGGTGAGGAAACTATCTAAAAAGGCCGTTAATCTTGCAAATATCTCATAGAATGGCAAGCCTCAGGCAGGGAATATGCTAATTTCTTCCTTCCTGGATCTACAGGTGGACAGGGTCCTGAACAAAGGCACTTTAGTTCAACAGTCAGGCAGATGAGCAGGATTCTCTGAGGCAGGCCATTATGTATGATTATAGTAACAAAAACAACCAAAAGCAAGTCAAAGAAACAGTTCCAACATGCAGTCAGAATTGACTTCTCCTGCAGCAATACTAACACTATATTTTCTACTGGGTGAATTGTGATACTGTATGTGTTTCCACTTCCAATACCTTGCAGACATTACACTGTTTTTCCTCTTCCTTTATATGAAATGAAGTGCATATATTTTACTGACTTTGTTTTGGAAATCTTCCACTTAATTGTTGTATCAGTGTATGGAAATACATACACTGTTATGTGAACTTACATTAGTTCACACATTGCTCTGCAAAGGACCAATTTACTTGTGCATAAATATGAGTACTTTCTCCTAACTACACATACTTTTACTCCCCAAGGGCAAGGGTAATGTTCTTTTTGATATCTCTACATATATGAGATGCTCATTAAGTTTGGAAAACTGAATATGCACACAAACTTTTGCATCAGTTCATAAAATGCTGAATACAACTTTGGCTGCGTGAATACAGAAAGTGATCATCATTTGCAGACTAATACTGCTTGTTTCTGAGCATGGGGGAGCCTATTTGTTAAGTAGTGATTAGAAGTCACTTCCTTTGTTTTGCAGAATGCCAGAAATCCAGAGCCATCAGAGAAGGAACAGCAAAGCTGTTTCAATCTGGTGCTGATCTCTGTTTCTGCATCTTTTTAACCAGCTTGCCTTACACGTTTGTCATTTAAATTTTCTATCACGGCTTAGGGAATTTTATCGTGACTACTGATTTTCTAACTTCCAAGTCTTCATACTTTGTATTTCCTACTAATTCTGATCCCTTCATATTTCATCAGTATGTTTCATGTTTTATCAAGTATCTTTCATATCTTATCAAGTATGTTTAGTGTTAGTCTAAGGGTAACTGGAAGATCCTTATATAAAAAGAAGTAGTTGGTTAAAAAAAAAAAAGCAAACAAACAACTGTGCAGTGATCTACTCTGCATTTTGTTGCATAGGGTGACACTTTGAGGACATCAAGAGAATGTACAATAGAGTCATATTTCATGATGAAATATCCAGTGTGGCAGTTCAGAAAGTGTTCCCTGGAGCAATCACAGAACATGTAAGACTTGGGCCTAAAAAGATGGTGGAGAAAGAAGGAAATTTCTCTAAGAGAAGGGAATGGCATGAACAAAGCACAGAGGTGGGAAAGAACTTAGTGAACTCACAAATCAGACAAGATGTGTCCTGGGTGGAGAGGGTAGAGTATGGCTAAGAAGGTGATAGCAAAAGGATTGAGAGAGAGAAAAGAGTTACTAATGAAAGTCCTTGAAAGTCAAAAAGAAGAGTAGTGATTGTCTTGAGGAGACAAATATGACCCTCTGAAGATCTGAGTTGAGAATGAAAGATTTCAGATGATTATCAACTTTTTCATGCAAAGAGCCCTAGACTCGGAATCAGAACACCCAGGCTTTGGTCTCCATTTCACCCCTTTCAAGATGTACAGTCTTGAGCAGGTCAGTGAATTTGTCTGAGCCTCAGTCCTTGCACTGATAAAACAGGAATGCTAATTCTGCCTTGCCAGTCTGCTTCAGCATGCCATGGTCAGTCACTGTAGCCACACAGGTGTGATGGAGTCAGGGTCTGGAGGACAGCAGGGTCTGCAGGAATTGAGTGAAAGGAACAAATCAGAGAGGTTGCAGGTGCTGATGCTTTATCACAGAGGTGACTCTGGTCTGCTGGTCTTCAGAAAAAAAAAATAATGTTTTCAATTGACTTCTTTATCGGAAACTTGGTGTCCTTATATCTCCATGTCAATGGGGTTTCTCCTCCCCTCACATTATTCCCTGGTGGCTCCAAGGGTAAAGAATCTGCCTGCAATGCAGCAGACCAGGGTTCTATCTCTGGGTCAGGAAGATCTCCTGGAGAAGGAAACAGCAACCTACTCCAGTATTCTTGCCTGGAGAATTCCATGGACAGAGGAGCCTGGTGGGCTACAGTCCTTGGGGTCACAAAGAGCTGGACGTGACTGAGCAACTAACACTTTCAGAGTTCCACCTTATACACGCCCTCTGTTAACATTATTCCTTAGTATTGTGACATCTTACAGCTGACCTTGTGATCACTCATCACCAGCACCCCCTCTCTCCTCCCATTAGCCTAGCTCATTCTTGGATCTTCTTGAATTTGAAAAGAGTAAGGAGATCCAGCCAGTCCATTCTGAAGAAGATCAGCCTTGGGATTTCTTTGGAAGAAATGATGCTAAAGCTGAAACTCCAGTACTTTGGCCACCTCATGCGAAGAGTTGACTTATGGAAAAGACCCTGATGCTGGGAGGGATTGGGGGCAGGAGGAGAAAGGGACGACCGAGGATGAGATGGCTGGATGGCATCACGGACTCAATGGGCATGAGTCTGAGTGAACTCCGGGAGTTGGTGATGGACAGGGAGGCCTGGCGTGCTGCGATTCATGGGGTTGCAAAGAGTCAGACACGACTGAGTGACTGCACTGAACTGAAGGAAGTCACAATGCTAAATGCCAAGCCCTGGTGAGGCTGTGGGGAACAAACTAAGATAGTGCTGGTGAGCATATACTGTTACAACCAACTGAAAATCGATTTGGGATTACCTAGTAAAGCACAGATGCTTAGAACTGCTTCCTAATAATAATGACTGCTATCATACACTGAATGCTTCCTTTGTGTAAGACTCTGTTCTCACAGCTTTATTTTCTTGAAGGAGGTGTTATCATTATCCTAATTTTACTGAAGAGGAAACCGGGCATGGAGAAATTAAGTAACACACCCAGGATCACACTGTTGTGACCTTGTGGTAGAACACAGATTTGGAATGGGCAGCTGGGTTTCAGAGCCTAAGGTGTTGTCTACCCAGTTCTGCCTGGAGAAGTCCATGCCCTAGAAACCGTGTTTATAAATGTTCACAAATGTTCACTGCAGTACTGCTTAGAACAGCAGAAAGGCACTGGGAGGCAGGTAGAATAGGGAAAAGGAGTCCAGAATGGTGGTGGCTAAAAGATAAGGGAGAGAAGAGCCTGCAAAAATAGAGCAAAGGAAGGTCCGAGGGCCAGAGCGAACAACATTCCTGGCTGGCCCAGTTTACATAGGGCAGGCCCGGGGTGGGGGGGGGGGGACATATAAAAAGAGGAGCCAAAGGAGTGGGAGTCGCTCTCTCTCTCTCTCCCACGCGCTGGGTTGCTCTTCCCTTTGCGTCTTTGGGTTGACATGCCTTCACAACTTGAGGATGGATTTTCCTGCTATTATCTAAATAAAATAGAGCTGTAACACTGAGCTGTAACACTGATTTGTCCAAGAGCTAAACACGGTCTGTTCGAGACCCGAGAGCTGTGACTCGCCGAGGGCTTTAATGTCCGTCACTCCAAATCTTTGTTGTGATGAGACAGAACCGAGGAGAATATACTCACCTAACAGCATGAATGGTCGAACTGCCCCTCCAAAGATGAATGGGTGGCTATACCCACGGACTACTATTTCAGGAGCAAAAATGAATAAACTAAATCCACACATACCAACACGGATGAATCTCAAAAATAGAATATGGTAAGAAAAAGCAAGGTACAGGGATGATATAAATTTTTAAAATACTTGAGGGATAAATTAGGAGTTTGGGGTTAAAATATACACACTATTATACATAAAACATAACCAGCAAGGACCTATTGTACAGCACAGGGAACTATACTCAATATCTTGTGATAACATAGCAAGGAAAAGAATTTTTTAAAGTTTATATATATAAAAAAACTGAATCACTTTGCTGTTTACCTGAAGCTAACAAAACATAGCAAATCAATTATATTTTAATAAAAATTTTAAAAAGAAGTAAAGCACTTGCAACATAATACATGGTGTGGTTTAATTGCTAAGTTGTATCCGACTCTTTGCAACCTCATGGACTGTACCCTGCCAGGCTCCTCTGTCCATAGGATTTCCCAGGCAAGAAATCTGGGGTGGGTTGCCATTTCCTTCTCCAGGAGATCTTCCTGACCCAGGGATCGAACCAGCATCTCCTGTTTGATAGGCAGATTCTTTACCACTGAGCCACTTGGGAAGCTTAAAAATTTAAATAAAGAAGTAAAACACTTATAACATAATACAAAGCATATAGATAATTACATGTGTAGTAGATAAAAACCTCAGATGTGAATGAGCTAGACCAACTGAAAGAAGCCTTGAGGGATGGAGGGAGAAAGCAGGAATGGTGATTTTCTCTGTGTTTGTAGCATTTAAAAACAAAATAAAAGGTTGATGAGAACATGGAAAAATACTAACATTTTTAAAATCTAGGTACTGGGTACATAGGTATCATATTATCTTTTGTTCTTTTCTATATGTTGGAGATATTTTATACACACAATTTGAAAACATTTTAAAAAGAAATGAGAAGTCAGCCAAAACTTTACGAAGGGGACCATCATTCTTATTCCTCTTCAAGTCAAAACAAGTAATTCTTGAGTATAGAATAAGTTCTCAGTATTGTAAGGGGATACAAAAAGAAGGAAAAGGCAATTTCTAGGGGCCTTCAGATTCTCTTGGACTTCAAGAAGATCAAATCAGTCAATCCTAAAGGAAATCAGTCCTGAATATTCATTGGAAGGACCGATGCTGAAGCTGAAGCTCCGATACTTTGGCCACCTGATGTGAAGAACTGACTCATTGGAAAAGACCCTGATGCTGGGAAAGATTGAAGGTGGGAGGAGAAAGGGGCAACAAAGGATGAGATGGTTGGATGGCATCTCGGATTCGATGGACATGAACTTGGGTAAACTCCAGGAGATAGTGAGGGACAGGGAAGCCTGGCATGCTGCAGTCCACAGGGTTGCAAAGAGTTGGTCGTGACTCAGTGACTGAACAACACAAATACACAGAGGCAAGCAGTTGTGAAGCACAACCTTCTTGTACTAGAGAAACTGCACTGAGGGGTTTCAGCAGCCTGGCCGTGGCTGATGCTGCGGAAGATGCACTGGGCCCGTCCTTGGATGCTGGGTAGCCTTCTGAGTATGACCCCTAGTGTGATAGCTGAGGCTCTGCTCTTAGAAAGTGAGCAGGGTAGGAAACACCATGGCTACCCACCCACTGATAGCCTGCTACTGATGCAGGGCAGCCAAAACCGTAATTTTATTACTTGGTAGCCAGGCTTCTCTTCATATATCTCATGTCCATAGGGTTGGTATAATTAGAACAAAGAGGTAACACCTAAGGTATCTATTAAACACGTAAGGCATTCTGACTCTACTATATTTGTTATATATTGAGTTCATCTCTTTGTGAACACGATGCTTGACAAATATGTAGAAAGACAAGTTTTCTGCCCTGGGGTGCTTATGTTCCAATGTGGACAACAGACAGAGTAGGGATAGGATCTCTACGTGGGGAAGACTTGGCAGATAGGCAGAGGGTGCCAAGGGAGAAGAGAAGGAAGGCTGAAATCTCTGGGAAAGTGGGGGTGGGGTGGGGAGGGGATAGATGACTTTTTAAGAAATCTTTTAAAAGTAAACATGAGGTTTAGTCAGTAAAATACCTTTGAAAGAAAACTTTTTTTTTTGAGAGCAGGGGAAAAGGTTAAGAAAAACGAATCTCATTGTGACAATAATTATATATGTAGTGAAGCAGTATTAATAGTTTAGCAGTGGCTGGTGGCTCAGTGGCAAAGAATCCGCTTGCCAATGCAGGAGATGTGGGTACGATCCCTGGGTGAGGAAGATCCCCTGGAGGAGGGCACAGCACCCCACTCTAGTATCCTTGCCTGGAGAATCCCATGGACAGAGAAGTCTGGCGAGCTACAGTCCATGGGGTCACAAGAGTCAGCTTAGCTACTCTTGACTAAGTATGTTAGTGTACCTTAGTATGACTTAGCTACTAAAACAGCAACACAATGTATTGAAGCTACCACATGCCAGACAACCTGCTAGACCCCCGTGTGTATATTACTTCACCAACTTTGAAAGGCTGATTTAACGTCATCACTTTATGACAGTGGAAACTGAGGTTCAGAGGCTAGGGAACTCGCCAGAATGACACAACTAGTAAGTGAGTGAGCATGAATTCAGTTAGATCTGACTTCAGAGTCCAGGCTTTCACTCCATGCTCCCCTCAAAGCAAAGAGATTCTCAAGGAGGAATAGACAGGAGGGTTAGAGGACAGTAGGGTTAACTGTATACCCAGGGCAACAATGCAATACACCCCAGTCAGCATTTCAGGGGGTGCATGCGTGTGAGATAACTCGCTTTGGTCATGTCCGACCCCTTGTGACCCATGACGGTAGCCCATCAGGCTCCTCTGTCCACGGGACTGTCTAGGCAAGAATACTGGATGGGGTTGCCATGCCCTCCTCCAGGGGATCTTCTCGACCCAGGGATCCGACTGCTTCTCCTGCACTGGCAGGTGGGTTCTCTACCACTAGTGCCACCTGGGAAGCCCAACTTAAGGGGGTATATTTTCTTATGTGAGAAAAAGTAGAATCAATGATGATAGGTTAAAAGACTGGACTGAACTGCATTTATCACTAGTAAATAAAATCTGCTGAGACTGATGCTAACATCCTGAGAGAGCAGTCAGAGAGGACAGCATAGGGTGTGACCGTGGAGAAAAAGAGCAATGAGGAGAGATGGACAGGATTGGGGCCAACCTCCTGAGGAAGTGGGCGGGGAAGAGCCCTGGATGTGCAAGTCAGTGTACCTTTCACTCTCTAAATTTATTTTTAATTAGATGATAATTGCTTTACAATATTGTCTTGGCTTCTGCAGTACAACAACGCGAATCAACCATAAATGTACATATACTCCCTCCCTCTTGAATCTCCCTCCCACTCCCTCATCCCACCCTTCCCTCTAGGTCATGACAGGGCACTGATCTGAGCTCCCTGTGTTATACAGCAGCTTTGAGTCTGTACTCAGGCTTTGCTTAGCTGTGTGCCTCTATTTTGCCCCAAATACATAAGAATCCACTGCCACGATAATCTGCCAGTCTATCTAATCTGTCCTCTTCCATCTCTTTCTGAGACAGATCTAAAGCAATTTTTATCAAAATATATTTACTTAATAAGGTTAATAAAATTTTAAAAGGAGAGACATCACTTTGCCCACGGAGGTAATATAATCAAAGCTATGATTTATTCAGTGGTCGTGTATGGATGTGAAAGTTGGACCATAAAGAAGGCTGAATGCAGAAGAATTGATGCTTGCAAATTGTGGTGCTGGAGAAGACACCTGAAAGTCCCTTGGACAGCAAGATCAAACTAGTCAATCCCAAAGGAAACAACATATTACTGAACATGTAACAACGGACTCGTCCAAAATTGCGAAAGGGGTCCGTCAAGTTGTGTTTTGTCACCCTTCTTATTTAACTTAGCAGAGTACATCATGTGAAATGCTGGGCTGTATGAAAATAAGCTGAAATTAAGATTGCCAGGAAAAATATCTACAATCTCAGCTATGCAGATGATACCAGTCTAATGGTAGAAAGTGAAGAGGAACAAAAGAGCCTCTTGATGCGGGTGAAAGAGGAGAGTGAAAAAGCTGGCTCAACATTCAAAAAACTAAGATCATGGCATCTGGTCCCATCGTGCAGGCTTGCTTACTAAGTTGCTTCAGTCATGTCTAATTCTTTGCGACGCTCTGGACCAAAGCAGGTCAGGCTCCTCTGTTCATGGGATTCTCCAGGCAAGAATACTGGAGTGGGTTGCTGGGCCCTCCTCCAGGGGATCTTCCTGACCCAGGGATTGAATCCATGTCTCTTGAGTCTCTTATGTCTCTTGCAATGGCAGGCTGGTTCTTTACCACTAGGGCCACCTAGGAAGCCTCCAGTCCCATCACTTCCTGGCAAAAAGATGGAGGAAAAGTAGGAACAGTGACAGATTTTATTTTCTTGGGCTCCAAAATCACTGTGGACTGTGACTGTAGCCACAAAGTTAAAAGATGCTTGCTCCTTAGAAGAAAAGCTGTGACAAACCTAGAGAGCGTAGTAAAAAGCAGAGACATCACTTTGCTGACAAAGGTCTGTACTGTCAAAGCTGTGGTTTTTCCAGTAGTCATGTATGTGAGAGTTAGACCATAAAGATGGCTGAGCACCAAAGAAATGATGCTTTCCAATTGTGGTGTGGATAAGATTCTTGAGAGTCCCTTGGACAGCAAGAAGATCAAACCAGTCAATCCTAAAAGAAATCAACCCTGAATATTCACCGGAAGGACTGAAGGTCCAGTGCTTTGGCCACCTGATCTGAACAGCTGACTCACTGGAAAAGACCCTGATGCAGGGAAAGACTGAGGGCAGCAGGAGAAGGGGACGACAGAGGATGCGAGGGTTGGATGGCATCACCGACTCAATGGACATGCGTGCATTCTAAGTCACTTCAGTCATGTCCAACTCTTTGTGACCCCATAGACTGTAGCCTGCCAGGCTCCTCTTGTGAAAAGAATCGGACATGACTTAGCAACTGAACAACAAATGATAACAACAACCACAAGGCTATTAAAAAGCATAACGATTATAAACTTACTTGCCACCCTCTTTCTCAACCCCTGACCCTCAGTCAGCCCTCCACCCATCACACAGTCTCATACTTGGAGATCTAACTCAAAACCCCTCACCAAGCTGACTCTTCTATCTGTCCTTCTATTATTTCACATGCATAAATTTATCATAGTGTTTATTGTTATCTTGTCTCCAGTGTACTTGACACAGCATCTGATGTGTGTTAGGTACTCAAATAGTTACTGAGTGAGTGAAAAATTAAATGAAAATCAGAATCAAGGAAAATAACAGAAAGCTAACATTCTAAATATACAGATTGAGATAGATTTTTGTGTTGAACATCGGATTTGGCTCTGAAAGTCAGGGTCAAAAGAAACACAGAAAAATCACATTATCATTACCAAAAGGAAAAGGAAACCATATTCATGGGGAAGCAGTGCTTATACCTAATTATACATAATTAACCTTTGGGGGCACTTTAAGTAATATGTTTTAAACTGATTTTTCCAAGCAGGAGTTTCATATTAAATAAAGAATACAGTACTTATCTACAAAATGATGACCAGGTTGTCAAAGAGTTATAACCAGAATTTCCCAGTACCACTGACACAAGAAGAACTCTAAATTTATGCTTTAAATGTGACTATAGTACCAGGGAAAAGGTTTTGGCTCTGTTGCTGCCAAGTAATCGCCTATCACTGTAATTCACAGAGGTATTATTTTTCAATCATTAGTCAAGCACCTTCTCTTTCAACAAATTTGTTTTGAGAGGCTGTGCTTCAGTATACTGAGCATGCTCTTGGAACTGGGGATCCTTAGGTTCAATCCCTAGTTCTGCCATTTATTCACTGTGTGATAAATTATAGAACCTCTCAGAGCTTCAGTTCCTCATGTGTAAAAATTATGTAAACAGTATATGAGGCAGTATATGGGTGCCTTCTTTACCACTAGCTTGACCCAGAAGCCCGAGGCTGTGTTAAGTACCTAATAAAGTGGCCCTCATTGAGTAGCCAATCAATCAGTGATGGTTATTATTCAGGGCAAAAATCCAATCATCCCCTGGTTGCCCTTAATCAGAACACTTATAACTGCTCCACATATTTTGGGGGCAATAGTGGAGAAGGCAATGGCACCCCACTCCAGTACTCTTGCCTGGAAAATCCCATGGATAGAGGAGCCTGGTAGGCTGCAGTCCATGGGGTCGCTAAGAGTTGGACATGACTGAGCAACTTCACTTTGACTTTTCACTTTCATGCACTGGAGAAGGAAATGGCAACCCACTCCAGTGTTCTTGCCTGGAGAATCCCAGGGACGGGGGAGCCTGGTGGGCTACCGTCTCTGGGGTTGCACAGAATCGGACACTACTTAAGCGACTTAGCAGCAGCAGCAGCAGCAGTGAGGAAGGAACTCCTTTCAGATCATAGGCCTGGGGCTTGCTGCCCTTGACTGCTGCTCTGATGATTTACTGGCTTCCCCAGTGGTTCAGTGTAAAAGAATCTGCCTGCCAATGCAAGAGACACAGGAGACACGAGTTCAATTCCTGGGTTGGAAAAGTCCCCCAGAGAAGGAAATAGCAACTTACTCCAGTGTTCTTGACTGGGAAATCCCATGGACAGAGAAGTGTGGCAGGCTACAGTCCGTGGGGTCCCAAAGAGTCAGACACGACTGAGTAAACAACAATAAACAATACTGCTGATCATTGCCAAAACAATCATCATCTCAGCACTCACCTGGAGGATGTCACCCTGGAAGGTTTGCCTGTCTGAAGCCCTCTGCTTCCAGTGGTACGCACGCCCTCTCACCCCCACCACCCCGCCCTCAGCATCTGTCATTGACACTCAGCTGGATAAGACAGCAGACTTTTCTTAGGTTTATGCTTTCCCTTTATCTCCACAGCCGGCATCCTGGTCTTTATCACCGATCTTCACTCACCTTGTTCCAGTTCTTTCTACACAAATGACCAGGACAATCTTCCTCAAATCTGAGTTCAGTGTTTAATGATCCCTTTTAGGAATTTTAGAGATAAAATGTGCTAACCTGTCAGATTATGGGTCTACCCATATCAGTATTTTATTTCTACACCAAAATTTTGTGGGGAGTCTCCAAAGGTTTTGAAGATATTGATCAATATCTTATTTGGTATTTACAATACCTTATTTATCATTAACGACTTCCTCAGATCAGTTCAGTTCAGTTGCTCAGTCGTGTCTGATGCTTTGAGACCCTGTAGACTGCAGCACACAAGACTTGCCTGTCTATCACCAACCCCCGAAGCTTGCTCAAACTCATGTCCATCGAGTCGGTGATGCTATCCAACCATCTCTTTCTCCGTCATCCCCTTCTCCTCCTGCCTTCAGTCTTTCCCAGCGTCAGGGTCTTTTTCGATGAGTCAGTTCTTCACATCAGGTGGCCAAAGTATTGGAGCTTCAGCTTCAGCATCAGTCCTTCCAATGAATATTCAGGATTGATTTCCTTTAGGATTGACTGGTTGGATCTCCTTGCAGTCCAAGGGACTCTCAAAAGAGTCTTCTCCAACACCACAGTTCAAAAGCACCAATTCTTTGGTGCTCAACTTTCTTTATAGTCCAACTCTCACATCCATACATGACCACTGGAAAAACCATAGCTTTGACTAGACGGACCTTTGTTGGCAAAGTAATGTCTCTGCTGTTTTCAATATGCTGTTTAGGTTGGTCATAGCTTTCCTTCCAAGGAGTAAGCGTCTTTTAATTTCATGGCTGGAGTCACCATCTGCAGTGATTTGGGAGCCCAAGAAAATAAAGTCTGTCACTGTGTCCATTCTTTCCCCATCTGTTTGCCATGAAGTGATGGGACCAGATGCTATGATCTTAGTTTTTTCAATGTTGAGTTTTAAGCCAGCTTTTTCACTCTGCTCTTTCACTTTCATCAGGAGACTCTCTAGTTCTTCTTCACTTTCTGCCATAAAGGTGGTGTCATCTGCGTATCTGAGGTTACTGGTATTTCTCCTGGCAATCTTGATTCAGCTTGTGCTTCATCCAGTCCAGCGTTTCTCATGATGTACTCTGCATATAAATTAGATAAGCAGGGTGACAATATACAGCCTTGACATACTCCTTTCCCAATTTGGAACTAGTTTGTTGTTCCATGTCTGGTTCTAACTGTTGCTGCTTGACCTGAGTACAGATTTCTCAGGAGGTGGGTGGGACGTAAGGTGATCTGGTATTCCCATCTCTTTAAGAATCTGCCACAGTTTGTTACAATCCACACAGTCAAAGTCAAACAACACAGTCAAACAAGTTGCTAAACAACCTATTATCTGTTCACCTAGAATTTCTTTGTCTCCTTAGGATTGGTTTCTTGAAATGGATAATGATATACTGCATGGTAGAGAGAGAGTCAAAGGAGAAATGGATCTTTTTAGGTTTAGTCTCATACTTTCTGCAGGACTTCCCAGATGGCTTGGTGGTAAAGAATCTGCCTGCCAATGAAGGAGACGCGGGCTGTATCCCTGGGTCAAGAAGATCCCCTGGAGAAGGAAATGGCAACCCACTCCAGTATTCTTGCCTGGGAAACCCCATGGACAGAGGAGCCTGGCAGGCTACATCTCATGGGGTTGCAAAAGAGTCAGACATGACTTAGCGACTGAACAGCAACAATAACAAGCTTTCTGCAGAGACTGGGAAGCACTCCCCTAAGGCATGTAAGCTCGAGATGCTTCAGCTGAGGTGATAACGGAGATCATATGTTCATTTCAGCAAAGAAAAGAAAGTGAAAGTGAAGTCGCTCAGTCGTGTCCAAGTCTTTGCCACCCCATGGACTGTAGCCCACCAGGCTCCTCAGTAGGTTCCTGCATACTCCCTGAATCTGCTTCTCCAGCTGCCCTTTCTAGCTTGCTGGAGTTAGATAAGACTTCTGTTGCTTGGTGGGTCACTAACAAAAGTCTGAGCAACAGAAGGTAAATACAGCTCCTCTCCACACACACTGTCTCAGGGCTTCCATCCACCTCCCTGCAGCCCTTCTATCTCAGTGGAGCTCCCAGGATGCGGCAGCAGAGAAGGAGTGTGAGAACTTACACTGGCTCTTACATGCTCTGGACCAGAAGCACAGCGGGCACTTCCTCCTGTGACCGTCAGCCAGCACCAGTCGCGTCACCCATATGCCCGCACGGAGGCAGGAGTGGAACCTTCCTGTGTGCCCAGGAGGGAGAGGAGAGCCAAGTACAAGAGACACCAGATGCCAGTGCATTGAGAGTATGGACCAAGTTCTGCTCAACATTCAGCAAAGGAGAAAATGAGGGAAACCTGGAGAGTCAGAGGAAGCGAATGAGAAACGCGCCAGTGCTCTGCAGGGTCACTGTACCAGCGTCTCCTGAGCCTCAGCCACCTCCCCCGGCTCGGTCTCAGCCGCAGCATCCAGGTGGTTCCAGCATCTGCTGCTTACCTGCCCCGGGAGGGCCAGCTGCTGCAGCGTTGCCTGTCTTCTCTGGACGTGTGTGAAATGCTACACGGCAAGGTGTGGAGTCCCGCTTTCCCAGAGGATGCCAAAGGAGCAGAAGGTGGCAGCCTGAAAGGGCTCCGAAAGTCACGGCCTGGGGGTCAGACTTCGACCAGGAGGAGGTGAGGATCAGGAGAGAAGGTGGCAGATCTCTTCTCTTCTCTTCCTCCTTCCCTCGAGGCACAGTTTCTCCACATGGTCTGTCAGGAGACGCGCTGTGTCTGGCACATGGCAGACAGTGGCCGGCGTGGAGATCATTCGCCTTTGTAGCTTCCCTGCTTTTGCTGCTTCATTGTCTTTTTCTCCTACGCTTGCTGGCTTGGTCTTACACTCCCAAATATAACATTGTAAGAAAAACCTCACTTTCCTCTCCATCGCTTTATTCACTATTACTGCCACACTTGCAAGGCTTCTCGTGTGGCTCAGGGGTAAAGAACTTGCCTGCCAATGCAGGAAATACGAGAGACATGGGTTTGATCCCTGGGTTGGGAAGATCCCCTGGAGTAAGAAATGGCAATGCACTCCGGTATGCTTGCCTGGGAAATCCCATGGACAGAGGAGCCTGGTGGGTGCAGTTCATGGGGTCACAAAGAGTCGGATACGACTGAGCATCCACGCACCACACTCATGTCCTATCTGCCAAACGTGTAGGGTTTCCCCACACGCTGAGAATTTCTTCCGTTGCTGGTGGACACCTACTTGGTGTCATGGAGTTCAACTCAGTCCCGACACAATCAACCTCAGGTTATCATCGGATCCCACAGGTAAGGGCTCAGGCTCCTTAAACTGTCCCCACGTCAGAAGCTGGTCAAAACCGTAGGCTGCCCTCTTCACTTCTGAGCCCCTGGCTCAGGGCTCCCGGGACCCACTTCTCAAGTTCAACAGTTTGCTAGCTCACAGAACTCAGGGAGATGCTTATATTGACTGGTTTGGCACATGATAAAGGCTATGATAAAGGATCCAGATGAACAGTCAGGTGAAGAAATACGTGCAGCCAGGTTCAGAGGGCTCCTTCTTACAACTATAGGTGTGTTCTCACGGCCCTTTGGCTAGAGGGTGTTGACTCAATGTCGGCGAAAAAGAAAACAACGTTCTTCACAAACATATACACACATGCCCCAGATTTATTGGTTCATTTTGTGCTTGGTAGATCAGACTTCAGTCCATAGTCACAGACCCTCCTGCTGTTATCCCTGCTGTGGCTCCTATAGGGCCCACTGGCTTTCCTACCAGGAGGTGCCAGCCTTCTGTCGCCTCTGCCCGGCGCAGCTCTGTTCCTGCTGGTGGAACAGTGCGAGTGGCAGAAGCAGGGGCAGACTGCACTGTAGGGGCCCCACGTCTCCTTGTGTTTGGGCTGCTGCCACCGAATCCCATGGCATTTGAAATGCCACAAGGAAAGTACTCTGCTTGCGGTGGCTGTGGTGTCTGGCTCTGGGAGAGCAACTCTTCTCCTGAGTCATGGGCAAGGCTGGCTCATGAGCTGAGGCCAGGGCTGGGACAGAGATAAAAGCTTTTCTCTCCTCTGCCGAACCCAGTTAGAACCAGACTTGCTGAGCCAGACCCAGCATTACAAATATTGTATTCACATGTAGTTGATATAGTCATTTAGTTTCAGGGAACACCAGGGTTTTCTTGGCAATGGATTCTATTTGCCCCTGAAGACTGTGATTTTTTTTTTTGGCTACCAGTCCACATGTGAACGGTTGCCTCTTACATTGTAATGGCCTTTCTCTTGCCATTTTTAAAGGACTTGTTTAGATTTTTATTTATCCATTTGTTTTTGGCTGCACTGGGTCTCTGCTGCTACACTGGGGCTTTCTCTAGTTGTGCTTCTCTTGTTTTGGCACAGAGGCCCCAAGGCTCAGTAGTTGTGGTGCGAGGGCTGCCCCTCGGCATGTGGGATCTTAGTTCCTGGACCAGGGGTCAAATCCATGTCCCTTGCACTGCAAGGTAGATTCTTAACCACTGGACCACCAGGGAACTTCCTCTCTTTCTATTTAATTTGATAAGTACTTATTCAGCACCCTCCATATGGCTATGGAGAATATAAAATTGGGGAGGGGAGGATGAACTGAGTGAGGAGCACTGACATGTTTATACTACCATGTATAAAACAGAGAGCTAGTGGGAAGCTGCCAGAAAGCACAGGCAGCTCAGCTTGGTGCTGTGACTAGAGGGGTAGGATGTTGCTGGGGTGGTGGGGTAGGGGGGTACGAGGGAGGCTCAAGAGGGAGGGGATATGTGTATATGTCTAGCTGATTCACACTGTTTAACAGCAGAAACCAATACAACATTGTAAAGCAATTATACTTGTATTTAAAAAAATCCAATATACAAATGAATGGAGTATCGCTCTCATCTTAAGAGGTATATAATCTAGCAAGAGTGTCAGACATGTACATAAGCAGCTGGGCATCACTCTTAAGCACCTCGACGCCGGGCACTGTTGTTCAGTCACTAAGTCACTTCCAGCTCTCTGTGATTCCATGGACTGCAGCACGCCAGGCTTCCCTGTGCTTCACCAACTCCCAGTTTGCTCAAACTCATGTCCATCAAGTCGGTGATGCCATCCAACCATCTCATCCTCTGTTACCCCCTTTCTTCGCCTGCCCTCATCTTTCCCAGCATCAGGGTCTTTTCCAATGAGTCGGCTCTTTGCGTCAGGTGACCAAAGTGTTAGAGCTTCAGCTTCAGCATCAATCCTTTCAATGAATATTCAGGGCTGATTAAGCCACATGTTGATAAATGCTATGAGTCTGTATGCTGAAAGGATGGTGTTCAAAGGATAATGATGTATTTAATGAGTGCCTTTAACGTGCATGTACTGAACCGATGACCTTTATCTGGCTATCTCCCTTGATTCTCAGAACTCTTTTGAGCCAGACACTGTTACCACTCCATTCTGCAGGTGAGACAGCTGCGGTCATGGAGCAGCTTGCTGAGATCCCAGGGCTAGTTAAGTACTGGAGTCAAACCCAGACAGCCTGCCTCTGGGTCTCTGCCTGTCCCAAATGCAATGTGTGTTTTTGTTATTCTTTTGGTCTACAGTTTTCCTTTTTTTTTTTTTTTTAGGATGTTGTTGATCTCTGAGAACTGCTTTTGGGGAATCAGAAAAATTATAAGGCAACCAGCAACCAGACCTTTTCAGAGGTGTCTGAAAATTTTCCCTGCTGTTGCTTCACGTGGGAGCACATGTGACTGCGTCGGCACTGAAACAGCGCCTGGAGTCTGAGGCGCTGACTGTACTCCCGTTGTTCTATGCATTCTGTACAGTCTTGGGAGGTTATTTTTAATGCAACATGCCACAGTGGCATGTTGAAAGATCCATAGTAACCAGCTAACAGTAACAGTAGGGCCTGCCAAGTAAAAGTTCCGTAAATCAGTCATAAACGCAGTTACAAAATCCGGCCAGCGTCGTGTGCATGAGGGAGTGTCCTTGGAGGAGGTACAATCGACGCACAGTTTCACGGGATCTCCTCGAAATTCCAGGGCAGTAAAGAGCTCTTGTGGTAAGTTTTTGTTTTGTTTTGTTTTTAAGGGAAAAGAGTGAAAAAAGAAGCTTCCTGGAACTTTATTCTAACAAGGAACTTTCCCCCATGTGATCAGGTAGCTTAGAGAAGCTGAGGAAAAGACATAAGACGAATGTTTCAGATACCAAGGCCCTTCCTTTCTCGTGTTTTTAATATTTTTGGACTCTTTCCTTTCCCACCACTACACCCCACATTTAGGCCTCATAACGTGGTGTCCTGAGAAGCTGCATTGCTTTTATCTGTCTATCCACCCTCAAGTCTACGGAATTCACAGTGGTGAAGATCGCCCCAGGCAGGATTTTGGATTTCTTACCCTTCGAGTGTGAATTTTACAAGGAGCTCCCAAGTGCTACCAGACCAAATAAAAGCTCACACTTTGCAACACAAGGGGCTTTCTCTATGATAGGCAGACAGCAAACCCTGGGAGGGAACAAGACACTTGACATGGGGTTTGAGAATTACGAGGAAGCCTTTCCTCACAGGCAGTGGGCGCATCATCAGCGAACACTGAGTCGTGTGTTACTTTGGAAACACTGGAGAAACCATCTTCATGTATTTGGCTTCCTGCTGTCACAGAACACTTGGGCATGGGGAGCAGGCTATTCATCATCAGCACAAGAGTACCTGCCGCGAGGGTGGCCAGTCGTTCAGTCGGGTCCGACTCTGTGCGACCCCATGGACTGTAGCCCGCCAGGCTCCTCTCTCCATGGGATTTCCGGGGCAAGAATACTGGAGTGGGTTGCCATTTCCTCCTCCAGGGGATCTTCCCAACCCGGGGATTGAACCCAGGTCTCCTGCATGGCAGGAGGATTATTTACCAATGAGGCACCAGGGAAGCCTGTGTCATACAGAGTACGACACAAGGCTGGAAACTGAAGCACCGATAATTTGATAACTTAATGCTCAAGAAAAGACTGAATCTGGGCCTGCAGGAGTACATTTCGAGGCCCTTCCCCAGGCACCCTCATCACCATTCACACCATCCCTACTTTTTTCCCTTGACTGTGCAAGTGGCCGGTTCTATCCTTGCTTACAAAGCACCTGTTCACAAATCACTGTCCTCTTGGAGAGGGAGGTGTGGGGTCAAGGTAGAAGAGGACTGAAGGAAACCTAAAGGAAAACTTTTCGGCAGTGCCACCTGAAGAGCAGTTAGAAACGAGATAAACCCCCTCTGCCTGTTAGAACCTATGTTATTGGGAAGATGTGATTTAGCTCCTAACGTCACAGAAACAGTTGTTACTGGTAAAACAAGGTGTGGCTGTGTAACCTGAAAGGCTAGAGATAAGCTGAAGTAGAAGGCTCTTTCCAAGGTGCCTCTCAAGACGCCTACCTGGGAATTCCCCAGGGCAGATTTCTTCCCCCAGAAGGAGATTCTTGTTGAACAGAGGGGAGTTACGAAACTGACTTTTTTCTCTGTTTACTGTGAAGGTTTTCATTTCAGGGACTTTGATACTTTGGACGCATTCTCTTCCCTCCCGTCCCTTTCCCCATTACGATGATACATCACATAAAATGGATCATTTTAACCATTATTTTTCTTAAGTGTTTATTTATTTGGCTGTGCTGGGTCTTAGTTGCAGCATGCGGGACCTACATTTGCAGTACAGGGGCTCTAGTTCCCTGACCAGGGATCAAACCCGGGTCCCCCGGTACTGGGAGCATGCAGTCTTAGTCACTGGATCCCCAGGGAAGTCCCTAACCATTTCAAAGCGTACAGTTCAGTGGCATTGAACACATTCACAATGGTCTGCAACCATTCATTTCCAGTACTTTTTCATCCTCCTAAGCAAACTCTGTGCCCATCAAACAACAGCTCCTCATTTCCGCTTCCCCCAGGCTCTGGTAATCTCTATTCTGCTTTCTGTCTCTATGAATTTGCCTATTCTAGGTGCCTCATATAAGTGGAGTCATGCAATACTGTCCTCACAAAGTGTGTCTGGCTTATTTTCTCAGCATAGTGTCTTCAACGCTCATCCCATGTCTTTATATGTATATCATTTTATTTATTTTGGCTGCACTGGCTCTTTCCTGCTGTGCAGGCTTTTCTCTGGTTGTGGTATGCAAGCTTCTCAGTGCATTAGCTTCTCTGCTGCACGTGGGCTTCAGTAGTTGCAGTTCCCTGCCTCTAAGGCATAGGCTCAATAGCTGTGCGCACAGGCTTAGTTGCTCTACAACATGTGGGATCTTCCTGGATCAGGGATTGAACCTGTGTCTCCTGCATTGACAGGCGGATTCCCTCCCACTGATCCACCACAGAAGCCCCCATCCCATGTTTTCACACGTTTCAGACTTTCATCCCTTTCTAAGGCTGAATATTCCACTGTATGTATAAA
Source organism: Aepyceros melampus (assembly GCA_006408695.1). Taxonomy (NCBI): domain Eukaryota; kingdom Metazoa; phylum Chordata; class Mammalia; order Artiodactyla; family Bovidae; genus Aepyceros; species Aepyceros melampus. The sequence goes on along the minus strand of SJXQ01001323.1, from coordinate 53,124 downwards.
TCATATTTTGCCTATCCATTCATTGCTGAGGGACATTTGGGTTGTTTCTACCCTTTGGCTACCATGAATAATACTGCCATGAACATCAGTGCACAATTATCTGTGTGTGTCCTTGTTCTCAATTCCTTTGGGTACACACTTAAAAGTGAAACTACTGGATCAAATGGCAATTCTATGTGAAACTTTTCAAGGAAGTTTGGGCATGTTTAAAGAGAGTATAAATCACAGCTGCTGCTGCTAAGTCGCTTCAGTTGTGTCCGCCTCTGTGTAACTCCATAGACGACAGCCCACCAGGCTCCCCTGTCCCTGGGATTCTCCAGGCAAGAACACTGGAGTGGGTTGCCATTTCCTTCTCCAATGCATGAAAGTGAAAGTGAAGTCGCTCAGTCGTGTCCGACTCTTAGCGACCCCATGGACTGCAGCCTACCAGGCTCCTCCATCCATGGAATTTTCCAGGCAAGAGTACTGGAGTGGGTTGCCATTGCCTTCTCCACAAATCACAGAAGCAAGCCCAAATGAGAAGTGTCAATTGGATTTAGGAAAAAAAGAAAAAAGTGATTAGTAACCCTGATATGAGCAGTGGGGGTGGAGGTGAGGAGACAAAAGCCAGATTGTAGTGGATTGGCATGTGGATGGGAGAGAAGAAGAGATAGCTATTTTTTCAAGTCCTGTGAAGATCTGAACTATGAACAATGGGGAAAAGGCAAGGTGGTAGCTGGAGGAACAAAGTTGAGAACTGGCTTTTTTAAGTAGGAGAATCTTGAGCATTTTGAGTGCTCATGGGAGATAGGAGCCAGGGTGGTGACAGTCAGCAGAGGTCTCTGAGAAGGCAAGAAAGGCAGTGGTTGGAGCTGCTCTGCCCTGCACCAAGGATGCATTTCTGTATAATAACAGAGAGGACAGGACAACTTCCAGTGCAACTAAATTTAATCTTTCAAAGGCAGTTTTTGAGTTTGACATTGAGGGTGTAGACAAAGTGAAACACTACCTGGCTTTCACTTTAATGGTACAGGAGAGGAGGGAAGGCTTGAACCCCCAAACTAAAAACAGGGCAAAAAAATCGCTCATGTCCCAAGGGAAAGACACAGACATGGAATTATCACTTTCAGTAGAGGAAGTACTTCCAGCCTTGGATGAGGGCAAACAATAAGGGAGCCTCCACTACAGCGTAAATTACTTGGGACAGCATTTGAAATCTAGATGGACTTTCCTGGTGGCTCAGACGGTAAACAGTCCGCCTGCAATGCAGGAGACCTGGGTTCGATTCCTGGGTTGGGAAGATCCCCTGGAGAAGGGAATGGCAACCCACTCCAGTATTCTGGCCTGGAGAACTCCATGGACTGAGGAGTCTGGTGGGCTACAGTCCATGGAATCACAAAGAGTCGGAGATGACTAAACAACAGATAGGAAAACCATGAGACATTTTTAAACCCAAAAGAGACAATGGTGGGACTACAAGTGTATACTGGGACTGTCCCAGACAGACTGGGATGAATGGTTACCCTCATTCTATACCAGAATCTCCATCTGAAGATGAAAATGAAGATTAGGATTTTAAAAGGCTCTGAAAAGTACTCTAGTAAAGAAACTTGTTTTATACTGGTTAACTCAACATTTCCCAAATTTATCTTACTCTGGCATCCTGACCTTGCCTTTTTTCCCCTCAGAGAAGCACATACTAGTACCTAATCAATGCTTCCAGAGCAGAAAAGTGAAAGAGATGTAGGAGTCTGGAGGATTTGGTCTGGCACATAGACAGCAGTGGAAGGTGAGATTAGAAAGTGAATTGAGCCACATCCTGGAGGACTTAGAGGGCCAGAGTTGCAACTTGTTCTTGATGATCAAAGTGATTAATGCCATTCTCACAGCAGCACACACAACAGGCACCTGAAAGGCGAAAAGAATTCCAAAGAATGCTTCTCAGAAGGTCAAATGGTGCACTTTTCCTTCCTTTCCTATTTCTGTTCCTTCCTTAATCTCTGTGATTAGGAGAGACAAAAAACTCCACTGCAGGGACCTTCTTCAGTTTATGAGATATGTTCAACTCCTGTCCCAACTCCTATCTTCTCCTCTCACTCTAGTTTCCTGTGTGAGGTCTAAAGGATAAAGAGATGGAAGAATGCTGGGTTTTGAAGAGGCATCTCAGTTCTGTTTGCTACTGTGGGTGCTACACTCTAGGATGTGGATTTGAATACAAAGAGTCTGCTGGCTAGGGCGGAGTGGGAAGAAAACAAACCAGTGGTTATCATTGCTTGGTCACAGCTAAGACTTTTCTTAACCAGGGGCCATGTATCTGGCAACCTGATTTACAGGACAAAACAGATACAAAGCAGGAATCATTCAAAATAAACTCCTGGAGAGGCCAAAACTTACCAGAGCAGACTCGACACACCTTAGGAACCACGAGACAATTCTCAGAAACTCCCCATACTCATTTGCACAAACTTCCAGTAAATTTAGTAACCCAGATTTCTAGCGTGTAGTGGCTCAGACGGTAAAGCATCTCTCCGCAATGCGGGAGACCTGGGTTCGATCCCTGGGTCGGGAAGATCCGCTGGAGAAGGAAATGGCAATCCACTCCAGTGCTATTGCCTGGAAAATCCCATGGACAGAGAAGCCTGATAGGTTACAGTCCATGGGGTCACAAAGAGTCGGACACGACTGAGCGACTTCACTTCACTTCAGTACATTTAATAGCAAGTTAAAAGGGAAGGAAAAATTAACAGGGGTTGGTACATTTAAGTGAAAAGGGAAAGTGTAAGACTAAAAATTCAATAACATGACTAACAGGGAGCAAAGTTTTGAAGGCATTTTTTAGAGGTTAAAAACTATTTGGTTATACCATAGAGACATGCTTATTTATAAGGATTATTTTGATTCATCAAGGATGTTTAAGAATGTTCCACTGTTTAAAGTGGTGAGAAAGCACGTAAGACATTTTAGAAACATTTCAATCCAAAATGTTGCGATTTTACAAGTTTGGTCAATACAGTTATCTGTTATCTAGGGGAGTCACTGTGTAAATCTGGTATTCCTCCAGGTGCTGCTTCCTTTGGAAAGAAGTTCATTGTCAGTTTTTTTCCCATCCATATTTCAACATCAATTATTAATCCTGTGGGTTGAAAGGAGATCACATGGCAACAAAATATTTTGAAAACAGTCTCGCAATTTGAAGATTAAAGAAATCATTAAATTAAATTACTCCACCATCAAATGTTTATGACTGTTTAAAGTTGGCCAGCCAGTGACACTCTGTAAAGGAACAGCAACTGAATTCTGTCATAAAATACAGCAGCTAAACTCTATCTTATCACTTAAAAGCCACTTGCGGTTCTCAAATGGAGATGCTGGCTGTTCAGAGGTGCAGAAGATGATCCGGTGTGTAAGAAAGCAGCTGTAGCAACTTAGCAGCAGCAGGCACTGTATCAGCTGCCCTCCAGGAAGGAGAGGGCCAATGGTGCAATCATCTTTTCTCCTTAATATTTTACTTTGGAGTGTTTTTGCCTACTATAAAGACAGCAATTTGACTTCATCAAAAAGTGGGGGTGAAAAACAGATAAAGGTGCCCTTAAAGGTAGATATGAGAAGAGTTCAGAAGTTTTGAAAAATTAACATTATTTAACACCATGTTTGCCACTGTTGAAAATAATGAAGTACAGTTTACAATATATGGTCATTGTCTTTATTTCTTGGCAAACAATGAAGTGAAGTGAAGTCGCTCAGTCGTGTCCGACTCTTTGTGACCCCATGGACTGTAGCCCACCAGGCTCCTCCCTCCATGAGATTCTCCAGGCAAGAGTACTGGAGAGGGTTGCCATTTATAGCATTTCCAATTTTCAATCCAAATTGAGCTACACGGCTAAAGAGTTACACTGTTAGAAAACTACGTTTCCTCTCGGATAATGGAATGTGCTAATAAGATTTATCAGTTTCTTGTCTCATAATTTAAGGAGGTTTGCTTTTATTCATTCTTTATCAGAAATAAATATGGATTTCTTAAAAATAAACAACTGTCTCTAACATATGAGCTAACCTTGGGAATTCAAAAAAAACTATGAACATCTGCTTTAAAAGATGTGGTACACTCTACTGCCTGCTAAATAGGAAACACCAACAAGCCTCGCTGTATGGCTTAGGGGCATTATAGCTGCCATTCCTTGAGAGAGGTTGTGCAGAACACGTAATTCGTCTACTTCGTAGAGTACGACTTTTTAAAAGTAACAAAATTTTAGAGTTTGAAGAAATCCCTGTGTGTGATCTTAGACCGCACTGGCACTACCCAGAAGCCTGACACAAATGCAAATCCACGAATCTCAGCAGCCCACCCTGAATCTGAATCTCCAAGAGTGAACGCAGGAATCTGTTCTTTGAAGCTCTCCCAGGGGACTCCAATGTGTACTGACGTCTCAGACGTCACAGAGCATCACTGAACCTACACAAAATGTGCAGAGGGACATCTGCTATCTTCCAAGGGACAGTTAAAAAAAATTTTTTTTTTCTTTTGAGAGAAAACTTTTGAGTATTGAGCTGATATCTGTGTCCCTGAATCTCTCTTCTAATTCTACCTGTCTGGAGTCACACAAACAAGTCCAGTCTGTTTTTCCCTGTTGAGATGTGAGATAGTCTGTATGAAGGCTAAGGCACAAATGGCTCCTGGGTTTGAGTTGTTAATTCTAGCATTAATGCATGTGTGACTGTGGGCAAGTTATATGACCTCTCTGAGTAGGCCTCTACCAAACTAAAAAGCTTCCACATGTCAAAAGAAACAAGGAGCAAGGTGAAAAGGCAACATATGGGTGGGAGAAAATATTAGCATATCATCTACTGATAGCATTTATGTTAATATTCAAAATATATAAAGAACTAATGCAATCCAACAGCAAAACAACAAATAATCCAGTTAAATTATGGGCAGAGGATCTGAACAACGTTTTTCCAAAGAAAAAGACATCCATGTAGTCATCAGGTACATGAAAAGATGCTCAACATCGCTAATCATCAGGGAAATGCAAATCAAAATCACAATGAGATATCACTTCGTATCTGTTAGGCTATTTATTATCAAAAAGACAAGAGGTTAAGTGTTGGCAAGAATGTAGGAAAAGGCAGCCCTTGCACTGATGATGGTGGGGGTGTGAATTTGTAGAGCACTGTGAAAAACAGTGTGGCGATTCCTCAAAAAATTACAAACATAACCACCACATGATCCAGCAATCCTACTTCTGGGTGTATGTCTGAAGAAATGAAATCAGGACCTCAGAGAGGTATCTGCACCCCTGTGCTCACAGCAGCATTATTCACAACAGCCAAGACATGGAGACAACCTCACGGTACACCAGTGAATAAATGGATACAGAAAATGTGAAATGCATGAGGGAAGAAAGAACGTGGAATGTCATTCAGCCATAAAAAAGAAGGAAATCCTGCTTTTTGTGACAACATGGAAGGACCTTGAGAGCATCATGCTAAGTGAAGTAAGTCAGCACAAAAAAAAAATACTGTGTGTTTCTCTTACATGTGGAATTTAAAAGAGCCAACTACACAGAAATAGAGTGGAATGGTGGTTGCGGGGAAATGGTAAAATGTTGGTCAAAGGGTACAAACTTCCAGTTACAGATGAGTAAGTTCTGAGGATCTAACGTACATCATGGTGACTATAGTTAGTACTGTATTATAAACTTGAACGTTGTTAAGAGTAAATCTTAAGTGTTATCACCACAAAAAAGAAACAATAAAGGTCATTACATGACATGAGGTGATATGTTAAATAATGTTAATGAGGTAACAATTCCACAATTGTATCAGATCATCTATTTGCATACCTTAATTATGCATTATGTCAATAATATTTCAGTAAAGCTGGAAAAAATAAATGCTGTGATTAATGCTCTAGTAGCTAAACACTTATATGTATCCTTAATTATTTAAGAGAAATTTCTGAAAGTGTAATTCTTAGGATAAAAAGTCTGCATGGTTTTATGATTTCCAATACATATTGCCAAATTGTTAAGTCCTTTGCAGAAGGACTTCACAATTCACACTTTGACATGAAGTATATGAGAATGCCTATTTTTTCAAATTCTTGTCAGCACTGAGAATTACCCTTCTTCCTACCTTTATCAGTTTGGTAGATTGAGGGATTACTGTTTCAACGTAAATCTCTTGGTATAATAATGAAGATAAACCATTTTGTTTATGAATCATTTAGATTTCTTCTTTGCATGGTTGCCAGTTCAAGTCTGACTCTAAAAAACACACACACAGTTTCATGCCTCTCCCATCCTGTATTTGTACACAGTGGCTTTTTTATTTTTTCTTTTTATGGGCCAGAATGCAGGAACTTCCATTTTTCCCTTTGCAATCATCGTGTTAAAGCCAACAGTTTCAGTTTTTTGGATCCTGATTCTCTCATCCTGTGTTTGCTGTCCTTTCTGGTTTGTTTTTAACTGCAAATCTGAAATATTTGCAAAACATCGTTGTGTTTTCATCTTTTACAAAGGTTGTCAGCAGGACAGGGCTGGTGCCCCCTCAGGAACTGGCCCTGTCCTGACATCGATCAGTTCACTAGACGGGCTATAGGATGACATCCCATCACCACTGTGGATGGTGCTGGGATCCTCAGTGTTCAGACGTTCTCTTGGCCTTAGGGCTGGTCATTGCAGCTGCATCTCAAGGCCCACTGAAGCCACAGGATTACAAAGTTTTGCTTCTCCTTTGGCTATAAACTTCTAAGACATCTGTAATAGTATCTAACTCATTTCTTTACGTGTCTCCAGATCCTCCTCTCAGTTTCTTGTTCAGAGTAGTCATTCAACGGAAGTGTATAAAACTGAACATAAACTTTCCTGGCTTCTTTGCCTACAGGGACAAATGACTCACCTCCTCCTCAACTCTGTAGGCTGATCAATCCTACATCTAAGTAGCAATATACATTGCTACACACACACACACACAGAAAAGCTTCATGGAGAAACATGTTATATACCTCATTGCTGAAACAGGATAGAAATTGAAAACTCTGATACACTACATTTTTAAAAGAGTAATTTCTTTCTTTTTTTTTTCTGCAATTATGGATCTATAGTAAGAATTTATTGCTGAAAAGTGAACCTGAGGTTCGATGCATGATACTGGATGCCTGGGGCTGGTGCACTGAGATGACCCAGAGGGATGGTACGGGGAGGGAGGAGGAAGGGGGGTTCAGGATGGGGAACATGTGTATACCTGTGGCGGATTCATGTTGATGTATGGCAAAACCAATACAATATTGTAAAGTAATTAACCTCCAATTAAAATAAATAAATTTATATTAAAAAAAAAAGAAAACCTGAGGCACTGTCAGTTTCTAGGTCATAAAATAAAGATTAAATTCAAGAAGGCTTGAAAACTTAAAAAATAAATATCTGGTTATCCAAAGCAGAGTAGTCTCAAACATTCTAGTTAATGTTCTGTTTTCTCTGATGTCCAGCTTCACTGCAGTTTCAGACCATGAGAATTTTGATCATTAGTTCTGTCCAAATCTAAAATCTGCATTTCTTGCCTAGGCACTTTACAGACTGTCTCACTGAACCCTCACAAGAAAGAAATGCACAGAACCTTTTTAGAAGAAAATAATATACATAGATTTCTAATCCTGAGGTTAATTTTAATTTTATACTTATATAATATGTACATTGATAAAACCAGATTTAAACTTATAATGCTTAGAGCTTTTACTAAAATTAAAAAAGATAAATTTAGGGATCTAATACAAATAAAACTGCAAAACAACATAATTCAGATGAACAGCATAAGCTTGATGTAATAAATGGTCTTGTTTGAACTTTGGGTTAGATGTGGAAAAAATATCTATATTAACTTGATTCCCAGCACTGTGAAACATGGTTTGAGTCATTATCGTTAGCCTTCCCCTTAATCAGTGATCTTGTATTCATGCTAATAATTTGAGTAATGCACCCTAAAAATAATACTAAAAAATTGTTTTATAACAAATCTTAACTGTGGGTTTGCCATTACTCTTTCTGCTATTACCACACAAGATGGTAGGTACAAACCAGGACCTATGATACTATGATATACTTACTCTTTTAAATGTGGTCCTGACTGCTGTGGGCCAGCTCTTCAAGTCTGGCTTCCCCTTTATTACCACACACTGTGTGATGGCTGGGTTTTCCCACTACTTCTCCCTATTTAAATGACTTTGAACCTCTAATTTGTGCTATTAACCTCAAAATGTTTTGGCTTTTCATGTGGTAAGAATGAGACTGTAAATGTGGACAGAGCATGTGCACTAATGTTATCTGGGGTCGCTAGTCATCTAGATAATCTCATCATATATTTATATTACACTCATACTTTTCATTGAGGTGAAAATTCCAAATTAAGAGTTTCTAAACAAACTTTACAAGAGTTTATCTTTGGAGAAACATTTTAACAAATTTATTAAGAGGTATAATTCAGCAATTTCCCTGGTGGTCTGGTGGTTAAGAATCTGCCTTGCAATGCAAGGGACACCAGTTCAGTTCCTGGCCCGGGAAGATCCCACATGTGGCGGAGCAGCTAAGCCTGAGTGCCACAACTACTGAAGCCTGCACAGCTAGTGCCTGAGCTGGGCAACAGAAGAAGCCATCGCAACGAGAAGCCTGCAAACCATTACTGGAGAGCAGCCCCTGCTCCCTGCAACTAGAGAAAGCCCTGGTACAGCAACGAAGACTCAGTACAATAAAAAAATCAATCAGTATCTTTTGCATAGAGTCAGGGACTAGGAGTAAACGCAATCAGGCAAATCAGGCACTGAGCAGAGTCCAGGACACACTGGTTAGGATCCCCATCACTATTACTGTGAGCCTGTGTAAAACTTCAAGGAGGCAGCTGTCCTGGACTGGCCTGGTCTAGAAGGGCTTCAGACAAAGTGAATTCTTTACACTGATATTGAAGAATAAATAGGGGTTTGAGAGGGACAGAGAAAAAGCCTTGTACAGAGGCTGATGAAGACAACATGGCTGTGAGTTACAAGAACCATGAGGAGGGAAGGTCAGGTGAAAGCTGAGGGTGTGTGCAGCAGGGGACCACGGGCAGGAAGCTTGTTGCGGCCTGAACCAAGAGGTCAGGGCTTGCTTTATTTCACAGGTACTGGGAAACAAGGGAAGATTTTGGATTGAAAAATAACATGACTGAGGTAGAATGGCTTATAGAGAAACAACTCTTCTATAGGCGGAGGAGATGCCAGCCATCATCCCATGTGCTCCTTCGCCATAACCTCTTGATGACTTACATCCCGAACTCAAAGCCAAAACACACATGCAGGAAATGGTCTGGGAACATGAGGCAGGAAAACATTGTCCGCAGTCCCCAAAGGACTCAGAGCCCAGGTTTCACTGTTTTGTATACTAACCAAGTCAGCTCTTCTTTATCTCTGAGCCATGTACCCTGAGTGTGGCTATGTGTGTCTGTATACATTCACGTATGTATTTTCAGCAGAGTATACATTTGTATAAAATTACATTTTTCATGTGATTTGTACAAAATCACACAGCAATTTTAATGATTTATGAATTTGTTCTAGTGGTTGTGTTCACATCCCTTTTACTATTCTTTCCTTAAATAAATAGATCATTGTTGGGACTCCAGCAAGATGCAAGTAAATGAAACCTAGCTTCCTTTGAAATACCTGAAGATGTGGCACCAAATGATTAGATTGGAGCTGTAACTGTTCCCTTTCAAGAAAAACAAAAAAAAAATGTGTTCCTCACTTTGCTACAGTTGTCATTACTCCCTTTTATTTCCCAACCCCGAGCCTGTGTGTCAATGGTGTTTATCGTCACAATAGTGCTCTTGTTTCGCTTCTGGTTGCTTCCACACATTGATTTTCATTCCCTACTTGGCATCTATGTGCATGTTAGCTTGTGACTCATGGATAAAACCAATCTTGATTTTCCTGTCTGAAGTTGAATTTTTATAGGTATTTCTTCTAAATATTCTCAGACAAGCTAAATGCAGCATTGACTATCATAAATGCTGAACAGCTGAGGTCAGGCAACTTGTGGTTGTAACTCATGTATAGCACGTTTCTTGGCCTGGCTAATTCTGTGCATTCATTGACAAAGAGAATCTGCCAGAAATTGTTTTCTATTTGACGGCAGGCCAACAGATGCTGTGAAATCATGCCACCATGTGCCAAGTTGTCACCTCACTATCCCTGCTATCAGAGACTTCATTGTACAAATCCCTTGCCCACTGCTATGTCATATTTACTTGTTCAGATAGATAAAGGCCCATGTCCAGATGACTGAACTCTTAGGAGAGTTCTATTTTTACCTGATTCCCTAAAAGCTATATACGAGTGACAAATATTTCCATAGGGTTAATGAATAGGTATTTAAGTCTCCTCTGCTCTTATTAAATACTAGCTTTTTCTTTCATACTTGGAACTCTGTTGAATTTGTGGATGAGAAACATTTTCCATATATAATGAATCCAGGGACTTTTTAACCTATTCAGTTTTGTTATATATATTGGTCACTGTTTTAAGGAATTGTTCCCAATCTAATCAAGAATCAAATAACCCAAGAATTTGGTACTCCTTCATTTAGAATATTTTCATATTTTTGAATAATACATGTAGAGAACATTTCTTGATAAGATCAGGAAATGACCAAGGGAATCATGTAGCTTTAGCCATCCTTGTTTTTATCATTTGCCAAAAAATTTCCTTAGCTTCGTGGAAACCACATAGAAACCAAATGACTTGGTTTTCTTTCCACTTCTCTAGGCAACAAACCAATTTTTTTTAGTTTCCATGGACACCCACTTGAGCAACAGTAGTTAGATCTGTAAGAACTGCTATCTGACTTGGAGTCTGATGGTGACCTACACACCAGCACTGGTAATTCAAGCTTGGCTCTCTAAGGGACCCACATGTATGAGACTGGTTGTTGGCCTCTGGGATAATACCCAGTTACTGTCCCTGGTGCTTTTCCAGTTTCTTAATTTGTGGAGGTTCACAAATCATTATGGATCTTGTCTTGATATCTGGCTAGTCAGAAAGCTTCAAAATAAGAGTGGGAATGGTAATAAAACAGGTCTAGTTGAAATAGATTTACTTTCTTTCCACTTGGTTAAGAAAGAGGCTGCTATTTTAACTCAGTTAAGAAGCAGTACTTATTTGGAAATCCTTGTGGGAAGCCCAAAATGTACTTGAAATGAGAGAAGTCGTAAGCTTATTTAGCACGTATGAAGCAGAGCTTTGACTCTAGGCAGTAGCTGGAAGTCCATCTGTGCAGACCCTGGAGAAACTCAAGAAGAGGCTCAACTGCATCATCCTGTAACAGATACAAGTTCTCCAGGGCCTGTTCCCTTCTAACTTAGGATAGGACACACAATTAGTTGAAAAGATCAATCTGGTTTCCAGGTTTTTAAAACGTTGTTTGTTCTTTGCTTTTACTTGCATTGTGTAAAAATTTTCCATTTCCCAACTGCCCCAAAATTAAGAGTTTAAAAACTGAATCTTTCAGACCATTGATCAGTGCTGCAAATGTTGACAAAGAAAGGCTTTGAAAAAATAGTGGAGATGATACTTTAACTGGAATTAGGGGACTCAGTTCAGTTCCGTTCAGTCGCTCAGTTGTGTCCGACTCTTTGCGACCCCATGAATCGCAGCACGCCAGGCCTCCCTGTCCATCACCAACTCCCGGAGTTCACTCGGACTCACTTTGCTATAAATATGTAAGACCATTGTAGTAGATAGGTAATTTCTCTTTTCTCAGTCTCTATCTCATCTATAAAGCTCTAGCTCTTCACAGGAATAAAACTTTCAAGTTCATGGCTGCAGAGATTTGATCTTGTATTTTCATAAAAGTCCTCTAATTGCTTCTGTTTCTCTTTGTACTATGGAACTTTTCCGTGAACACCATACAAAATGGATTCCTGAGGAAAGAGTGGGTCTTTCTCAGAGATTTTCATTTTTGGTTTGTTTCTAGTTATTTTAGATAGACAAATAGAAGTGGAATTTTTAAATGTATTTTTTTTTTTCTTTAAAAAAAAAAAAAGAAGAGATAGTAATAGATGGTCATTGGCTATCAGAATCAGCCAAAGTTTCATGGGTGTATACTGAATTGATGATTTGAAGTGATATATTTTGTCATTAGTACATCAGGAATAGGAGAAAGCTTTAGGAGAAACATTGGAGAAGGAAATGGCAACCCAGTCCAGTACTCTTGGCCTAGAAAATTCCATGGATGGAGGAGCCTGGTGGGCTACAGTCCATGGGGTCACAAAGAGTCGGACACGACTGAGCGATTTCACTTCACTTCACTTCACTTTAGGAGAAACATTACAGAGAAACTTGTAGCTTTACAAACCTAGGGACTGACACATACCACAGCTCCCTGGCAGCTCCTTTAATAAAAGCAAAGCTTCCCATCTCACTAAAGTAACCTGGGCAAATAAAAAGGAAAAGGCATTCCAGGTAAAAGAACACCATGATCAGAGACTGGGAAGTAAGAGATAGCACGCTGTGTCAAGGCAGAGCAAAGGGCCGGTTTAATCCTTTAGGAGGATAAAGTATAGAAGGACACTAGATCATTCAGAGTTCAGGTGCAGATAACAGAAACCATTTTGTTGATTTTAGAAGAATTGTGAAACAGAAACCAAAGGAGGAGAGTTACTCAAGAGGGTCAAACACTGCTATCTGGTCAAGAAAGATCAGGGCTGAGGAGGGTCTAGCAGCTCTGACTGTTAGGAAACCTTTGATATTCTTAGCAAACACTGACCGGGAGGGAAACCGCGTCACACTGCAGGGATTTCAGTATGAACAGGAGATGAGGAAGAGGAAGCAGAGTCATCTGTTTTTTGAATGCTTGGCTCTGAAGGGAAGGAACGCTCCATCTGAAGAAAAACATAAAATGGAGGAAGATTTTGATCTTAAGCTGGAGAAGTCTTAAACAGGTTTGGATGCAGAAGGAAAGAAGTCAATGGTTAGCTAAGACGTAAAGGAGAGAGGCAGATACTTGATGCTAGATGCCCTCAGATTTGGAGGAGAAAGATGGAGGCTGGAGGAGGCGGTGCTGGTCTTAGGCAAGAAGAGAATTACGTGTTTCTCTTACTGAGGCAGAGGAGGGAAGCCGAGTGAAAAAGCAGATGTGTGTAAACTGGGGAAAAGCAGCGAGCAGAAATCACACCCAATAGATTATCTTCTTGATAAGAAACAGACCATTTGCTAAGAGGAGAGAATGGAAGAGGGGTGAAACAGGGTGGGGTAGAAAGTGTGAAGAAGAAATGGGTGGCAGAAGAGAGCCAGAAGTGATCAGAACTGCTAACAGGACTGACTTTGAAGAAGTGGGGACATTTCTGAGGAAAGGCTTAGAGTAATACCGTAATTATCATGACCTTGGGAACTCTGGGTATTTGAGAAAGTGCTGGTGGGTAGTTTGAATGGTGATGTTCCTCTTTACGTTTTGAAGCTGTCCACATGATGACTGGGTAAGACGTTTGAACGATCATCACCACCTGTTAGTCATCTGTTAATATGATCAATCTTTCATTTCTAAGACCATCTTCAGTGCTTTGAATAGGAGTGAGACAGAATGGCAGAAATGTATCATTAGCAAAAGAATGTTCTAAGAACTTACATTTTGAAGCACTCTTCTGTGAATTCCCTGGTGGTCCAGTGGTTAGAACTCAAGACTCTCATTGCCTGAGCTCCAGGTTTGACTCCTTTCCAGGAACTAAGATTCTGCAAGTTGTGTGGCACAGCCAAAAAAAGTAAAATAAAATAAAATTTGATGTACTTTTCTGTGACTGAAACTCACTTTAGGTTAAACCTGAATATTTGACAAATTTACCCAATAGACTGAGTAAGGATACAATAAGATGCTCAAAATTATTACTCATCAGGGATACACAAAATACAAGGTTATACCACTATATACCTATTAGAATATCCAAAATTGCAAACACTGAACATACCAGGTGTTGGCAAGGATCTGGAACAAGGAGAACTCTTATGAACTGTCAATGGGAATGAAAGTGGTTCAACGACTTTGGAAAACAGTCTGGCAGTTTCTTAAAAACATGCACACCTACATCCATATCATGTGACAAAGACACTTCATCTTCAGAATCAAAATATTTGTGTGCAAGTCTTTGTACAGACTTTGCTTTCTGTATGGCAGAAAATGAAGAAGAACTAAAGCCTCTTGATGAAAGTGAAAGAGGAGAGTGAAAAAGTTGGCTTAAAACTCAACATTCAGAAAATGAAGATCATGGCATCCGGTCCCATCACTTCATGGGAAATAGATGGGGAAACAGTGGAAACAGTGTCAGACTTTATTTTTTGGGGGCTCCAAAATCACTGCAGATGGTGACTGCAGCCATGAAATTAAAAGATACTTGCTCCTTGGAAGAAAAGCTATGACCACCCTAGATGGCATATTAAAAAGCAGAATTACTTTGCCAACAAAGGTCTATCTAGTTAAAGATATAGTTTTTCCTGTGGTCATGTATGGATGTGAGAGTTGGACTATAAAGAAAGCTGAGTGCTGAAGAATTGATGCTTTGAACTGTGGTGTTGGAGAAGACTCTTGCGAGTCCCTTCAACTGCAAGGAGATCCAACTAGTCCATCCTAAGGGAAATCAGTCCTGAATATTTATTGGAAGGACTGATGCTGAAGTTGAAATTTCAATACTTTGAACTGGGTCAATACTTTGGTTGGACGGCATCACTGACTCGATGGACATGAATTTGAGTAAGCTCTGATAGTTGGTAATAGACAGGGTAGCCTGGCTTGCTGCAGTCCATGGGGTCACAGAGAGTCGGACCTGACTGTGCGACTGAACTGAACTTTGTATAGATTATCCAAGAGAAAAAGAAATTTATGGCTATAAAAAGATACATGCAATGTTCACAGCAGTTTTATTTGTAATAATCTTTTTAAAAAGGAAGGAACAAAAATGCCCATCAACAGGTGAGTGGATAAATAAATCGTGGTATATCCATACAATGGAATACTGCTTGGCAATAAAAGTAAACAAACTGCTGCCTGTACAACACAGATGTATCTCAAAATAAATATGATTAGTAAAAGAAGTCAGACAAAAGAGAGTACACAGTGTACTGTTCCATTCATAAAATAGTCTAAAAATCCAAACAACCTACAGCATCAGAAAACAGATCAGAGATTACCTGGAGATAGGGGATGGGGCTGGGGGAGGCAGGTGGAAGGATTACAATGGAGCACAGGAAAACTCTTGTGGGTAAAGCATAAGTTCATTATCTCAATTGTGATGATGGTTTTATAGGTACATTCATTAGTCATAACTTAGCAAACTTTACACTTTAAATATGGGCTTTCTTGGTAGCTCAGAATGCAGCAGACTCAGATTCAATCTCTGGGTCAGGAAGATCCCCTGGAGAAGGGAATGGCAACCCACTCTAGTATTCTTGCCTGGAGAATCCCATGGACAGAGGAGCCTCGTAGGCTACAGTCCATAGGGTCACAAAGAGTTGGACGTGACTGAGTGACACATAAATATGAGTGACACTTTAAATATGAACAGATAATCACGTTTTAAGAAAGGCGTTAAAAGAAATAATGCACATGTTCAAAAGTTGGAGAATGATTTAATTCTGTTGCTGCTGCTGCTGCTGCTACTGCTAAGTCACTTCAGTCGTGTCCGACTCTGTGTGACCCCATAGACGGCAGCCCCCCAGGATCCTCCATCCCTGGGATTCTCCAGGCAAGAACACTGGAGTGGGTTGCTATTTCCTTCTCCAAAGCATGAAAGTGAAAAGCGAAAGTGAAGTCGCTCAGTCGTGTCTGACTCTTCGGGACCCCATGGACTGCAGCCCACCAGGCTCCTCTGTCCATGGGATTTTCCAGGCAAGAGTATTGGAGTGGGGTGCCATTGCCTTCTCCGTTAGTTATGCTATAGAATAGTAAATTTTTGGAATACTGTACCTTTTAAAAATCATGTTTTTTTTGAAGAGCATTTAATATTGTCAGAAAATGCTCATAGTATTCAGAGACACGTGTTGTTCTGATTGATAGTGGTCCATTAACATTTGATGAATATGAAATGAACAATATAGTGTTAAATGAAAAGAGCAAGGCACAAAAATGCATCCATAAATAAATAACATCCCAATTGTGGTAACTCTTTCTTATCTCTCAGGCTGAAAGGAAATCTCTCAAAATGTTAACAGTGGTTGTCTCTGTGAAGCGGAAGATGATTTTTATTTTCCTTGTTTTTGGGGCTTTTCTGTACTTGATCTTGCATTACTTTCACAAATAAATAGATAAAAACCTATCCAATGCTCTTTGAAAAGGTTCTTTCCCACAAGGGGAACTCACTGGTGCAAATATTTTTAGAAAATCTATCAATCTGACTTAAGCACATGGCGTCTTTTCCTGCACTTTTTCATGGTAACCTACTGCTGAACACCAAGGGAGTTTAGTGGAATGGTGATGCGCTGGGAAGACCAGCTTCAGCCTGCAGTTAGCTTGCAATGAGATATAGCCTAAAAATGCACGTTTTTAAGTTATGCTTTATGTAGCCTCAGGTATTCACTTACCTCTATCACTTCACTTTTAGCCGTCCCTTGATAAAACCGGGCCAAAGACAGGGAGAATCAATTCTCCAGATTATGCCTGGTACAGATCTGTCAGGAAATGTTCACTAAGGATGTCCTGATGAGAAAAGGAGAGCAGTTGTATATCAAATGTAGATAACTCCTCAGTCTTTTGTCCAATCCATGGTGAGCATTTCTTTCCTCTTGAGTCAAAAAGACAACCAGGGGAGGGCAAGCCTGTGGAGTGAAAGCTGAGGAAGAAGGCTAGTGAAAGTGAGGGTCATAGGTGAGGAGGAGTTAGGAGAGTTCTCATTCACAAAGATGTGCCTTGTTACTGTTCCCCACATGAGGGACATTTGTCCACTGAGACTTCCACTCTGCTTTTCTGTCCCCTGGAGAGTTGCAACGGTTGATGCTGTCCTCACCATGGGGGTGCTGTGGCAGGAGGGGACAGGGCTGGGGCCTGAGGCAAAGACGATGGTGAGAACCACAGGGAGCCCTCGCACTCCTGCCCAACTCTGCAGGGTAGCTGCGGTTGTATATACACCTGACACATGAGAATTAAAGGGAACTCGAGCTTGAGGCGTTCAGGACTGGAGATGAGGGATACCTGGGGCAGCTCGAGGTGGGGAATGAAACCTTCCAATTTGCAATAAAAACAGCCTCCAATAAAACTGCATTGCACAGCATGGGAAAGAAACAGAATGGAAAGACTAAAAGTCGGAGAGAAGAGCCTGAAGAATTGGGATGGAAAAAGACAGAACTGACTTGTAGTGAAAGGGTAGGGGATGGTATTTCCTCAAGTAAAAAGGAAATATAGATGTTGATGATATTGGGACTCTGAAGGAAACTCAGATTACCCAGAGTTAATTGAAACACTTATTAATTCTCCAACAGCTAGTACAGAAAAAGGTGGTACAAAAAGATAATCTTTATCAGGCAGTGAATCTCATGCCAAGGAATCAAAGAAAAAGAGACGCTGCTGTCAAATCAAGAAGCGGTGTCAGGGGTGATCCTGAATAACAGGTGCACAGACAGCAGTGGAGAATTCACATTTCTCATGCAACGGGCGGGAAGATTCAGATGAGGCAGGCTTGGTGCTGGCAGAAGCAGCAAAGAGGAGGTGTACTCAGATTGTAACTGCTAGTTATGCACAGACTAACTTGACATTCTTGTCTAGAAAATGAAGCTCAATAATGGTCTATGTTGCCATACACATAATTTCATATATACATAAACTGATGTATATAAACAGTGGGTCTTGGTATTTGGTTTACTAATGTGAAGAAATAACTAGATTCTAAAGAAAATAAAGTTTCATATGTTCATTTTGAAGTTGTATTAGAGGTGCTGGTTTTTGTTTATTTATCTTTTGAGTCTATAGATCATGGCATCTGGTCCCATCACTTCACTGGAAATAGATGGGTAAACAATGGAAACAGTGGCTGACTTTATTTTTCTGGACACCAAAATCACTGCAGATGGTGATTGCAGCCATGAAATTAAAAGACGCTTACTCCTTGGAAGGAAAGTTATGACCAAATCAGCATATTAAAAAGCAGAGATGTTACTTTGCCAACAAAGGTCCCTCTAGTCAAGGCTATGGTTTTTCCAGTGGTCATGTATGGATGTGAGAGTTGGACTATAAAGAAAGCTGAGCACTGAAGAATTGATGCTTTTGAACTGTGGCACTGGAGAAGACTCTTGAGAGTCCCTTGGACTGCAAGGAGATCCAACCAGTTCTAAAGGAGATCAGTCCTGGGTGTTCACTGGAAGGACTGATGTTGAAGCTGAAACTCCAATACTTTGGCGAAGAGCTGACTCATTTGGAAAGATGTTGATGCTGGGAAAGATTGAAGGCAGGAGGAGAAGGGGATGACAGAGGATGAGATGGTTTGGTTGTATATACACCTGACACATGAGAATTAAAGGGAACTCGAGCTTGAGGCGTTCAGGACTGGAGATGAGGGATACCTGGGGCAGCTCGAAGGTGGGGAATGAAACCTTCCAATTTGCAATAAAAACAGCCTCCAATAAAACTGCATTGCACAGCATGGGAAAGAAACAGAATGGAAAGACTAAAAGTCGGAGAGAAGAGCCTGAAGAATTGGGATGGAAAAAGACAGAACTGACTTGTAGTGAAAGGGTAGGGGATGGTATTTCCTCAAGTAAAAAGGAAATATAGATGTTGATGATATTGGGACTCTGAAGGAAACTCAGATTACCCAGAGTTAATTGAAACACTTATTAATTCTCCAACAGCTAGTACAGAAAAAGGTGGTACAAAAAGATAATCTTTATCAGGCAGTGAATCTCATGCCAAGGAATCAAAGAAAAAGAGACGCTGCTGTCAAATCAAGAAGCGGTGTCAGGGGTGATCCTGAATAACAGGTGCACAGACAGCAGTGGAGAATTCACATTTCTCATGCAACGGGCGGGAAGATTCAGATGAGGCAGGCTTGGTGCTGGCAGAAGCAGCAAAGAGGAGGTGTACTCAGATTGTAACTGCTAGTTATGCACAGACTAACTTGACATTCTTGTCTAGAAAATGAAGCTCAATAATGGTCTATGTTGCCATACACATAATTTCATATATACATAAACTGATGTATATAAACAGTGGGTCTTGGTATTTGGTTTACTAATGTGAAGAAATAACTAGATTCTAAAGAAAATAAAGTTTCATATGTTCATTTTGAAGTTGTATTAGAGGTGCTGGTTTTTGTTTATTTATCTTTTGAGTCTATAGATCATGGCATCTGGTCCCATCACTTCACTGGAAATAGATGGGTAAACAATGGAAACAGTGGCTGACTTTATTTTTCTGGACACCAAAATCACTGCAGATGGTGATTGCAGCCATGAAATTAAAAGACGCTTACTCCTTGGAAGGAAAGTTATGACCAAATCAGCATATTAAAAAGCAGAGATGTTACTTTGCCAACAAAGGTCCCTCTAGTCAAGGCTATGGTTTTTCCAGTGGTCATGTATGGATGTGAGAGTTGGACTATAAAGAAAGCTGAGCACTGAAGAATTGATGCTTTTGAACTGTGGCACTGGAGAAGACTCTTGAGAGTCCCTTGGACTGCAAGGAGATCCAACCAGTTCTAAAGGAGATCAGTCCTGGGTGTTCATTGGAAGGACTGATGTTGAAGCTGAAACTCCAATACTTTGGCGAAGAGCTGACTCATTTGGAAAGATGTTGATGCTGGGAAAGATTGAAGGCAGGAGGAGAAGGGGATGACAGAGGATGAGATGGTTGGATGGCATCACCGACTTGATGGACATGGGTTTGGGTGAACTCCAGGAGTTAGTGATGGACAGGGAGGCCTGGAGTGCTGTGGTTCATGGGGTCGCAAAGAGTCAGACACGACTGAGCGACTGAAGTGAACTGAACTGAGTCTATAGTTCTGGTCACTTTGAACAAATAAATAAAGCTTTCTTAGTTGCTTCCTTTATCAGAAAAAACCATTTGCTAACATGATACATTATATCCTCTGCATTAGGGGATGTATTTTCTAAATGTTGGAGGAAATCTTCACAGTCATCACTCAATCTGATTTTGTTTTTAAGTCATATATGCCTACAGACCATTCTGGTTTTTTTGTTTTGTTTTGTTTTGTTTTGTGTGTATAGAAATAAAACATATGTAAATGATTTTCACTTGCTTGTTTTTATTTTTTAAAAACATCTGCCAAAAAAATGCCAATTCATAATCATGGATAAGCCCACATTTCTGGGATGCTCTTACTCTGAGTAGCCTAAGAAATAAATCAATTCAAGTAAAATGGAAATTTTCCTGAAACCTTTTCCTTTCAAATTAGGTAGTTAGTTCTGTAATTATCGGAAATTTTAAATATAATGTAAATAAATTAAATTGGACAATAAAAGCAGTTGTATTTGAATCCATATCTATAACTACATATAAAAGGAAGTTTATTTGCAAAACTCCTGACAGGAAAAATTTAATCACTAACAAGAATCTTCCCACCCAGATGAGAAAACTAGAAAAATCATAATGTGTTTTAATTAGCCAAGCAAGACTGAGTTAAATGGACATCTACAGGTTTCTTCTAGCGAAACTCTTCTTTCCTAGAGTTGAAATTCCTGTGCTGTGTCAACTAAGAGGTCAATGTCTAAGACTTTGCTCATGAAAACCTAACTGGGTGGTTAGCAATGTCAATTTAGGACCTACTAGAATAAATGTGTGAATAAGCTTTTGTAATCTAAACTATTGATCTACATGTTTTTCTTTATCCCAACTGATTCTTCACATATAGGTTTAATCTTTTCAGTATCTGGATTATTGATTCAGCAGAAGCGTGGAAAAGCAATAACATTGTAGTGATCAGAATGTTACCGAGTTAATTATGGCTCCTCTTAGTGTAGAAATTATATTATTAAATTATAGGATAAGTTTCCTGTATCACCCCCTACACACAAATCAGTTCAGTTCGGTAGCTCAGTCATGTCCGACTCTTTGCAACCCCATGCACTGCAGCACGCCAGCCCTCCCTGTCCATCACCAACTCCTGGAACTTACACAAACTCAAGTCCATAGAGTCAGTGGTGCCATCCAACCGTCTCATTCTCTGTCATCCCCTTCTCCTCCTGCCTTCAATCTTTCTCAGCATCAGTATCTTTTCAAATGCGTCAGTTCTTTGCCTCAGGTGGCCAAATATTGGAGTTTCAGCTTCATCATCAGTCCATCCAGTGAATATTCAGGACTGATTTCCTTTAGGATCTGGTTGGATCTCCTTGCAGTCCAAGGGACTCTCAAGAGTCTTCTCATCACCAACTCCTGGAACTTACACAAACTCAAGTCCATAGAGTCAGTGGTGCCATCCAACCGTCTCATTCTCTGTCATCCCCTTCTCCTCCTGCCTTCAATCTTTCTCAGCATCAGTATCTTTTCAAATGCGTCAGTTCTTTGCCTCAGGTGGCCAAATATTGGAGTTTCAGCTTCATCATCAGTCCATCCAGTGAATATTCAGGACTGATTTCCTTTAGGATCTGGTTGGATCTCCTTGCAGTCCAAGGGACTCTCAAGAGTCTTCTCCAGCACCACAGTTCAAGAGCACCAATACTTCAGTGCTCAGCTTTCTTTATAGGCCAACTCTCACATCCATACATGAGTACTGGAAAAACCATAGCTTTGACTAGATGGACCTTTGTTGGCAAAATAATGTCTCTGCTTTTTAATATGCTGTCTAGGTTGGTCTTTTCCTCTTCCTTGTTCCTTTTCTTCCAAGGAACAAGAATCTTTTAATTTCATGGCTGCAATCACCATCTGCAGTGATTTGGGAGCCCAGAAGAATAAAGTCTCTCACTGTTTCCATTGTTTCCCCATCTATTTGCCATGAAGTGATGGGACTGGATGCCATGATCTTAGTTTTCTGAATGTTGAGTTTTAAGCCACCTTTTTCACTCTCCTCTTTCACTTTCATCAAGAGGCTCTTTAGTTCTTCCTCACTTTCCTCCAAACGGATGGTATCATCTACATATCTGAGGTTATTGATATTTCTCCTGGTAATCTTGATACCAGCTTGTGCTTCCTCCAGCCCAGCGTTTCTCATGATGTACTCTCCATTTAAGTTAAATAAGCGGGGTGACAATATACAGCCTTGATGTACTCCTTTCTAATTTGGAACCAGTCTGTGGTTCCATGTCGAGTTCTAACTGTTGCTTCTTGACCTGGTCAGATGGTCTGGTATTCCCATGTCTCTCAGAATTTTCCAGTTTGCTGTGATCCACACAGTCAAAGGCTTTGACATAGTCAATAAAGCAGAAGTAGATGTCTGGGTCATGAAGATCTTTTTCACATAGTTCTTCTGTGTATTCTTGCCACCTCTTCTTAATATCTTCTGCTTCTGTTAGGTCCCTACCATTTCTGTCCTTTATTGTGCCCATCTTTGCATGAAATGTTCCCTTGGTATCCCTAATTTTCTTCAAGTGATCTCTAGTCTTTCCCATTCTGTTTTCCTCCATTTCTTTGCACTGATCGCTGAGGAAGGCTTTCTTATCTCTCCTTGCTATTCTTTGGCTCTCTGCAGTCAAATGGGTATATCTTTCCTTTTCTCCTTTGCCTTTAGCTCCTCTTCTTTTCTCATCTATTTGTAAGGCCTCCTCAGACAACCATTTTGCCTTTTTACATTTCTTTTTCTTGGGGATGGTCTTGATTCCTGCCTCCTTTACAATGTCATGAACCTCCGTCCATAGTTCTTCAGGCACTCGTCTATTAGATTTAATCCCTTGAATCTATTTGACATTTCCACTGTATAATCACAAGGGATTTGATTTAGGTCATACCTGGTCTAGTGGTTTTCCCTACTTTCTTCAATTTCAGTCTGAATTTGGCAATAAGGAATTCATGATCTGAGCCACAGTCAGCTCCCAGTCCTGTTTTTCTGACTGTATAGAACTTCTTATCTTTGGCTGCAAAGAATATAATCAATTTGATTTTGGTATTGACCATCTTGTGATGTCCATGTGTAGAGTCTTCTCTTGTGTTGTTGGAAGAGGGTGTTTCCTATAACCAGGTGTTATGCTACACACAAATACCTAAGGACAAATTTCAAAATACAATGGAGAAGAATATTAGATTCAGGTATAGGAAACAGGAATATATACTTTTATAAAGATTAATTAATTATTAAAGATATAGGAAATATATTTTAGAAATATTATGCTCATGCATTGAAAATTATTCAAGTTGTATTTTTTTGCACCAAATTTGAATTATATTGTGATTTACTTTATATGAATTCTAACCATTGAAAAACATGTGTATTTCACTTTTGCTTTAATTTGCATTTAGTAATGGCTACTGATAATTATTTTTTTGGGCTCCAAAATCACTGCAGATGGTGACTGCAGCCATGAAATTAAAAGACGCTTACTCCTTGGAAGAAAAGTTATGACCAACTTAGATAGCATATTCAAAAGCAGAGACATTACTTTGCTGACTAAGGTCCATCTAGTCAAGGCTATGGTTTTTCCTGTGGTCATGTATGGATGTGAGAGTTGGACTGTGAAGAAGGCTGAGTGCCAAAGAATTGATGCTTTTGAACTGTGGTGTTGGAGAAGACTCTTGAGAGTCCCTTGGACTGCAAGGAGATACAACCAGTCCATTCTGAAGGAGATCAGCCCTGGGATTTCTTTGGAAGGAATGAGCTGAAACTCCAGTACTTTGGCCACCTCATGCAAAGAGTTGACTCATTGGAAAAGACTCTGATGATGGGAGGGATTGCGGGCAGGAGGAGAAGGGGACGACAGAGGGTGAGATGGCTGGATGGCATCACTGACTTGATGGATGTGAGTCTGAGTGAACTCCGGAAGTTGGTGATGGACAGGGAGGCCTGGCGTGCTGCGATTCATGGGATCATAAAGAGATGGACACGAATGAGTGACTGAACTGAACTGAACTGAATGATAGTGACCATCTTTTATGGGGTTATTTAACTTCTCTTTACACACTTTGGTAAAATATCTATTTAAGATTTTACACATTTGAAAAATAAAAAGAATGTTGTCAAACTGTATAATATTTACCTTCTATAAACACCGGTGAACAATAGTCAATAGTTTTATATTAAAAAAATAAAATGGATATGCAAATTTGCACTTTTGCAAATCATCAGTAGCTATAAGATTTTAGCTAATTTCTGCCCTTGTTAATTATTTATATTTCATAACATTTGAAAATGTGTTTCTTCAAATGTCCCTGGGACACACTGTCATCATTTTCCTCTGTAAATAATTGCACTCTTTATCAGATTGAAAATTGATCTTCAGGTTCTTAAGTATTCCATCCTCCCTGACCCAGATTTCCTTAGAATTTTGAGGAAGACCTCTGGTCACCCCATCATAGCTTTTCAGTCTTCTGGAGTTTACCTTCAGAGTCTGCACATCCTCAATGATCATCTGGCTTTAGAGGCTACCATCACTGGGTAGAAACTGTGGGAATCCAGTTCCTATTGCCTGTTTAAGGCCAAAGATGGCAAGCGGAGCAGGGAGTAATGATAGTCCTCTAGGAACAAAGTTCTAGACACAACGGGCAAGAATTATATATGCCTTTTTCCTTAGAGACGCTGTCATACATGTGAATTAAGTTCTAGAATGTGATGATGACAGTGTCTAACCACTTATTTGTGGTTAAATAAGCTTTAGTGGCATACTTAGGCATTGAAATTCTTCGGAAGTTGGTATACACGTATGGTGGTGCTGTAATATGTGTTGGGTGCTGTTGTTATTTAATCACTAAGTTGTGTCTGACTCTTTATGACCCCATGGACTGTAGCCCACCAGCCTCCTGTGTCCAAGGGATTACCCGGGCAAGAATTCTGGCATGCGTTGCCATTTCCTTCTCTAATACATGTGTCTAGATATATTATAATCTATTATCCTATATGTATTATGTATTTTTCTATATAATTTTTAAACCATTATTTAATCTGAACCTTGATTAAGTAGAATATACTTCCAAATTAACCTTGATAGCAGAAGTTAATGCATTTAAGCTTGAAAGAATGAAATGATGTAGGACTTCTATGCTCATAGATTAAAAAAAAAAAGATGTCTATAGTAAAAATTTGGTCACAGAGATGAACTATCTCATTTTGTAAACTGTCCCTAGCATTTAGTTGAACAACAGATGACCCTCTACCAGACTATTACAGAATCATTCAATTTTGCATTTAAGTTNGCCTAGCAGTTTTCCCTACTTTTGTCAATTTAAGTCTGAATTTTGCAATAAGGAGTTCATGATCTGAGCTACAGTCAGCTCCCTGTCTTGTTTTTGCTGACTGTATAGAGCTTCTCCATCTTTGTCTGAAAAGAATATAATCAATCTGATTTCAGTGTTGACCATCTGGTGATGTCCATGTGTAGATTCATCTCGTGTTGTTGGAAGGGGTGGTTGCTATGACCAGTGCATTCTCTTGGCAAAACTCTATTAGCCTTTGCCCTGCTTCATTCAGTGCTCCAAGGCCAAATTTGTTTCTCCAGATGTTTCTTGACTTCTTACTTTTGCATTCCAGTCCCCCATAATGAAAAGCACATCTTTTTTTGGGTGTTAGTTCTAAAAGGTCTTGTAGCTCTTCATAGAACCGTTCAACTTCAGCTTCTTCAGTGCTACTGCTCAGGACATAGACTGTGAGTACTTAGTGGCACCTCATTCACCCTTTTCCATGAGAGTGCATTCTCCAAGAGCTGATCCCCTAAGGCCCTCCCATTTCCACAGGGAGCCCAAGAGCATGGCATAATCCTGAGCCCAGGACTATGAAGTGCGCTAGTCAAGGGAAGGCAAGGCAGGTGTGTTCTGACTCAAGCGGCTGTAGGGATTACCTTGTCTGCTGAGACTGGGGTATGTGTGGTTCCAAGTATCCTGATCATTCTTGAACATGTTGAAGCATGTAAGCTTCGCATGTTCTATCTTGTGAGTGAGACAGCCTGAACACATACCAGCCCCAGGGAGTGAGGCCTTAGCTCACGCAGCACGCTGCACAAAGTCCACCATGGCCTGAACACCATTCTTCTGTAAAATCACAATTCTCTGGACAGGACCACAAGGGTTCAGTTCAGTTCAGTCGCTCAGTCGTGTCCGACTCTTTGCGACCCCATGAATCACAGTACGCCAGGCCTCCCAGTCCATCACCAACTCCCAGAGTTCACTCAGACTCACGTCCATTGAGTCCGTGATGCCATCCAGCCATCTCATCCTCGGTCGTCCCCTTCTTCTCCTGCCCCCAAATCCCTCCCAGCATCAGAGTCTTTTCCAATGAGTCAACTCTTCACATGAGGTGGCCAAAGTACTGGAGCTTCAGTTTTAGCATCATTCCTTCCAAAGAAATCCCAGGGTTGATCTCCTTCAGAATGGACTGGTTGGATCTCCTTGCAGTCCAAGGGACTCTCAAGAGTCTTCTCCAACACCACAGTCATCCTGCATCCTGCATCAAACCTGGACTGGCAATTCATTTCGCTTATGATATCACACATGTTACATTGCCACTCTGCCAACCCATCCCACCCTCTCCCTCTCCCACAGAGTCCAAAAGGCCATTCTATACAACTGTGTCTCTTTTGCTGTCTTGCGTACAGGTTTATCATTACCATCATTCTAAATTCCATATATATGTGTAAGTATACTGTATTGATGTTTTTCTTTCTGGCTTACTTCACTCTGTATAATCGGCTCCAGCGTCATCCACCTCATTAAAACTGATTCTTGTTTTTAAAAGTAGATTCCAGCTGTATGACTTCATAGGGTTGAATTTACACAATGGATCTAAATGGTGTGGCAGTGCAAAAATGTGTACAAGATCTTGGTCCTGATGATATTTTAAGCAAATGCTGCATCCTTTTGAGCTTCAGTTTAGGGGTCTTGATAATATTTACTGGTTCCAGAAAGTTGGTGAGTATGCCAGGAAATGAAACATGTAAAGAATGTAAAGAACTTACCCTAGTGTCTACTATTCAACATAGGTGCCTTCTGTTTCTTTTGACCAAAAAAAGCAAAACAAAACAACTGATTTGATGAAAGAATTTGTTGATAATAATGTTATCATCGTTGAGTGTTTTGTACCATGGTGAATAGTAGATAAGGTAAATTTGGTAATCAGATAATCATACAATCTCAGAACTAGAAAGGCTAGCCTATTTTTTACAGTTGAGAATATAAAGGGCCAAGGATGTAAGTTGAGCCCTGCAGCCACCACACAGCAGGTGAATAGCAGAGTGGGGTTTTGAACCCAGATCTTGGGACTGCTCCTTCTGAGGCACATTTTCCACTCTACATGTCAGAACACTTCCTTCCCAAGTGATGCCTCTGTGACTGCAGTCCATTCAGTGAGCAGTTAGTGGGCCTCAAATCTCTTCTGTCCTTAGTCATTCTTGCCTGGTCACTTGTAGTGTTTTTGCCAACTTAAAAAAAAAGTAGAATAAGTCTGCTATCATTTTGGTGTGGAATATGATCTGATGCATGTGTTCTGTTTGTTTAGTATAACATAGACTGAGCAACTGAACTGAACTGAACTGAAACTTAAGCAGAGAAGCCCCATTACAACTTTTTTCATGAGTCAGTTATGATCTTCATCAAATCATGACCCAAATACAACCCTGGTCCTGTCTCTGAGATGCAAACATTATAAAAACTTGTAATTTACTTTAAAAGATACATTTTTGATGATATTTTGAAAACTATTTAGTCCTTATAAACATTTGAATAATTAAACAAAGATAGTGTTGTTTTTGGACAAGTAAAAGAAAATGCTGAACTTAAGATATAATAAAAAGATAAATTAAGTATAGAACTAGTTAAAGCATAGTCTTCTTTACAACAAAGTCTTGACATCTTCATCCCAGTAGATTTCATAATACAGATAATTTACCCCTTATAGGAATTTGCATTTTGAGTTGGCCACATTTAATTGGCAATCAGGTAGTCTCCAAAATAATCTTATAAAGTTTATTTAGATAAACTAAAGGTATTATAAAATTTATTATTATATTTAAAAACCCGTACAGATGAATAAGAAATTATACAATCTAGCTATTTAATCATTAAATTAAAATATGTGGTTACTTTATTCATGACTATTTGTACAAGGGAATAATATAAATACCATAAATAATTGTCAAAGGAAATAACATATCCAATGATTTTAAATCATAACATAAGAAACTGAGTACAACTTTGATCAAATGCACATAGAGTAATATTTCTATAAGAAAAAAAATTTCATAGGATTATGACAATAGTGATGTAGTATCAAAGCTTAATTAAAAATCTTGAAACAAGATGTCCTTGTAACTTTATTAAAGTATGTCAGCAAAATAACCTGCTTTTCAGCAAACTTTACACCTAAGTAAAATTTTGACATAAAAAAGAAAACCTTCAAACTGGGAATACTGTTTTTAAAGTTCACTTTTTTGGATAGTTTATAATAGAAAAGCTTAAAAGTAGCTCTTCATCCCTTAAAAATGTAGCTTTACAAGAAATGGCTAGAGAACATGCATTTAAAAAATTATCCATATTGATAAATGAAGTTCTTGTTTTCAGCTCAGGAGTGCATATAAGGCCAGTATTTGTTTTATACAATTATGATTGCTCTTAAATTTGGGGATGAATTATTCCCAATATTCTAGTCTAAATCTAGAGAATTTTTTAGTTTTTTTTCTAAGTTATCTTCATCAGTTTTGTGTAAATCAGAAAACTCTTACCATAAAAGTCACTACTATCACACTATTTTCAATGACAACCTACTATATTATTCTGAACTGTTAAGTATTGAATCGCATTAAAAGAAAATACACCAGATCTTTTTGGGTGTCGAGGCTGCTATGCAGAAAGGGTAGGCTCTGTTCCGTTCTGTTCCATTCAGTCGCTCAGTCGTGTCTGACTCTTCACGACCCCATGAATCGCAGCACGCCAGGCCTCCCTGTCCATCACCAACTCCTGGAGTTCACTCAGACTCACGTCCATTGAGTCTGTGATGCCATCCAGCCATCTCATCCTCTGTCGTCCCCTTCTCCTCCTGCCCCCAATCCCTCCCAGCATCAGGGTCTTTTCCAATGAGTCAACTCTTCGCATAAGGTGCCCAAAGTACTGGAGCTTCAGTTTTAGCATCATTCCTTCCAAAGAAATCCCAGGGCTGATCTCCTTCAGAATGGACTGGTTGGGTCTCCTTGCAGTCCAAGGGACTCTCAAGAGTCTTCTCCAACACCACAGTTCAAAAGCACCCATTCTTCGGTGCTCATCCTTCTTCATAGTCCAACTCTCACATCCATACATGAGCACTGGAAAAACCATAGCCTTGACTAGACGGACCTTAGTTGGCAAAGTAATGTCTGTGCTTTTGAATATACTATCTAGGTTGGTCATAACTTTTCTTCCAAGGAGTAAGCGTTGTTTAGTTTCATAGCTGCAGTCACCATCTGCAGTGATTTTGGAGCCCCCAAAAATAAAGTCTGACACTGTTTCCACTGTTTCCCCATCTATTTCCCATGAAGTGATGGGACCAGATGCCATGATCTTGTTTTCTGAATGTTGAGCTTTAAGTCAACTTTTTCACTCTCCTCTTTCACTTTCAACAAGAGGCTTTTTAGCTCCTCCTCACTTTCTGCCATAAGGGTGGTGTCATCTGCATATCTGAGTTNGATCTTCGTTTTCTGAATGTTGAGCTTTAAGCCAACTTTTTCACTCTCCTCTTTCACTTTCAACAAGAAGCTTTTTAGTTCCTCTTCACTTTCTGCCATAAGGGTGGTGTCATC
The DNA here is from genome assembly GCA_006408695.1 of Aepyceros melampus. Lineage (NCBI taxonomy): Eukaryota > Metazoa > Chordata > Mammalia > Artiodactyla > Bovidae > Aepyceros > Aepyceros melampus. The sequence goes on along the minus strand of SJXQ01001323.1, from coordinate 23,288 downwards.
TGCATATCTGAGGTTATTGATATTTCTCCCGGCAATCTTGATTCCAGCTTGTGTTTCTTCCAGTCCAGCGTTTCTCATGATGTACTCTGCATAGAAGTTAAATAAGCAGGGTGACAATATACAGCCTTGACGTACTCCTTTTCCTATTTGGAACCAGTCTGTTGTTCCATGTCCAGTTCTAACTGTTGCTTCCTGACCTGTATACAGATTTCTCAAAAGGCAGCTTAGGTGGTCTGGTATTCCCATCTCTTTCAGAATTTTCCACAGTTTATTGTGATCCACACAGTCCAAGGCTTTTTCGTGGTAATGGAGCAGATGGAGTTCGGGATGGTAAAAAGAAGCCCACTGTTGGCTCTCTGGGAGTCATCCGAGTCCCCGGGGGACGGGAGATTTTCTAGCGGATAGAATGACAAAAGCTGCGCAGCCCGCCAGATAGATCTGGTTGTCGGTTGCATAGTTCATGGTATTGCAAGCCCCCAACACGTCTTCAAACTCCACCAACGCTTGTCTCTTTTTAGGCATAACCACCGCAGAGCTGATGGTGTCAAACTCCTGCAAGGCTTCCACAAGTTCCGCTTCCACCACGTCGTCACCGGGGCCCCTGATGTGAACTGGGAAGGCAGGGTTTTACGCGGGACATTGTCGTTCTCTCTGCCGCCCCTGCCTGCCCTGTCACCGCCACAGCCGCCTTCATACTGGTCGCCACATTGTCTGTCTTGAGCCATTTGGGGGCCCGGCCTCCCTCAGTGCCACCTCCATAATTACGGCCTCTGCTGCCCGCCTCCGCCATCTTCACCAGCGCTCCCGACAGCCTCTGCGGCTCTTCTGGCTGCTCCTACTTCCTGTTTCCGGGCATCCATTTTTGTTGTCAAACCTGAGGTCTTTCTGATTTTTGTTCCTGCGATTCGTGGGGTCGCAAAGAGTCGGACGCGACCGAGCGGCTGAACTCATCTGAACATGCTGTAAGCTTTATAAATTTCTGTAAATCCTGGACCTACTGTAGCATTTCCTGATGCAGTTTTTTGTTGTTGTTATTGTTGTTTGTTTGTTTACATAACCTGTTTGACATGAAGGTAGATCCAGTAAGAAAGTGCACACACACTCGTGACTTTCCTGGACACTTCTTACCAGGGAGTCGCACCAAGCTGCAGGTTGCTGTATGTCGAGGCTCCTGAAAAGAAGTCCTCTTTAGATACACTTATGTGAGATTACGGATAAACTCACCAATAGAAACGGCTAATGTTGTAGTATCTGTGTTGCTTACAATAGTTCTCACTGAACATTTTTATTTGCAAAATGTGCCTTTTGACATTTTTTCTGAAGATTTTATTTCCGTCCTTTGAACCTTGCATTAGATCGCCACTATGTGGTGATATGAGGTAATGCAGGCAGTCTTATTATACTTTACCACTTGGGCCATCAGGGAAAGGCTAATTGGCAACATCACTTGTTTAATATAGTGACCAGATACATTTCTATTAAGAAAAGCTTTTTCATGACAAATGCATTACCCTTTTATTCTAAACAATATTTATCACTGCATAATAGCATTAAACTGAACAAGAATTTTTTTAGAAAACCTTTTTTTGAAATAAACATTTGGAATAACAAAAGGCTGTCCTAGGACAAACACCGATCAAAAGATTAAAACTCGCCAGTGGATATCACGTTTGAGAAAGCCTTAAAATTAAGTTATTTAAAATTCAAAACGTAGTCCCATCTTATTCTATGAGTACCCAAAGAAGTGCAGGTTTTTATTTGTTCATCAAAACGACAATAATCTTAAATATTGAGCCCAGGAATGACATCTGTAAAACACAAAAATTTCTCCCCAATTTGAGATCTCTCCCCAATTCATGTTGAGTGTAACTCAACATAAGACCTGTCTGATTTAAGCAGTGTTTTTGTAGCACTCTGGCCAAAACCATATTCATGTCCGTGCACTTGGCATTGTGTCCTAATGCTGTGGGGAAGCTTTTCTTGATGCCTTATTCCTAGTTACTTTATTTGCATTATGTTTTATTCATACATTTTTATCTTGACAATTTACATCGTAACTATTTCTTTACAGAGCACCACAAACTTAACTCATACAAGACATCACATGTTTTAGGTTTAGCTCCTAGGAGAGCCTGAGATGGGGGTTCTGTTTCCATGACATAGTGAAGGAGTGTTCCCTGGAGAAGAGCACTGGGAGGAGGGACAGAGCAGAAGAATCCAGGGCAGTGTGGTCCTAGCTGGAGGCTTGATTCAGACTGATCTCATGGGAAAGCTCTGGAGCAACACTGTCCAGAAGAAATTGATTAAATACACTGCATGCTGTGTATGTAATTTTAAGCTGTCTAGTAGCCACACATAAAAGAGAAAAAGAAACAGATGGTTTAAACAGATTTTCAGTTCAGTTCATCTCACGTCCATCGAGTCAGTGATGCCATCCAGCCATCTCATCCTCTGTCATCCCCTTCTCCTGCCCCCAATCCCTCCCAGCATCAGGGTCTTTTCCAATGAGTTAGCTCTTCGCATGAGGTGGCCAAAGTATTGGAGTTTCAGCTTCAGCATCATTCCTTCCAATGAACACCCAGGACTGATCTCCTTTAGGATGGACTGGTTGGACCTCCTTGCAGTCCAAGGGACTCTCAAGAGTTTTCTCCAACACCACAGCTCAAAAGCATCAATTCTTCGGTGCTCAGCTTTCTTCACAGTCCAACTCTCAATCCGTACATGATCACTGGAAAAACCATAGCCTTGACTAGATTGACCTTTGTTGGCAAAGTAATACCTCTGCATTTTAATATGCTGGCTAGGCTGGTCATAACTTTCCTTCCAAAGAGTAAGTGTCTTTTAATTTCATGGCTGCAACCACCATCTGCAGTGATTTTAGAGCTCCTCTCCCCGCCCCAAGAAAAAAGTCTGACACTGTTTCCCCATCTATTTCCCATGAAGTGATAGAATTGGATGCCATGATCTTAGCTTTCTGAATGTTGAGCTTTAAGCCAACTTTTTCACTCTCTTCTTTCACTTTCAGCACGAGGCTTTTTAGTTCCTGTTCACTTTCTGCCATAAGGGTGGTGTCATCTGCATATCTGAGGTTATTGATATTTCTCCCAGCAATCTTGATTCCAGCCTGTGCTTCTTCCAGCCCAATGTTTCTCATGATGTACTGTGCATATAATAAAATATCCAGGGTGACAATATACAGCTTTGACTTACTCCTTTTCCTATTTGAAGTCAGTCTGTTGTTCCATGTCCAATTCTAACTGTTGCTTCCTGATCTGCATGTAGGTTTCTCAAGAGGCAGGTCAGGTGGTCTTGTATTCCCATCTCTTTCAGAATTTTCCACAGTTTATTGTGATCCACACAGTCAAAGGCTTCGGCATAGTCAATAAAGCAGAAATAGATGGTTTTCTGGAACTCTGTTGCTTTTTCCATGATCCAGCAGATGTTGGCAATTTGATCTCTGGTTCCTCTGCTTTTTCTAAAACAGATTTTACTTAAACCAAATATTGTCATTTCAGTGAGATAGCTTTTTTTTTTTTTTTTTTTTGCTCAAATTTTGAAATCCCACCTGTGAACAGCATGTCTCATCTCAGGAGCTCGGTAGCCCCACGTGGCTGGTGGCTGTCATATTCAGCAGTGCAGCCTGCATGCGTGCATGCTCAGTCACTTCAGTCCTGTCCCATTCTCTATGACACTATGGACTGTAGCCCCAAGGCTCCTCTGTCCAGGGAATTCTCCGGTAAGAATACCTGAATGGGTTGCCACTCCCTTTTCCAAGGGGTCTTCCAAACCCAGGGATCGAGCCCATGTCTCTTACATCTCCTGTATCAGCAAGCGGGTTCTTTACCAGCTGGGTATGAAGGGGACTATTTATTGGGCTCTCTTAAGATCCTGAGACAGTTCCTCTGTGTTTATCTCATACACTCAATCCTATTATTTACAGTGTCATGTGAATTACCTAACACAAGGCAGAGTAAACCTTTAATGTTTTTACTAACTTTATAGCAAAATTTAAATATATACATCATGTGCAACATCTTGTCTTAATCCTTTAAAATGGGCTCCAGATGTACACTTGAAACCAGACTCTGGATATATCACCACTATATTAATCGCTTTTTTCAAAAGAACCAAACTTTGCATTATCTCTGGGCGCTTAGACTTACCCTTAAGGCCACTGTATCTGAATACAATTCATCCCCTGAACAGGTGATGAGACAGTTGGAGATTACAAAAAAAGACGTGTTAAGTCTTTTCAGCTGAGAATCCTATTCTATCAAAAAGAAATTTCAAAGGACTGTTGGAAGATTTATTAACTTCTTCTCAGGAAAGCATCTTACTCAATGGACTATGCTTCTTTTCTAATCCAAACCGTGCTGAGATTGCACAAAGGAATGACAAGTTCCCTGATCACAGCATTCTAAGGAGTAGTGATGGTCTGGCTTCAGAACTAGAAAGAGCCCAGTGTCTTCTTTGGTCTTAAGGTAAATGCCATCATGAAATTTTTACATCTATAGGCAAAAATGTACTTCTGAAATTCTCTTTCCAAGTGTTTGGTTTTATACTTTAGCCCTTAAATTACCTGCTTGCCACCCCCCCTCCCCTTTAGCCCCACAGTATCTATGCCATTTCGAGGTTATCATCTTTTATTTTAAAAAGCAATTGCTAACATATTTGGTTCTTTCTTAAAGGTAAACTTAAATAATTTATACAATTTTAACAGCTTTTCATAAGAATAATTGATACACAAAGAGCCAAACTATTTAATGTGTACAAATTGATTAATTTGGACACAGGCAAACACCAGCATCAAAAGAATGGGTATTTCCCACATCTTTCTGGGTGTTCTTATGTCTCCCCCTTCCTTTTTTTTTTTTTTTCCTGGTGGTAAGAACACTTATGGGCTTCCCAAGTGGCTTGGTGGTAAAGAATCACCTGCCTCTGCAGGAGATTCGGGTTTGATCCCTGGGTCACGAAGGTTCTATGGAGGAGAAAATGCTACTCACGCTAGTATTCTTGACCGAAAAAAAACCATGGGCAGAGGAGCCTGGTAGACTATAGTCCATGGGGTCACAGAGAGTCAGACACAACTGAGTGACAGAGCACACACACATAAACACTTAACACAAGATTTACCTCTTAACAAGTTTTAAAGTGCACAATACCGTATTGTCAATGGTAGGTACTAGGTTACACAACAGATCTCTAGAACGTATTCATCGAGCAAGCTGAAACTTGATAGCCATTGAACAGCAACTCCCCTTTCTCCCACACCCCTGCCCATCTCCTGAAACCACTATTCGATTCCTGCTTCTGTTGAGTTCAACTAATGACTATTTTAGAATCTTCGTCTAGGTAGAAACAGTATTTGTCTTTATATGACTGGCTTATTTCCCTTAGCACAATGTCCTCCAGGTTCATTTGTACTGTTTTGAACATTTAAATGTTGTATGTGTTGTGCTAACTCGCTTCAGTTGTGTCTAACTCTTTGTAACCCCATGGTCTGTAGCCTGCCAGCTCCTCTGTCTGTGGGATTCTCCAGGCAGGAATACTGGGGTGGGTAGCTCTTCCCTTCTCCAGGGGATCTTCCCAACCCAGGGATCGAACCCAGGTGTCCTGGACTGCAGTTGAATTCTTTACAGTCTGAGCCACCAGGGAAGCACACATTAGGGCAAGATTTCTTAAACAAGACATAAAAATCTCCAGTAAGAAGGAGAATATTGTTAAGTGTATATTGAAAACATTCCAGATTTTCAGTAATTTGATATTATCTGGCAACTTAGTTGCCATGACAAAAGACTATATACTGGATGACTTAAGCAATGCCAACTTATTTTTTTCCCAGTTCTGGAGGCTGAGAAGTCCAACCCAAAGGTGTGGCTGGTCTGACTCCCCAGTGAGGGAGTGTACCTTGGCTTCAGGTGGCCCTCTTCTGGCTTTGTCCTCACCACGTGGAGAGAGAAAGGAAGCAAGGTCCCTGGTGTCTCTCCTTATAACGTCACCAGTCCCACCATAAGGAGCCCCATCTCCATGACCTCATCTGAATCTAATCAGCTCTCAAAGACTCCATCTCTGGGTGCTGTCACACTTGGGGTTAGGGCCTCAGCATATGAAGTTTGAAAGGAACACAGCCAGTTCAGAGCATAGCCTACTTTCCATTTTCTACCTCTCATTCTTGGTGTTCCTCTCTTGCTGCTGGAATCTTGCCCGGGTAACCTAACTGCATCCAAACTTTTGTCTCAAGTTCTGGGCTTCCCTGGTGGCTCAGATGGTAAAGAGTCTACTCTCAGTGTGGGAGACCCAGGTTCTATCTCTGGGCCAGGAAGATCCCCTGGAGGAGGAAATGGCAACCCATTCCAGTATCCTTGCCTGGAAAATCCCATGGACGGAGGAGCCTGGCAGGCTACAGCCAATGGGGTCGCAAAGAGTCAGACAAGACTGAGTGACTTCACTTTCTTTCTTTCTGTTTACAACAAGAATCCAGACTAAGGAGTTATTATTCAGTCGCTAATGTGTCTGACTCTTTGTGGCCCCATGGACTGCAGCATGTTAGGCTCCTCTGTCTTCCACTATCTCCTGGAGTTTGCTCAAACCCATGTCCATTGAGCTGGTAATGCCATCCAACCTTCTCATCCTCTGCTGCTCCTTTGTTGTTTTGCCTTCAATCTTTCGCACCATCATTTTCCGATGAGTTGGCTCTTTGCATCAGGGCTAAGGAAACAGCAGTGGAATCAAGGAACCTGCTCCCCTAATGGCAAGAAGATTCTGGCTAGTGGTGAGTGAAGGCTATGAGACAGAAAGAGGAAGATCTGTTCAAGGAACTGACAGTGATCATCCTGGCTGGTCTGCACTGAGCATGGTTGAGCTCAAGAGCCAAGCCTGGAGAGGCAGCATGAGGCCAGAAGATGCTGATCCTTAAAGGACAGGTTTCAGTTTGGTCTTTCCCCTAAAGCAAACGGGAAAGTGCTGAAGGATCTTAAGCTGTGGAGCAACATGGTCATATTTGCATTGAACAGGTTTGCATGCGTGGGTGCGTGCTAAGTTGCTTCAGTGATGTCCAACTCTTTGCAACTCCATGGACTCCATGGAGCCCTCCAGGCTCCTCTGTCCATAGGACTCTCCAGGCAAGAATACTGGAGTGGGTTGCCATACCCTTCTCCAGGGGATCTTTCTGGCCCAGGATTAAACCCACATCTCTGATGTCTCTTACAGTGGCAGATGGGTTCTTTACCACTAGCACCACCTGGGAAGCCCATGTTAGCATGAGGAACAGACTAGAAAGGAGTAAGTGGTGATGAGAGTGGATGCTCTAGGTGGGTTTAGAGGCATTAATGAGTCCAATTGAGATAAGGTGGTAGCTCAGACAAGGAGGTTGGTGGGAACCATAGGCCATTGGAACTTTGCCTGCAGTTTTAAAAAGAAGAGAGATTTCTGCCTTTAATGGACAATTTGACTGTAGTGCCTCCTTTGAATACCCTTTGAGAGACTGCTTATTTCACTCAAAAGCAAGAAGTGAAAATTGCTCAGTCTTGTCCAACTCTGCAACCCCATGGAGCCTACCAGGCTCCTCTGTCCATGAGATTCTCCAGACAATAAAACCATTTTATAAAAATCCTGATTTCCTCAGTTTTATTGTGCTGTTAAATCTCTACTAGTTGGTACAACACAAGGAAAGCAATATCTGTATATCTCAATTCTAAACAGACTAGTCAGCCTGCTTAACCAGCCCCCAAGCCTCTCCAGGAGCATATAGCAGTTAACTGTTTATTTCTTGGGGGTCAGCTGATCTTGCGGAGGCTCAGCTGTGGTTTCTCCTTCAAGGTGTGATCTGTCTGGGCTTGGAGCCTGCTCGGGGGTTGGGCTCACAGTTGTGATCCATGAATAATCTGCATTCTGAGGTCTGTCTGCAGTTGGAGGGGCCACCCAGGGAGAGACGCTTCCTGGCAGCGACAGAAGCACAAGAAGAAATAACTCAAGCTTCTACTGTTTTCTGCTGGAGGAAGCGGGTCTCAAGGTGAAGACTAGTACCACTGAGTTGGGGAAACCATACTCCACCCTCTGAGAGGCCGAGGCAGGTTGCAGACGCAGACCACCCTTATTGGGAGGGGAGGGTTGCAGCTGATACCAGCCCTTCACAGAAATGCAATGAGGTCCTCTTCTGCCCCAAGCAACCTGAAAGAATTTTGACAGTTTCTTTTACTCCAGTTCCTTGTGGTGGTTGTTCAGTCACTGAGTCATGTCTGACTCTTTGTGACCCCATGGACTGCAGCATGCTAGGCTTCCCTGTCCATCACCAACTCCCGGAGCTTGCTCAAACTCATGTCCGTTGAGTCCGTGATGCTACTCAAACATCTCACCTTGTGTTGCCACCTTCTCCTCCTCCTGTCCTCAATCTTTTCCAGCATCAGGATCTTTTCCAGTGAGTTGACTCTTGGCATCAGGTGGCTAAAGTAGTCAAAAGGGGTTCTTTTCTGTGTATATTTTTCTTAATGGGGTGGTTGATAAATTCTTTCACAGAGAAGTCTATGTACTTTTGTAAGGTGTTTCTCAGATTTGAGTTTGCAACAACCATTGCAAAGACAAATATATTTTGATTCCTTAGAGCCAGGCTTTGTAGAAAGCAGAAAGGATTTTATGTGATTTTAAAAAAAAGAACTACGCTTTAAAAATGGTGAGCCAAGGCTTTGTATAGGAGCATAGGCTTCTATACAAAAGATGAATTGCTGTACCTCGAAAGAAAGAACGGTTAGTTGTCAGTAGGTTAGAAGAGATGGTTCTGAGGGTACCTAGACTGGTGTCAATGCTAGTAGGTTAAGAAGGCCTTTGAGTGAGGTGTTAGATTTGGGGGCTCATAGACTAGAGGTTTTGGACCTAGAGGTTTCCTGACCCAGGCCTTCCAGACCACAAGAGACAAAACAAAATCTGTTTAAACTAGCAACAGAGGGATGGTGTTTAGGCAAATGGACTCGGAGATAGTCTCATAGAATTCATCATACTCCAAGGGTGTGTGCTCAAAGTAGCCAAGAAGTTCCTAAATCCTTAGATGAGACCTTGAAGAAGATGCTTACTCCTTGGAAGAAAAGTTATGACCAACCTAGATAGCACATTCAAAAGCAGAGACATTACTTTGCCAACTAAGGTCCGTCTAGTCAAGGCTATGGTTTTTCCTGTGGTCATGTATGGATGTGAGAGTTGGACTGTGAAGAAGGCTGAATGCTGAAGAATTGATGCCTTTGAACTGTGGTGTTGGAGAAGACTCTTGAGAGTCCCTTGGACTGCAAGGAGATCCAACCAGTCTATTCTGAAGGAGATCAGCCCTGGGATTTCTTTGGAAGGACTGATGCTAAAGCTGAAACTCCAGTACTTTGGCCACCTCATGTGAAGAGTTGACTCATTGGAAAAGACCCTGATGCTGGGAGGGACTGGGGGTAGGAGGAGAAGGGGACGACAGAGGATGAGATGGCTGGATGGCATCACAGACTCAATGGACGTGAGTCTGAGTGAACTCCGGGAGTTGGTGATGGACAGGGAGGCCTGGCGTGCTGCGATTCATGGGGTCGCAAAGAGTCGGACACCAAGCAGCCATAATCGAGTGATGATACTCACCATGAATGTGTGCCCAGTCGCTCAGTCCTGTCTGACTCTATGACCCCATGGACGGTAGCCCACCAGGCTCCTCTGTCCATGGAATTCTATAGGCAACAATACTGGCGTGGGTTGCCATGCCTCCTCCAGGGATCTTTCTGACTCAGGGCTTGAGCCTGTGTTCTCTTGAGACTCCTGCATTGACAGACTGATGCTTTACCACTTGCACCACCTGGGAAGCCTGTACCAAAATACCTAAAATCATCAATGATGTACTGTGTCAGGCACCAAACAGCAATACCTAAAGGAGCTCTCCATGCAGGAGAAATGCAAGTCATACATCTTTTACTAGACTGCCTCTCCTTATCTCTTGCTCTCTGTGATTTAGGTAACTCCTAGAGAAAAGGAAAGGAGAAGGAAATCTGGAAAAATCTTGAGCACAGCTTTTTCAGGCTTGTGTTCCATGGGGCCAGCTTATAAAACAGGGGCCGATGGGACCACTTGCTCCGCAGAATGAGGCGGGGTGGAGTCCGGGGAGCATGAGTTTTGGAGCTGTGCAGACATGTGGCCATAACACATTTGGATATCAACCAACAGAATCTAAAGTTTCAACCTGGAATTTACTGAGTTACCTTGAACTGGGAATAATATTAATAAGTGCTTTCTGTCATGAGTGGAAGTAGAGATCAAAACTGAAGTCACTTGGAAGCTGAGTTTCTTCATTAGAGAGAAAGTCACATTTCTGCACATGTGAGTTGTTATGATGAGATATAAACACACACATACCATTTGGAAATAAGAATCCCCAAGTTGCTGGGTTTCTAAATGTCTGGTCAGAGCCTCTTAAGGTAAATAGGTCTCTCCTGTTTTGTAATGCTTTTAGGATTATGTGCAGTTGTGTTAATTTCTATTGTTTCATTTCCAAGGTTAGAGATTAATGTAACAAAGTACACAACCCAGTGTAATGAGGAACAGAATCAAATTCTTTCCCCGTGGTGTCAGCCAAAGATCCAAGACTTCTTGACCCCCAAATCTGAACATGCTGGCTCAACTATGAAAGTGACAGCCGGCCAGAGCCTTGTACACAGTCTAGTATCATTCAACAGAAGGAAGACTTGTCCACTGAAATGGATTTATTGATATTTTACTGAAATCTCTTTGTGTTGCCAGCACAAGGTGAAATGGAACATTGGAAGTAAACCTGTAAAGCTGGTCGGCAGAGGCAGCCAAACCAGATAATTAGGAGAGAGCCACACTCAGCACCATATTGTTAGAACTCATACAATACAAATTATCTGCAGCTGTGATAACTTCTAATATTTAAGCTTTGGGTAAAATTTTTACTTTTTTGACACAAACTGTCTGGCTTGGCTCTCTCCCCAAGCGTGATGGCCAATTTTCCATTTTGCTTTGTACTTTATGGACTTGGGCAAAATCTGGACAGCTAAGAAATGGGATAATTTTGTGCTTAATTCTGTAATACAAAGCTGAACTATTTAACAAGTCATTTATTATTTGTTGAGATATACTGTCTCTTGATAAATGATTGGAATAATCAAAATATTAATTTTGGGTTTATTTGGAAATAGAGATTTGGAAATAATTTGTCCAGTCCAAGGAAAGAAGGAATGTTAACACTGGAGCCAGTTTTGTCTTGATCACTCTAAACAGACCAATTAAAAGAATACGCTTATTATTTTCTTTGGGAGAGTCAGCTAGTGCAGATTGCCAGAACATTAATAGTTTAACAGAAAAAGTCTCTGGAAGAAAGAATATAAAATATATGAAAATTTTATTTAAGGGAGAAAGAGAGTGAGAAAAAAAAAAAAAAAAACTAGCATGAGTCTGGAAAAGGGAGTGAAAGCTCTCTGGTAAGTGAAGAAAGGGCAAATTAATGTTACAGAATTTTGATTCCAGGGACAGAGACCATGAAAGATGGACTCTAAAAGAGAATTATCAAGTGAAAGAAAGGATTGAGTTAACATCAACATACACTTAAAGATGTTTCTTTAGCTGTGAGAACTTCTTCCAAAGTAATAGAGTGTGTATTCATTCTTGAAGTGTTCCCCTGGTGGCACAGATGGTAAAGAATATGCCTGCAATGCAGGTAGGCCCAGGTTCAATCCTTGGGTTGGGAAGATCCCCTGGAGAAGGGGATGGCAACCCACTCCAGTACTCTTGCCTGGAGAATTCCATGGATAGAGGAGCCTGGCAGGCTACAGTCCAAGGGGTCACAAAGTGTCGGACAAGACTGAGGGACTAATACTCTCTACTTTTGTAATGAAACACTCTTTCATTCTTGGAAGTAATATCTTCATAACTTAAAAAAAATGCCAAGACCGTGGAATCAGATTGCGTGTCCCTTAAGTGTTAAACCTGATCATTGTTTTCAGGGTATGAGGATGTCTACAGCTGTAATTAATTTGTACTCTAAACATGCTAAGAATGAGGGAGCTTGAAGTGCTAGTGACCCTGGAAGGGAGCTGGGGAGAAAGGGAAGGTTAATTTGATATGTCCTGCAGGATCCAGAACATTTACTTCATGTGCAGTAAAAGCGGATACAAATCTACCCAAAATAAATATTTTTAAAGTTAATCTTCTATATCTTCTTTTTTCCATAAAGCTTTAATTGAAACATACCTACTGGAATTTTTAAGAAGTTAAATGACTGAAACTCTGTTGCATAATACCTTAAATAAATTTTCTTAATAGTAAATTAATGCTGAAGTATGACTGTTTTTAAGCTGTCTTCCTTAGAATAATTTTATTTCTTAAAATTGAATACAATTTTCTCTAGTAAAAATACACTTTTCAAATATATAAAAATATAAAGCATATTCTTCACTGGCTGTCATTAAGGGTGAAGATTCTGAGAAGTGTAAAAACATTCATTTTAAAGATAATTGCCTGAAATATAAGCATGTTTGATGTGATTTGTATTGCCCATGACTGAAATTTTGCTTGTACTTAAGAGAAAAACATGTTTGCCAAAATGCGCACTTTTTCTTTAAATGATCTCTATTATTTGTTAAGGGCTTCCCTGGTGGCTCAGATGATAAAGAATCTGCCTGCAGTGTGGAAGACCTGGGTTTGATCCTTGAGTTGGGAAAAACCCCTGAAAGAGGGCAAGGCTACCAATTCTAATATTCTTGTCTGGAGAATCCCCATGGACAGAGGAGCCTGGCAGGCTACAATTCATAAGGTAACAAAGAGTCACACACAACTGAGTGACCAAACACATAATTTGTTACGAGGTAAAGTAAGTGACCATAATATTACTAATTTTAAAATCTGATAAAAGAAGAAATATTAAAACACAACAAAATTTAAAATTAGGGTAGTTCATTACCATCTTCAATAGGCAGTATTGAAGTTATAATATTTTATTGATGGTTAAGTTGTTCCATTTTAACAATTCTTGTTCCCTTGAGTGGGAAAATGTATTTGAAGGCTATTTATGTTGTTGGAGCAATCTTTGCTACTAGGGTTGTCATTACTCCTGGTCCTTTTATTTAACAAAGCTAGGCTAGAACTATATATTTCTATAGGTACTTTTGTATATAGTTATGTACAATAACTATGTGAGAAGGACACAGCAACCCACTCCAGGCTTCTTGCCTGGAGAATCCTCGGGACAGAGGAGCCTGGCAGGCTACAGTCCATGGGGTCGCAAAGAGTTGGACATGACTGAGCGACTAAGCACAGCACACACAATAATTATCTATATTTATATAAAACATGAGCTTCCCTTGTGGTTCAGCTGGTAAAGAATCCACGTGCAACGCGGGAGACATGGGTTCAATCCCTGGGTTGGGAAGATCCCCTGGAGAAGGGAATGGCTACCCACTTCAGTATTCTGTCCTGGAAAATTTCATGGACTATATAGTCCATGGGGTTGAAGAAAGTTGGACATAACTGAGCAACTTTCACTTTATAGAAAATACAGAATACATTTTCACTGATACAATCCGGACTGGGATTTATACTAACCTCTTCCGTCTTGCATTTGTATCTCTCTTTTCCCATTTTGCAATTCCTGGAATAATAATAAGTATATCACAGATGACATAATTTTTCACTTTATGCACAATACACATGTAACAGTCTCAGAATAACAATATTAACTACCATCAAGAATTTGACAACTGAAAATAGCTTAAAATAGTTGCAATTTTTTGGGGGGTCAAATTATCATGATTTAAATATCTTGAAATCATTAATAACTCTGTGGTTATAACTAACTGGATATAAATGTTCATTCATGTGTTCCATTTTACTTTGGAGTTTAGAGATTGATTACTTTTTCATTTATTGTAACAGGTTCCCAAAGTTGAACCTACTAACCAAAGACTATGCAACAACTTTAAATTCTGTTTCTTCATCCAAGAACCCCAATAGTTGTCATTTTTAAAACCTTATTTATCCTTTCATTTTTAATATATTTGACTATATAAGCAATGGTGAAGGTGAAGGTGAAGGTGAAGTCGCTCAGTCATGTCCGACTCTTTGCGACCCCATGGACTGTAACCTACTAGGCTTCTCCGTCCATGGGATTCTCCAGGCAAGAATACTGGAGCGGATTGCCATTTCCTTCTCCAGGAGATCTTCCTGACCCAGGGATCGAACCCAGGTCTTCTGCATTGGAGGCAGACGCTTTAACCTCTGAGCCACCAATACTACTCATATTTTGTCACTTAAATAATCTACTTTATTTTTAATATATAATATATGCATATAGAATTTCCCTTGTGGCTAAGCTGGTAAAGAATCCGCCTGCAAGGCAGGAGACCTGCGTTCGATCCCTGGATTGGGAAGATTCCCTGGAGAAGGGAAAGGCTACCCACTCCAGCATTCTGGCCTAGAGAATTCCATGGCCTGTACAGTCCATGGGGTTGCAAAGAGTCAGACATGACTGAGTGACTTTCACTTTCACTTTTAAGCAATACTACTCGTATTTTGTCACTTAAATAGTCTACTTTATCTATTTTTAATATACAACATATACATATATTATAAAAATTGTATGTATATATTCATGCCCTTCCTAGGTAATTTGTAAGCATACAATATTTTCTTTTCTGGTTTTCATTTTGTTTTTTATAGAGGCACTATATTCTAGGTATCACTTTATAGTCATGTATAGAAATATCCCTTCATTCCTTTTTATAACTGGACAGTACTTTATTGTCTTAATATGCTAATACTTAGCGTTCAAATATTGACACATATTTGTGCTATTTCCGATCAATGCTTTTAAAACCATTCTTATAATTAATGGCATTGAGCATATATCTTTTTGTATTTTTACTAGTTTACCTTTGGTATATATTTATAAAAGGGGCATTGCTGCTGTATGAAAAGATAAAAGGTATCTTTAATTTTGCTAGCAGTATCAGTTCCCTTTCTTATATGTGAACTCATTTTTTACATTGTTCTGCTAGAATTAAATTTAGATAAGATTCATGTGTTAAATTGGGTGGACATGTATTTCATGTCTCTTTTAATCTATATATCTCTGTTCTCTCTTTTTCCCTTGAAAATGTATTTATGGATGTCACCATGTATAGAATTTCATTTTCTTCTCTTCCCTGTATTTCTTATAAACTCAGTGGTTGATTTAAAGGTTTGATTTGATTTAGGTTTTCTTTTTTCATCATGAAGTGCCCAAAACTTCTATACGAGGTGTTGGGTATTTCCGCGAGGAGATATGTTACAACAAAATGGCTCTCTGTGTGATGTGATGTTGACAGTCATTGATAAGAATTTCCTGGATTCATTATTAATTAGTGACTCACAGAATGATACTCTAACTCTATTGTAATGTATTTGTGATTATTTATTTCCTCCATTCTCCCTGTGTTCTCTTTTTGGAATTAGGATTAGATGTATGTTCTATGTCCCCTAATTACCGTGTAGATTTTATAACCTCTATTTCATATTATCCATATCTTTTATTTCTGGGGTGTATTCTAGATTTTTCTTTTGATTCGATTTTCAAGTTCACTAATTGTCACCTCAGCTGAGTCTAATCTGCTGGTTCATCACTTCCGATGAAGTTTTAAATATTCAGTCATTTAGTTTTGCACTTAGAATGTCTTTTTATTTTAAAACTATGTGGACAACTTTCATAGCTTGATTTTGCTTACATTTTTAAGATATTGACACACTTTGAACATACTTGTTTTGCGTCCTTCTCAGTCGTTCTATGACAGAAGTCTTTGTAGTTTTTATGATACTTCATTTTTCCTTCCTGGTTTCACACATCGCATCATGTACCTTTATGCACTGTGCTATCTGTACACACGTGTGTGAATGCAAGTCATTTTCCTTCAAATTTTGTCTGTATGAGCTGTTTGAGGCCCTAGAAGTATATTCAAGTCAGAATCCTTTTAACATAGATTTGCTGAGAAATTTTAGCTAAGCAGGTCACAAGAAGGCTCACAGTAAACTCATAGAGGTCCAGTTCTGCTTCCAGATGTTCCGGGGTTATTTCCACCTCTAACGTTTCACACAAGCTCAAGAGATGCAGAGATTAACTGAATGTTTACATCCTGCACAGCCGGCTAGCTGATCATTTACTTTTGTGCTGAAGTGATAGCTGTGTGGAGTTCCAGCTCAGTGTGACTGTCTATGCTAATGGACTCCCACCTTGACAAGTTCTAGGCTCAAGTTTACTGGTTTTTGGAAGATAATTTCACAATAAAAGCTGACATTACCTTTTATTCCTTGATTTCTAACTTTCACGTCTCATTTGACCTAGTATTTCTGAGTTGTTCTGCAGCCCAGTGAAACAGTGTTGCTTTTTACTGTTGTTCATTGGCTCCATTGTGTCCAACTCTTTGTGACCCCATGGACTGCAGCACGCCAGGCTTTCCTGTCCTTTACCACCTCCTGGAGCTTGAGTCAGTGATGCCATCCAACTATCTCACCCTCTGTCGTCCCCTTCTCTTCCTGCCTTCAGTCTTTCCCAGCATCATACCAGCTATTTAAAATCTTATCATTAGTAGTCTTCAGGGGATATTTAGATCTCCATGCTGCCAGAGAGCACTATTTCATGGTATACTGAAATTTAAAGTAAGCAGGTTAAAACGAGTTGCCTGGAAGTAAAAAACAAAGAAAAGCTAAGAACAGTTTCCTAAACACATCAAACATGGTCAATCTGATTGTTTGAATCTCTAGAGACAAAAGAAAGCTTCAGGGTTGACAAGCGTATTGTTCTGAACTCAATGGAAATTTTTCTTTACTATTTTAAAGAAAAATTCTTATTTGTAAGTTATCATTTGCTGGCATGTTAAAGGTACTAGATTAGAAACTAGAAATGATAGGGCTTGTGTGAGGGTCTTATTGTAATGTTTAACAAGGGAGGCAACCCTTTCTGGCAAGAAAGGGAGAGATACAATTCACAATATTTGCAGCTATAGTCTAACAGTGGAAAAACACTTAATTACAGTTTGATGTACTTGAGAATTTTAAGCAACATTTCCCCTCTCCATATGTGTAACTGTCCTTTAATTAATGACAAAAGTGACCAATTCCTGAGTCCAGAAATCTCTATTTGCCAAAGGAATTGATTAATATTCCACATATAACATCATTTAGCTTTATCTAAGTTTTGCCATTTCCTTTTCATCAACCAATATATTCTTTTGGAGTTCATATTGTATTTTGTATGAATTGGATATCCAAGAATGACTTCTTTTACCTCTGACAATCTTGGATTTGTAAGTGGATAGCTGCTGTCATTTGGTGTGAGATTTACTCAGTTTTAATTTACTACCTCATCAAATGTCAGAGATGAATAGGACTGAGGATATTATCAGACCAAATCTTAAGAAAAAAATACAAAACAAACAGCAAACAAAAAAAGGCCAATTCACAGTGATTGGTTTGAATAACTTTTTTCTGAAGTCATTTACCTAAGTGTGTTTATATGTAAAAACTGATCAAATCCCTGATAAACAACTGAAGAAATAAATCATCTGCTCATTTGTACTGTTTTATTGAAAACCTAGTCCTTTTCAAACAGTGTACTGGAAATTGGAGGTAAAGGGTAAGCAAGGCATGGGAACTGCTCTCAAGGAATTCAGAGTCAGAGGAGTGTAACTGTAAAGAAATAGTTTAGACTTCTGGTCAAAACACTTTCTAGTTCTGGCTTTCAATGCAGCCTTTGCAAATTTATCATTACAAAGAAGAAAAAGGAGAAAACTCAAGGAAGCACCAGAACAAAACAGAAACAGAAAATCTTGTCCTGGAATTTTGAAGAATTGAAGACAGTTTTATAAGGTAGATACCGTGTGTATGTGAAAAACTGATCTTCAGCATCTGACTTATCCTAAATTTTGATAGGGGTTATTCTGAATAAAAAAAATGAGGATGCTTTTCATGTTCCTGTTTAGTGACATACTAAGCATCCAGAGATGCTTAAAGCTCAACATTCAGAAAACTAAGATCATGGCATCTGTCCCATCACTTCGTGGCAAATAGATGGCTAAACAAAAGAAACTGTGACAGACTTTATTTTCTTGAGCTCCAAAATTGCTGCAGATGGTGACTACAGCCATGAAATTAAAAGATGCTTGCTCCTTGGAAGAAAAACTATGACAAACCTAGACAGCATATTAAAAAGCAGAGACATTACTTTGCCAAACAAAGATCCATCTAGTCAAAGCTATGTTTGTTTGTTTTTTTTTCCAGTAGTCATGTATGCATGTGAGAGTTGAACTATAAAGAAAGCTGAGTGCCAAGAAGTTGATGCTTTTGAAGTGTGGTGTTGGAGAAGACTCTTGAGAGTCCCTTGGACTTCAAGGAGATCCAACCAGTCCATCCTAAAGGAAATCAGTCCTGAATATTCATTGGAAGGACTGACACTGAAGTTGAAACTCCAATACTCTGGCCACTGGATGTGAAGAACTGACTCATTTGAAAAGACCCTGTTGCTGGGAAAGATTGAAGGTGGGAGGAGAAGGGGACGACAGAGGATGAGATGATTGGATGGTATCATTGACTTGATGGACATGAGTTTGAGCAAGCTCCAGGAGTTGGTGATGGACAGGGAAGCCTGGCATGCTGCAGTCCATGAGGTCACAAAGAGTTGGACATGACTGACCGACTGAACTGACTGAAGCATCCAGAGAACTGGGCAGTCAACTCTTGAGTGTGTTTCTATGATAGTGACAGAGGTTGTTTCCACATACCTTGCCCTCATCCCCAAGTAGCTTGGTAAACAAAGAATGCAAATGCCAACACTTTACTCTGGTAGGAAAGTTTTATGTACACACATGTGTTTGTGTCTTTATAGAGGTGTGTGAGCCTGCAGTGTAACAAGAAATTATGAAAAGTATAGCCTTCATCACAAAAGAATACTAACAGTGTGACAATGGCAAAGCTCCTGGCAGTGCATCTTGGAAATTATATTTTTTCCACGTACTATGTCAGTAGATTGCTCAAGGTGACTGGAAAGTAGGGAGAGAATAATAGTTATTTCATTTTAAAATGTTATTTTTTCTTAAATTTGTGTTTTCATAGTAGTCTAATAATACACATTATATATTGCCAGAGTGGTAGAAATCTATATTTTATAGATGAGTTCATATATTGTGGATTCACATTGAATTTGACTTGTTGGTGATTGCATAATCAAAATGCTTGCAGATGACTAATGTAGAGAAACAGACAATCATGCAGTAAGGGAAGGAAAAAAGTAATAAAAATGTAGCCAACTATACAGATGAGTTATATTAGTAATTCTACAGAGTCTTGCTATTGATTATAAGGAGCTCTGATAACTTAGGCAAACTTGCTGCTTTTTATAAAAAAGAAAATGAACTGATTTTCTCTTTTAATAAAACAGCTTTGTTGAGATATAATTCATGTTCTGTATAGTTCACTAGTTAAAATGTGTAATTCAGTGGCTTTAGTTGATTCACAGTTGTGCACCCATCATCAGTTTTAAAATGTTTTTATCACCTAAGATGAAAGAAAGAAAAAAAATTTTGTTCCTTTTACCAGTTAGTCTTCATTTCTCTCCAACCTCACCTGTATGCAAAGTATAGTCTACTTTCTATATATTTTCCACTTCTGGACACTGCATAGAAATGCAGTCATGCAACATGTCTTTTTCTGCCTTTTTACTTGACATAATTTTTTCAGGCTTCCTCAGTGTTATAGCAGGTACCAGCTCTTCATTAGTTTTCTTTGCTAAGTGATATTCCAACAAATAGGTATACCAAATTTTGTTTATCCATTTATCAGTCAATGAGCATTTAAAAAATATTTTTGGCTATTATAAACAATGCTGATATGAACATCTGAGTACAAGTTTTTGTGTGGCTGGGAAAGAATGGAAACAGTGAGAGACTTTATTTTCTTGGGCTCCAAAATCACTGCAGATGGTGACTGCAGCCAAGAAATTAAAAGACTCTTGCTCCTTGGAAGAAAAGCTATGACCAACCTAGACAGCTTTAAAAAAGCAGAGACATTACTTTGCTGACAAAGTTCTGTCTAGTAAAGCTATGGTTTTTCCACTAGTTATGTATGGGTGTGAGAGTTGGACTATAAAGAAAGCTGAGCACCAAAGATTTGGTGCTTTTGAACTGTGGTGTTGGAAAAGACTCTTGAGAGTCCCTTGGACTGCAAGGAGATCCAAACAGTCAATCTTAAAAGAAATCAGTTCTGAACATTCATTGTAAGGACTGATGCTGAAGCTCCAATACTTTGGCCACCTGATGCAAAGAACTGACTCATTGGAAAAGACCCTGATGCTGGGAAAGACTGAAGATGGAAGGAGAAGGGGACGACACAGGATGAGATGGTTGGATGGCATCACTGACTCAGTGGACATGAGTTTGAGCAGGCTCCAGGAGTTGGTGACGGACAGGGAAGCCTGGCATGCTGCAGTCCATGGGGTCGCAAAGAGTCGGACATGACTGAATGACCGAACTGAACTGACTGAGGATTTTATTTCAGTTGCAGATATACCTAGTAATGTAATCATTGGGTCATATGGAAATTCTGTATTCAAAATTCTGAGGGACTATCAGATTGTTTTCCAAAGCAGCTGCACCATTTCACATTCCTACCAACATGATATGAGGATCATATTTCTTCTCATCCTTGCCAATACCTGTTGTTATGTGTCTTTTTGATATTAACTATCTTGATGGATATAAAGTAGTATCTCCTTATGGCTTTGATTTGCATTTCCTAGTGTATAAGATGCTGAGCATCTTTCCATGTGTTTTTATCTGTTTGTATATTGTCTTTGAAGGTATACCTATTCAAGTTCTTTGAACATTTATTAATTGGGTTGTCTGTCTCTGTTGTTGAGTTGTAAAGCTTCTTTATACATTCAGGATGCTTGGTCATTATCACATATGTGATTTGCACATATTTTTTCTCATACACTGGGTTGTTTTTTATTTTCTTTTACTCTATAGTGTCCTTTCATGGACATAAAATTTTAAATTCAAGTTAAGTTCAATTTATCTATTTTGTTATTGGTTACACTTAGTGTCACATTAAAGACTGTCTCNGATGCTGAAGCTCCAATACTTTGGCCACCTGATGCAAAGAACTGACTCATTGGAAAAGACCCTGATGCTGGGAAAGACTGAAGATGGAAGGAGAAGGGGACGACACAGGATGAGATGGTTGGATGGCATCACTGACTCAGTGGACATGAGTTTGAGCAGGCTCCAGGAGTTGGTGACGGACAGGGAAGCCTGGCATGCTGCAGTCCATGGGGTCGCAAAGAGTCGGACATGACTGAATGACCGAACTGAACTGACTGAGGATTTTATTTCAGTTGCAGATATACCTAGTAATGTAATCATTGGGTCATATGGAAATTCTGTATTCAAAATTCTGAGGGACTATCAGATTGTTTTCCAAAGCAGCTGCACCATTTCACATTCCTACCAACATGATATGAGGATCATATTTCTTCTCATCCTTGCCAATACCTGTTGTTATGTGTCTTTTTGATATTAACTATCTTGATGGATATAAAGTAGTATCTCCTTATGGCTTTGATTTGCATTTCCTAGTGTCTAAGATGCTGAGCATCTTTCCATGTGTTTTTATCTGTTTGTATATTGTCTTTGAAGGTATACCTATTCAAGTTCTTTGAACATTTATTAATTGGGTTGTCTGTCTCTGTTGTTGAGTTGTAAAGCTTCTTTATACATCCAGGATGCTTGGTCATTATCACATATGTGATTTGCAAATATTTTTTCTCATACACTGGGTTGTTTTTTATTTTCTTTTACTCTATAGTGTCCTTTCATGAACATAAAATTTTAAATTCAAGTTAAGTTCAATTTATCTATTTTGTTATTGGTTACACTTAGTGTCACATTAAAGAAGCCACTGCTAAAATCCGTGGAAATGAAGATTCATCCCTATGTTTATTTCTAAGTGTTTTATAGTTTTAACTCTTAAATGTAAGTATTTGTACATTTTGAGGGGTTTTATTTGTATGTTTGGTGTGAGATAAAGGTCCAATTTCATTTCTTTGCATGTAGATATCTACTTGTCCCAGTCCTATTGGTTCAACAGATTGCCCTTTCCCCATCTTAGCGCTCTTGATAAAAATCATTGGCCATTGACGTGTAACTTTCCTTTTGGACTCAATTCTATTTCACTGGTCTATATGTTCATCTTTATTCTAGCACCACACTGTTTTGATAAGGATTACTTTGTAGTGAATTTTAAAATTGAGTAGTATATGTCTTCCAGCTTAATTTTTCTTTTTTAAAAGATTATTTGGCTGTTTGAATACTTTGCAATTACATAATAATTTTAGGATTATATTTTCTGCTTCTGCAGGAAAAAAAGGCTGCTGTGATTTTGATTTGATAGTAACTGCATTAAATCTGTAGATTATTTTGAGAAGCATTGCCATTTAACAATATTAAGTCTTCTAATTTTGAGAATGAGATGTTCTTTCCATTTATTTATATATTTGTTAATATCTATCATCAATTAAAAATTTTTTTTTACTGTTTTGACATCAGTGTTTTTTTGGTTTTCAGTGTACAGTACTTGCACTTTCTTGTTTAGATTATTATTAGTTTTTTTTCTTTTGGATGCTGTTGTAAATAGAATTGTTTTCTTAATATCCGATTTGCTGCTTATAAGACCACTTCACCTATGAATAGAGATATAGTTTATATCCAATTTTGATGCCTTTCAGTTTAGTTTTCTTGCCTAACTACTCTGGCTAGGACTTCCAGCACAATACTGAACAGAAGTGGTGAAAGTGAACATTCTTTCTCATTATATTAGAGAGATAGTAGAGAGAAAACTTTCAGTGTTTTATGATTGAGCTTTGTGTTAGGTATGGGCTTTTCATATATGCTGTTTATCATGTTGAAGATATTACTTTCTATTCCTAGTTTACTCAGTGTTTCTATCATAAAAGACTGTTGGATTTTGCAAATGCTTTTGCTGGTATCTATTGACATGATCATATGTACTTTTTACCTTCCTTCTATTATTAGTGGTGTATTACATTGATTGATTTCCATATGTTGAAATTTCTTTGTTTTCCTAGAGTATATCTCACTTGCTTATGGTATACAATCTTTTTAATATGCATTAAATTCTAATTTTTAGAATTTTATTCAGGAATTTTTAATTGATACTTACAAAGGACATTGTGCTGCATTTTATTGTGATGTCTTTGTTTGGCTTCACTGTTTAGGGTA
>SJXQ01001322.1:0-10434 GCA_006408695.1 Aepyceros melampus | reverse complement strand
TACTCCTTTTCCTATTTGGAACCAGTCTGTTGTTCCATGTCCAGTTCTAACTGTTGCTTCCTGACCTGCATACAGATTTCTCAAGAGGCAGGTCAGGTGGTCTGGTATTCCCATCTCTTTCAGAATTTTCCACAGTTTACTGTGATCCACACAGTCAAAGGCTTTGGCATAATCAATAAAAGCAGAAATAGATGTTTTTCTGGAACTCTCTTGCTTTTCCATGATCCAGCGGATGTTGGCAATTTGATCTCTGGTTCCTCTGCCTTTTCTAAAACCAGCTTGAACATCAGGGAGTTCACGGTTCACATATTGCTGAAGTCTGGCTTGGAGAATTTTGAGCATTACTTTACTACCATGTGAGATGAGTGCAATTGTGCGGTAGTTGGAGCATTCTTTGGCATTGCCTTTCTTTGGAATTGGGATGAAAACTGACCTTTTCCAGTCCTGTGGCCACTGCTGAGTTTTCCACATTTGCTGGCAAATTGAGTGCAGCACTTTCACAGCATCATCTTTCAGGATTTGAAACAGCTCAACGGGAATTAATAACATGGTATGAATTGGGAATAATAGAATCCAGTTGCCTCATTTATAGGGTAAAAACCAGAGCCAAAAAGGTAAATGCACATATCTGTGGCTTTCATAAGGGTTGGTGACAGAACAAGGACCTTTGCCCGGATCTCAAAATGATTACACCTTCACTCTTTTAAATTCCACACTCTTCCTTTCTTAATCCAAAGATAACAGGCCAGAGCATGTGTGCAGTTTTAGATAAAACCACATAATTCCTAACTGCAAAATAGTAATGACATCAGTAGCATAGCAAATTGTATCCAGTCTCTGATTATTTTACAAGAATAAATTTATATAGAGTTGAAAATTAATTTTGTCATTTAGTAAATAAGGTGGAGAAGGCAATGGCACCCCACTCCAGTACTCTTGCCTGGAAAATCCCATGGATGGAGGAGCCTGGTAGGCTGCAGTCTATGGGGTCGCTAATAGTCAGACACGACTGAGCGACTTCACTTTCACTTCTCACTTTCATGCATTGGAGAAGGAAGTGGCAACCCACTCCAGTGTTCTTGCCTGGAGAATCCCAGGGACGGGGGAGCCTGGTGGGCTGCAGTCCACGGGGTCGCAAAGAGTCGGACACGACTGAGCAATTTCACTATTCTCTTAAATTTTAGTTCAGTCGCTCAGTCGTGTCCAACCCTTTGCAACCCCATGGACTGCTGTATGCAGGCTTTCCTGTCCATTACCAGATCCTGGAGCTTGCTCAAACTCATGTCCACTGAGTCAGTGATGCCATCCAACCATCTCATCCTCTATTGTCCCCCTCTTTTCCTGCCTTCAATCTTTCCCAGAGTCTGGGTCTTTTCCAGTGAGTCAGTTCTTCACATCAGGTGGCCAAAGTATTGGAGTTTCAGCTTCAGCATCAGTCCTTCCAATGAATATTCAGGGTTGATTTCCTTTAGGACTGACTGGTTTGATTTCCTTGCAGTCCAAGAGACTCTGCAGAGTCTTCTCCAACACAACAGTTCAAAAGCATCAATTCTTTGGTGCTCAGCTTTCTTTATAGTCCAACCCTCAACACCCATACATGACTACTGGAAAAACCATAGCTTTGACTAGATGGACTTTTGTCAGCAAAGTAATGTCTCTGCTTTTCGATATGCTGTCTAGATTGGTCATAGATTTCTTGCAAGGAGCAAGTGTCTTTTAATTTCATGTCTGCAGTCACCATCTGCAGTGATTTTGGAGCCCAAAAATAAAGTCTCTCACTGTTTCCATTGTTACCCCATCTATTTGCCATCAAGTGATGAGATTGGATGTCATGATCTTAATTTTTTGAATGTTGAGTTTTAAGCCAACTTTTTCACTCTCCTCTTTCACTTTCGTCAAGAGGCTCTTTAGCTCTTCTTCACTTTCTGCCATAAGGGTGGTGTCATCTGCATATCTGAGGTTATTGGTATTTCTCCTGGCAATCTTGATTTCAGCTTGTGCTTCATCCAGCCTGGGATTTCACATGATGTACTCTGCATATAAGTTAAATAAGCAGAATGACAGGATACAGCTTTGACGTACTCCTTTCCCAATTTGAACCAGTCTGTTGTTCCATGTCCAGTAATAACAGTTGCTTCTTGACCTGCATACCAATTTTTCAGGAGGCAGGTAAGATGGTCTGGTATTCCTATCTCTTGAAGAATTTTGCACAGTTTGTTGTGATCCACACAGTCAAAGGCTTTGGTATAGTCAGTAAACAGAAGTAGATGTTTTTCTGGAACTCTCTTGCTTTTTCTACTATCCAACAGATCTTGGCAATTTGACCTCTTGAATTTACCTGAAGGATTAAATACTAAGAAAATGAGTTCTGGTTAATCTACAGAATAAACCTATATCCTGAGTGTCTTGGTAGTCCCAGAGCAGGAAGAGCAAAGGAAAAAAAAAAAAAAAGATAAATTACTTTCTTGTAATCTCTTCAGATTGAAGAGTTTACAGAGTTCTACTTTGAGAACAGAAGTGTATCTATTACCTTCCAGAACTCTGAACTACAAAATACTGTGCTGTATCAGAAAGACAAGTATGTAATGACAAAACATGGGATTTGATGTCAGACCTGTGCCATTTAAAAAATGCGGGACTATGGGAGAATTCCTTGCATTCTTTAAATCTCAGTGTCCCAGTTTGCAGCATGGCAGTGAGTCTTCACGGTGCTGTTGACCATCTAAATGGAAATTGAGGAAAATCACTTAGCACAGTGCTTCCATTCCCAAGGAGAATGTACCTCTTTTTCATCAGTGAAGTGAGAAAAATATCCAGTGTGTACTTGCATCATAAAGTAATAATTTTTGTAAGTGAAGTGTAATAACTTCTGTAAGTGAAAATTAACACTATTTTGTGTTAATTCCAAAGGAGACATTTTGATATGTTTGACTGTTCCTCACTTTTCCAGATAAGGAAACTGAAATGCTAAAACAGACAGCAAGTAAACAAGGGGACTCAGGGAAAAAGCCAGTGAACCAAATGACATACCCCCAACAAAAGCCCCTGGAAGAAAAGTGGACCAAAAGCTAGAGATCAAGATTAAGGACAAAGAGATGTAGGCAGGGAGGAGGCTCACTGAACAGGGAGAGAAATGAAGTGTAAAATGCCTTTTCCTCTCTCAAATCCAAGTGGCATGAGGTTGTTAAAGGGCCCTTTTGTAAGGCTTGCTTAAAACCAGTCTGCTTTTGTACCACTGTCAAACTATGGAACATTTCAATCAGTGTCATTCTTCTACTCTTTTTTTTTTTTTCTTTTTTTCCCTTGAAGATATTTGTTCTTTTATAATGGCTACCATACTTTGTCCCATTTTTACCCATGCTGTTGAAAAAGAATGCTGATGGGTTTTCAGTTAAAGATAGTATTAGTATATCCCTCTTATTTCTTTAGTTCTGAAAGTTGAGTGGAGCATAGCAGATCTGGTGGAATCACATCTTCAGGGTCTGTTTAGAGGATTTTGTTTTGATTGACAGGCAAGTGAACCAATGAGCACTTTTAGAAATGTCATCTTAATGAATATCCCTGTCATGCAAGGGAGGGTGCTAAGTCACTTAGTCCTGTCCGACTCTTTGCAGCCCTATGGACTGTAGCCTGCCAGCCTCCTCTGTCTGTGGGATTCTTCAGGCAAGAATACTGGAGTGGGTTGCCATTTCCTTCTCCAGAGGATCTTCCCAACCCAGGGATCGAACCAGTGTCTCTCATGTCTCCTGCATTGGCAAGTGGCTTCTTTACCACTATGCCACCTAGAAAGCCCAGCCCTGTAGTAATCATTTGCAAAAATGTGAGGAATAAAGAGACAATAAAGAGACGCTCTTCTTTAAATACATCCTTTTTTTCACACCTAAAATGAAAAAAAATTATGAACTGTAGCTGAGTTCGTCACAAAGCAGCAAGCACCACTGGAATCACCTAAGTTCTCCTTCAGATTCTTTTTTAGATCTGCCATAGAGACAGTGTATTTCACTGCAGATGTGGTAAGGTCATTGAGGAGCATCAGTACTGTAGATTACTTCTTTGAAGATCGAGATTGAAAAGAGAAACAGGATTGTGAAGTTATAGTATTACTAAGTAGGGCTTCTGTGGTGGCTCAGCTGTAAAGAATTCACTTGCCAGTGCAGGAGATGTGGATTCGATCCCTGGGTCAAGAAGATTCCCTGAAGAAGGAAACGGCAGCCCACTCCAGTATTCTTGCCTGAGAAATCCCTCGGACAGAGGAGCCTGGCCGGGCTACAGTCCATGGGGTTGCAAAGAGTCAAACTCGACTAGTTAGTAAACAACCACCACAGTGCTGCTAAGTAAATTCTAGAGTATTGTAGAAGCTTCAGTTAGGGAGGACAGCTACTTCTTCAAACAGCTGCACATTGTTAAAACTCCCTTGGCAAAAGCAGAGAGCCCAGGCTCAAGCTGAGACCACAGAGAAGTAAACGAATTGTAGCTGAACAGCTTTGCCCTGGTGTTCTGCAGAAGACACTGTGCTTCTCTGAAGCTTTACTGCCTGGACTTGGCAAACCCTACTTCCATTTTACCGCTCCAACTTTCTGCCTCTTTTTAATTGCAGTTTGTATCAGTAGATCTATGTGTTTGTGTGTGTCTATGGCTCTGTTTTGCAGTCAAAGAAACTTCCCAACACTGTGTTGTCTTTAAACATTCAGCGTCATTATACCCATATACGCACAGTTAATTTACATGTCTGAATCCATGTAACTGAATAACCAGATATGGATAGTATGTCAGTTAGCTAGTAGCCAGTTTTAAATTGAGCCTGGTGTGTCTGTCTGGAAAATGAAATCTACTTCCTTATTTAGCCATTTAAGACTGGATCTGTTATTTCAGAACCTTGTGATGATAAAGCCAATGACAATAAAATTTTTGAGTTAGAAATCTTAGCCGATATGCTCATCACTGACTCAATGGACATGAGTTTGAGCAAACTCCAGGGGATGGTAAAGGACAGGGAAGCCTGGTGGGCTACAGTTCATGGGGTCACAAAAAATCAGACATGACTGAGCAACTGAACAACAACAAAATTCTCATTTCATCTCTTACATAGAACAATAAATGTTGATTTATCACTATTTTACGAAGACCAAAAATGCAATAGCAAATGGATGTGTCAGTCCTGAACAGATTAAAAGACATAACATGCTAAAGACCTCATAAGGAAGTAGGAAATTGAGACTAGGGGCTGATCAACTGTAGGAGAATATAGTGTAGACCCAGACCTCATACCTTCCAAAGCACAGCCATTTCTGGCAGAAAAGGGCTTACTGAGCCCCAGTTCTTGCCTGACTTGGATTATTTTGTGCTTAGACTTTCTGCTTATGCTTTGTGGTTTAACGAATCCAGAGTTTAAACTATTCTTAGTTCTTGGAGGTTATTTTCTGATGCTCTTCTTTAAATACCACATGGGAATAATTTTAGTCAGTGAAACTAGACATACCATTTTCTGTTAGCTTTGTCTTTGCCATTTTTGTTTCTCACGTGCTCAATTTCCCAGCCAGTGCTCCCTTTTATGTGCCTGATCATGGCCATTATTTAACATTGTTTTACTTTGTTGTTTAACATTGTTTACTTTGTTTTACATTGGTTATCTGTCTCCACGTTAAAAGGTGCAGACTTACATGAACTCATTGAAATTCAGCTAGTGATTTCTATGTAGATGTTTCCTCAAAATAATGACTAGAAAGCTCCAGTTGCAGAAGGGTAAAAGTCAAGGCAGAATAAGTTTTTTCTCTTTCATATTTTTTTAATTTCCTATAAATAAGTATATACCATGTGAGCAAGATAAATAATGTATATCTGTATAAAATGAAACAGTGAAAATACTTGAGGGATCTTACTCAAACCTTTTGCTCACATTTCTGCATTTCTCTCATGCTCCTACAAATAATCATCATTGTTAATAACATCTACATATATGTAGATTTCCTCTTTTTGCAAAATTAATAAGACTTTTAGTATGTGGTACACCAGGAGATCTCCTCAGTCACAAAGGTAGCATGATTATGACCCAGAACATGAGAACACAGAGTCAGTTTTTGGTCTAATTTTTCATTGCAATTTGGCCAGGGGCCCTGTGATAGTCACTGATGTAACTTACTTTCTGTCATTTACCAGCAGTAAGTATGCATGTGTGCTCAGTTGTGTCCAACTTGTTGTGACCCCATGGACTAGCCTGCCAGCTTCCTGAGTCCATGGGATTTTTTCCAGGCAAGAATACTGGAATGGGCTGCCATGCCCTACTCCAGGGGATCTTCCTGACCCAGGGATTGAACCCATGTCTCCTGCATCTCCTGCACTGGCAGGTGATTCTTTACCATTGAGCCACCCAGAAAGCCTCACTTTCATAGTCACCTAATTAAATGACAATTTTGGATACTTGATTATAAAATAACGCTTTAGGTGTATCCTGCTGCTGCTACTGCTGCTAAGTCACTTCAGTTGTGTCCGACTCTATGCGACCCCATAGACGGCAGCCCACCAGGCTCCCCTGTCCCTGGGATTCTCCAGGCAAGAATACTGGAGTGGGTTGCCATTTCCTTCTCAGTGCGTGAAGGTGAAGTCGCTCAGTCATGTCCAACTCCCAGTGGCCCCGTGGACTGCAGCCTACCAGGCTCCTCCATTCATGGGATTATCCAGGCAAGAGTACTGGAGTGGGGTGCCATTGCCTTCTCCCAGGTATATCCTACCCATTGCTAAACCACTGGGCAAACCCTGAAATTTTCACTTATTATGTAGTTCTTCATATTAGATAAAGACTTACAGATAAATGAAACTTTATCTGTTTATCCGAGTATATTCTGTGCCCAATGAATGGGGTCATTTCATGAGTTTTTACTATTTTTAGCATCTACAATATTTTGGACCTAAGTGATTTGTGTATAATTCCTGCCTCTTTCATTTTAAATGTGGTTAAATGTGAGCCTCTATGTTTTTACCTGAGTATCTGCTTAGGGTAAAATATTTAACTTTATAAGCATGTGCTAGTTGGCATTGAAGAGTTCAATCTATGTTGTTCATAGCCTCAATACAATATGGTGTGAAGTTACTCAGTCGTGTCCAACTCTTTGTAACCCCATGGACTGTAGCCTACCAGGCTCCTCCCTCCATGGGATTCTCAAGGCAAGAGTACTAGAGTGGGTTGCCATTTCCTTCTCCAGGGGATCTTCCCAACCCAGGGATCGAACCCAGGTCTTCTGCATTCCAGGCAGATGCTTTAACCTCTGAGCCACCAGGGAAGCCCAATACAATATAGTTGGCCATAAACCTGACAAAACAGTAAGGTCCATTTCAAAGAAACGTGCTACATAGGCCATTATAATCTTTGTGCACTTAGCATTTTTCTGCAGCTTTAGAATCAAAGTCATTTTGCTTTGTCTCAGGAGCACTGTGTGATACCTACATATGATCAGTTTCACAATTCACCTATAAGAGGCAGTAGTCTTATTGACTTCCAAAAGGAGGAAAGAAACACTTAAGACTTTTAGAAATTAGAAGCACATATTTCCTTTTTGTTGCCCTGGGAATTACCTTCAGGAACTTAACAGGTGCAGAAAAGTAGAAACTCAGAAAGTCAGTCTTTTGTAAATCTTAATAGAATTTGTGATAATTTTATGTATTCAAAATAGCCCCTGGATGGACCTAGAGGTTATCATACTAAGTGAAGTAAGTCAGACAGAGAAAGACAAATATCATATGGTATTTCTTATATGTTGAATCAGGCTTCCCTGGTGGCTCAGATGGTAAACATGTGTAACATCATTTTACTGCAAGGAGGCCATGATTTTTAGAGCCGTTTATGTTATATCCTAAAGAAGATCAGTCTTGGGTGTTCATTGGAAGGACTGATGTTGAAGCTGAAACTCCAATACTTTGGCCACCTGATGTGAACAGCTGACTCATTGGAAAAGACCCTGATGCTGGGAAAGATTGAGGGCAGGAGGAGAAGGGGACAACAGAAGATGAGATGGTTGGATGGCATCACCTGTCACTGACTCAATGGAAATGGGTTTGGGTGGACTCCAGGAGTTAGTGATGGACAGGGAGGCCTGGCATGCTGCAGTTCATGGAGTCACAAAGAGTCGGACATGACTGAGCAACTGAACTGAACTGATGTTATATCCTAATGCAAAGAAGCCTTGCTTCTTATCAAATAGAGTTCTCTGTCTTTCTCTCTCTTTTTTCTTTTTCTTTTTTTTTTTTTTGCCACAGGGCTTGTGGGATTTAGTTCCCCAACGAGAGATTGAACCTGGACCCTTGATAGTGAAAGCACAGAGTCCTAACCACTGGACCACCAAGGATATTCCCAGGGTTCTCCTTCTAAAATGAGCATGAGGTACAGAGATAGGGCCTGACTGAGGCAACATCCATATATATTCTAGCAGCCCACCTAATTTTTTGGTATTAAGAATAGGCAGCCCCTTCAGAAATGTCTTTTGAAAGAATTTGGAGGGAAAGAGAGGGCTGTGAGTGGATGGTTTATAAACTGAGCACTTTGTTTGCCAAATATCTGAAGGCGTCAGTGAGTCTGTTGTGCCCACTTGCATTTTTTCAGGATAACGTTAATCAATTAGCTCAATTCTGCTATAGATAGTAAGTAATTACATTCCCTGGAAACCACAGTGGCATGATTAATAATACATTCTAATTTCTAAAAGTAGCATTTCACTCAGCATTTAAACGTGGCTCTTTGAAAAGTAAGCTTTTTTGTATATAAGAAATATGGGTAGAGTGAAATTTACTTTTTCGAAAATAATTCTGTGAAAATGAAAATATTATAAAGTTTTCCGTGAGGACTTCTGGTCCCTCCTGTGTAAATGAGTACAATTTAAGATGCTTCTTTAAGCATTTTCAAATAAATTCTTAAGAAATAATGCTATAGGCTTCAGAATTAAGTATACTACATGGGAGTTTTAGGGAAGCCAGGTAAATTCTTAAGAATTATGGAGCACCTGCTAAATTACAGTTCTGAGACTAAGATCTCTCAAGGGTAAAAAAGGTAATTAAGCCACTGGCTCTGTATCTGAGAAGATACCACAGCAAGAGGGCATTTGGCCTATGCTAAATAAGTGAATACAATCTAAAGAGAAATAAGGTAATTACCACAAGAGAAACACAAAGAAACTGCCATGAGGTTTCAACAAAAGGATAAAGAAGGCAGGAATCCATCCTAGAAGAGCTAGATTGTGGATTACATAATGCAGAGGTCCCCAGCCTTTTGGGCACCAGAGACCAGTTTCGTAGAAGACAGTTGTTCCACCAACTAGAGTGATACGAGCGATAGGGAGTGGCTGTAAATACAGATGAAGCTTTGCTCACTCACCCACTGTTCACTTCCTGCTGTGCAGCCTGGTTCCTAACAGGCCATGAACTGTACTGGTCCATGACCTGGGGGTTGAGAACCCCTGATATATGGCACCGTATTGGGAGATGAGGTCAGATAAGCAAACTACCGACCAGTCATGTCTGAACATTGAACTTGCCATTGAAGGTGCTTAACAGTGGCTGTTGTGGGACATGCAATCAGTAAACATTTACTTAATATTTTCTACATGCCAAGCTCTGCCCCTGTCCCTACACAACATGTAATTCGGTCACTTTGGGCATTCTGACCAGATCTCCATAAACTTTGCGCACACTGTGAAGTTAAAGCCCTTGGCATTGAATAGTTCTATTCTTCTATGCACTGAAAAGGTTGAATGATCATGTTTTGGGGAAAATATACATTACCAGATCCTCAATATAATTGTGTCTTAGAGTCAACCTAATAATTATTAATATTTTTCAATCAATTAAAATCTAATTAATAAGAGTTGTCTTCTATGAAATGAGTATCTCTTATCTGACATAATGATGTTAACATAACGCACCAAAGAGAAGCATTTTTGCTGTGGTCATCTACAATTGAAGTAACTTGGCAGTATAGGTGGACAGGACAGTCCCATCTCTACCTTTAACCATTCTGCATTCTTCCTTCTCCTAGTCTTGTGTTCATGAAATGTGAGTTCTTTGGACATTGCTCATCCCTTCTAAGAAGAAAAGAAGAAAAATTAATCAAGAAAAGAGAGTTCTGCTCTTTTGGAGTGCATGTTGCTGAAAGAAAAATGTAAAGTTGAATTTGTTGATGATATTCAAGACTAGTAATCATATTTTCCTAGAAATATTTAAAGGCCAAGATTTAAACCTATGAAATAATAAAACCAGGCTTTATTCCTGGTCCTTTGTTTCCTTCAGTTCAGTCGCTCAGTCGTGTAGGACTTTGCGACCCCATGAATCGCAGTACGCCAGGCATCCCTGTCCATCACCAACTCCCGGAATTCACTCAGACTCATGTCCACTGAGTCCGTGATGCCATCCAGCCATCTCATCCTCGGTCGTCCCCTTCTCCTCCTGCCC
>SJXQ01001321.1:161431-355690 GCA_006408695.1 Aepyceros melampus | reverse complement strand
GAACGCACGTTTCAAGTTGCAAACTTTTTAAAACTACCACTGTGTACTCTGCTGCTGCTGCTGCTAAGGCCCTAGAAAAGGATGAACGCGATTTCCCCAAACTTTGAGAAAGTTTCCTGGCCCCCTCTGGCGGGCTGCCAGCCAATGGGCCGCGGACAGAGAGAGACAAAGGGATTGTGAGTCTCCTCCGCGGTGGGGTGGTGGCGGGCGTCTCGCAGGTCGGGGTGGCGACAGTGATTGCTTTTCCACGCAGAGACCAAGGACCCGCTAAAACTTGCCTAGCACAGCAGGTCTAAGCCGCCGTCGCTGGTTGAGCGCGGAGGTGGCGCAGCAACCCTTGGGTCTCTGCGCCACGACTGGGTGTGGTCGCCCCGCCCCTGGCGGTTTCCCGGTTCCCTTGTGGTTAATCTGAAACTGTTTCAGGTTGCAGGAGGAGATGCTTCAGAGAGAGGAAGCCGAGAGCACTCTACAGTCTTTCAGACAGGTTGGTAGATTCCGTTCCTACTCGAAGCCACCGGACCACACCCGTCCACCCAGCCCACAGGCAATTCTAAAAGTTCCTTAACCCAAGTCTGAATCATACAAAACTTCACATCTGTGCGCCAAGCCCCCTAGTGGCAGAGAGACCGCAGTTCTGGATAAAAGCCCTTGAATGATTAAATCGTTACGTAGGACATAAGTCTTTAACATTTTTTAATTTGTTTCAAGATTCTTTCCCCAAGAAATCATTTTTTTTCCGTTTCGTGTTTGCAACACGTTGATATTTTGACTTTGAAGAGTTACAGTTTGATTTAGGTTGCGATTTTGCCAAAGTTGACTACCTTTTAAGGCCACAAAAAGCACAATTCTGCCCTGTAGTTTTAGATGTGAAATGGATGGGAGGATAGGAAACTTAGTGTAACTGAACTTCAGCCAGAAATTTTCTTTTCTTGCCGGCAAGTTCTATTGTGGCCCCAAGGTTAGACAGAAGTATCGCTATGCACAACTAATTTGTGATCTAATAAGGATGAAAAGGAGCCATCTGTCTCCTTGGCTGAAAGGTATTAATGGTTTCTACGGGCTTCACTATGGAATGTAGATAGAGACATTCTGGCAAGTGTGGTGGCTCTGGTCAGAAAGAATAGGAGTCTTTGTGTTCCTGGAGTCGCTTTGCAACAGGCTACATTCTTATTGAATATGTAATGATGCAAGCACTGTTCTATTGGACACAAGTATTTGCTAACACCCCGTTATCTAATATCTGGCCCAGACTGGAAGTATGTGATGTGAAAAGTTCTTAAAGCTGCAGTCCTACCTCACATTTGGAAAGGCCTTCCTTTTTTGAATCCTTGGATTCTTTAGCATTTTCTCCATAAAGAATAAACCTAAAAATGAAGGCTAGGATTTTAAGAAAAATGGTTTTCTTGCTCCAAAGATAGATGGCCTCTAACGATTTTTAACTTAAAGTTGGATCCCAAAGAAGACAAGTTGCCAGCAGTTTTATTCTCCTGAACAATCACTGGGACTGGCTCTAAAAGCTCCCTCAGGCAAATAGTCTAGAATACTTGTTGAAGCAGAAATGCATTTATCAAGTTAAACACAGAAATGTGTGATTTATTTCAGTCATGGAGCATTTCCGATCATCATTTCTGTAATGTTTTCTTTCCCGGTAGTAAACTTCATATAAAATAATATTAGTATAAATCGTTCCTATTTAGGGATTAGATAAAACTCATATTCTCTTCAAAGAAGTATAATAGAACTTTTGAAAATTGAGAATAGTAAATTATCTTTTGCAGTGATTAACAACAAGCAAAAATGATTTTTTTTTTCCCCAAGACTGATCATTTTATCATCACTCCTTTCTCATTTACTTTTCCATTAAGGTGATAGAAACTGGTCTACATTTTAAGACTAACCTGGACTCCAAATATAACTGCTTACAAGATATGTGAAGTGAAAATCGCTCAGTTGTGTCTGACTCTTTGCGACCCCGTGGACTATACAGTCCATGGAATTCTCCAGGCCAGAATACTGGAGTGGGTAGCTTTCCCGTCTCCAGGGGATCTTCCCAACCCAGGGATTGAACCCAGGTCTCCTGCATTGCAGACAGACTCTTTACCAGCTGAGACACAAGGGAAGTTGGCTTACAAGATAAGAGGTATAAAAATCCTCAAGACATTCCCTGAGGGGAAATAAAATCTTTCCACCAGTTTACACATGGTGAAAACATAGGAGGAGACAGAGCAGTAAAAATTTTACATACAGTTATAGTATGTGCATTTTGATTAGTCATTCTGAAACAGGCTAAGGAACTGAACTGACATAGTACTAAGTGAAAAAGATGTGGACACACCCTTGTGGGGTGAGATAGGTGACTTTCAGGAGAAAAACCTACCAGAGAAAGCAAAGCAAATACAGTTCAGGGTTACACTTCTTTTTCTTTATTTGGCTGAACTACATATTTGCCAGTGTTCATCTTGAATTGGAATAAAGATCTAGGCTTGTAACTTGAATGTCAGGTGACTTGCTCGGGATCCTGAGAAAAAATTTCAGAAGATTTGAGGAGACAAAAAGAGAGCTTAGGAATTATGTGCTGAAACTTCAGGAGCACAAATTTCTGTTCTGTGTGTTCTCATGTACACATGGAGGTGTGAAATCTAACCAGCTCCTGTTATTCTATCAATATTATTCCATAATGCTACCCTTGCCTCAGAAAATTTTAAAATCCTGTGACACTGATTTTCTAGATTTAAAAAAGTAATGAAAACTTCACTGATACTATGGATTCAATAATGATTGATTGCAGCCTTCCATGCTGGCATACAGTTATTTATTTTCAAATATTTATTGGTCACCTTGAGTACAACTCAATGGATCACAATTCAAGCTTGTTAAATAAAGAGAAGAAAACAGTATATTGGAGCCCTGGCTGATTTACAAACTTATTTAAAGGTTATAAAATTTGTCAATGCCCTTTTCATAGTAAAGAGGCTAAGTTTGTCTGGTTCATTTAAAATGAATAAATAGGATAAGCCACAGACTTTATAGCATCTTCCTCCATGTCCTGTTTTCTTTTTTTTCTTCCTCTTTTCAAAACAGGATGTTGACAACGCCTCTTTGGCACGTCTTGACCTGGAGCGTAAAGTGGAATCCTTGCAAGAAGAGATTGCCTTTTTGAAGAAACTGCATGATGAGGTAAGAAGAGTCACTGTCTGTGAACGACTGTGGGTGAAGCTGCTCCAGTACTTGGCATGGCTGACCTCTGTCTTTCTTTCCTCAGGAAATCCAGGAGCTTCAGGCCCAGATTCAAGAACAGCACGTCCAAATCGATATGGACGTTTCCAAGCCTGACCTCACGGCTGCCCTGCGTGATGTCCGTCAGCAGTATGAGAGCGTGGCTGCCAAGAACCTTCAGGAGGCTGAGGAATGGTACAAGTCCAAGGTACAAACAAGCTAGTGTGGCCAGAACAAATGGAAACCATTCTGTTTGCTGTACCTGTCTGTGGTTCCTAAGTACCTTTTAGCTCCCTAGTTTAGCTGGCTTTTCTTCTTGTTCAAGTTTTATTTCTTGCTGTACTTCCCACCTTTCCCCATCGTTCCCCACTGCCATCTGTCACTCTACTTCCAGGTAACCCCCAAACCATGCTCTTGACCTCCACTCTCTGCAAAGGATGGCAGAGTGAGTTTCTGCTTGAAAATCTCAACATCTGCCTTCCACCTCATTTTCCACCCTCTGCAAAGGAGGGCAGCAGAGTGAATTTCTGCTTGAAAATCTTAACATCCGCCTTCCACCTCATTTTCTCTGGTTATCAAAACAAATTTAAATGTATCCTGGAAGATGTTGAGTTCGGAACTTTGTAAAATTTGGTTGGCATCATACCTTATTTACTTATTTGTTTGTTCACCATCTTTAAGCTTTCTCATTTGTCCAGGCCACATAGAATCTTGGAGGATTTGTGGATGAGGCCCGTGGCTGACCCGGGTTTCTGCTTGCTCCCTGACAGTTTGCTGACCTCTCTGAAGCTGCTAACCGCAACAATGACGCCCTGCGCCAGGCCAAGCAGGAGTCGAACGAGTACCGCCGGCAGGTGCAGTCTCTCACCTGCGAGGTGGATGCGCTCAAAGGGACTGTGAGTATCGTCCTTCCTGAACAGAAGGCAGATCACCAGCTTGTAGCCATTCAGGTGGCCAATCTGAGGATGCTCTTGGAAGAAAACTTTGTTCAAAGGGAGAAAAATTGGCATTTTAATCCCAAGAAAATGATCCGTTCAGATTCATTCAAAAGAACTTGGAGATCCGAAGGTTTTAATTTACCTATGTTATTTTTCCACTAGGAAGGAACCTGGTACATTATTTTCCACCAAAAGTTGGAGTTTTCCCCATTTGCTACGAGGGGAAATGATTGCAGATAGTTTGGAGATGGTTGGGGTTGTTGTTTACTCACTCAGTTGTTTACAACTCTTGGTGACCCCGTTTGGCGTTTCCCAGGCAAGAACACTGGAGTGGGTTGCCATTTCCTTTGCCAAAGGATCTTCCCAACCCAGGGATCGAACCTGAGTCTTCTGCATTGGCAAGCGGATTCTTTACCGCTGAGGTTGGGGGGATAGCTGTTTTTGTTTGTTTCTGGGAAATAACACCAGCCACCTTTCTCATCTTGCCTGCAGAATGAGTCTCTGGAACGCCAGATGCGTGAAATGGAAGAGAACTTCTCTGTGGAAGCTGCTAACTACCAAGACACTATTGGCCGCCTGCAGGATGAGATTCAGAACATGAAGGAAGAGATGGCTCGTCACCTGCGCGAATACCAAGACCTGCTGAATGTCAAGATGGCGCTCGACATAGAGATCGCCACCTACAGGAAGCTGCTGGAAGGAGAGGAGAGCAGGTAGGGAACAGGGCTCCTGGGAGTGAATTCCTAGCTGCCCTGGGCTGGGTATTGTGCCCCTTGTTTTCCACGCACCATTCATTTCATATTCACAACTTTTCTTCAGAACCTAGCTCCTGACCCCTTTTTACAGATGAGAAATCTTCAGTTCAGAGACTGAGTTCCTTGTCCTAGTTAGTTAATCACCCAAACTGGGGTCTGAACTTGCAGTTGATTCTGTGAAAACCAGTAGTCATGCTACATTACTTCCAATCCCTTGTAGGAAACACTTGGAGTAAAATATTTAAATGTACTAATGGGATCAATTATAGGTTAATTCTTCTAAAGCAAATCCATCACCAATGAATTATAAGCATAAATTTTCTTAATTGATGAAAATAACTATAAATTTGTTTCTCGTTGTTTTTGAAAAAATGTGACTTTTTTCTTTTTATAGGATTTCTCTGCCTCTTCCTAACTTTTCTTCCCTGAACCTGAGGGGTAAGCATTTAATTATCTTTTATAAAAATTTTTATTTATTTATTTATTTATTTGACTGATCTCTGTGGCATGTAGGATCTTAGTTCCCCGACCAGGGATTGAACTTGGGCCTCCTGCAGTGGAAGCGTGGAGTCCTAACCATTGGACTGCCAGGGAATTCCCTATGAAACATTTTAGCAGCTTGTAGCCATTCTGCTTATAAAACACTCATTTTTAAAATTGAAAAATACCATAAAGAGAAAATTCTCTAGGAGAGCCATAATTTTCAAACAAATACTGTTTTATATTCTGTATTTCCAGTTAAATTGAAACTCCATTTTTCTTGCCCCCCTTTCATGGAGTAAATGCTGAAACAGTCCATCCCATCCTGATGTCTCAGTAACGTCAGCCCCTGGGCTTGAAAACAGGTGGTAGTCTTTTAGAATTATTTTGGGAATAGTGCCTTAAACAATCATGAACAAAAACATTATTTTTGGACAAAACTCTTTTTAAAAATTTCATTTTTACTCATTTTGGACCTATTTTATTTATTCAGAAACCAATTTGGATTCACTCCCTCTGGTTGACACCCACTCGAAAAGGACACTTCTGATTAAGACGGTGGAAACCAGAGATGGACAGGTTGGTATCTTTAAATCAAAAAGAAATAATCTTAGGCCAG
Organism: Aepyceros melampus; assembly: GCA_006408695.1. NCBI lineage: Eukaryota > Metazoa > Chordata > Mammalia > Artiodactyla > Bovidae > Aepyceros > Aepyceros melampus. The sequence goes on along the minus strand of SJXQ01001321.1, from coordinate 349,682 downwards.
CATTGATAAGCCTTTAAATCCATAAATCTGTGTCAGATACAGCTAGCTAATTTGGGAGGTTTCAGTTTCAATCATGTCTCCTAAAAGGAGAATAGTACTTCTTCCAGCCAGTACCCACATCCAACTAATTATTTGTCTCCTAGATGTGAAGGTGAGATAATAGTCTGCCTTTGTCCAAAATTAGTGATTTACTTTGGTGCTTAATTTGAAACAGGAGTACTGTTTCCTTAAGTTACTTCCTAAACTGGATTCATGAGACTATGTCATGAATTCATATTGACTATGTCAATATTAGGAAAGTTTGATCCTGCACATAGGGCCTTCCCTGGACACTCCTAGACCCTGTCATGGTGTGATACAAAGGCATGGCATATGACTAAGTAGTTTCTCATTACCTCTCTGTGCCAGGAAAGACAAGGTCAAAATGTAATCTTCAAGTAATCTTCCCTTGCACATCAAATGTACTTATACATTTTAGTATTCTTTAATTGTAAATTTTGCTGCTGACAATTATTACGGCATTCTTCACACACACAGTATTTTTACATCATAGCATCCTATTGGATACATATTTTGCCTATAGGTGAAGAGCATCTTACTTATGTCACTCTCCCCACTCTCTGTGAGCCTTTTCGTACAGAACCAATGTAATCTTCCAATTTTCACAATAAATTATATCCATATCCTAGGATTTTTCTTTGACAGGCTTTATGGGATCATTTCTTCATTAGTATGCAGTATTGTATTTGATTTGAGTTCTATTTTTCTTAACAGGTTATCAACGAAACTTCCCAGCATCACGATGATCTGGAGTAAAAACTGCACGTACTTCATGCAGCAAAATACTACCAGCAAGAAGGAAAAAAAAATCCATATCTTAAAGAAACAGCTTTCAAGTGCCTTTCTGCAGTTTTTTCAGGAGCGCAAGATAGATTTGGAATAGGAAAAAGCCCTAGTTCTTGAACCAACACCCATAAAAGATTTAGAAAAAAGTTTACAACATAATCTAGTTTACCGAAGACGCCTTGTGCTAGAATACTTTTTAAAAAGTATTTTTGAATACCATTAAAACTGCTTTTTTCCATCAAGTATCTGACCAACTTGTTTCTGCTTCAATAAATCTTTGGAAAATTCTGTTGGTATCTTACTTATTTGATAATATCTAAATAATTCACTAAATTTCATGAGAATATTTATGTTTTGGTTAAGTATTTTTTGGTCAAGTATTGGACCAGCTATTTATTGGTCAAACTACCACAAAATCAAGGTTAGGTTAACTTGAGAAACTTAACTTTATGCTTGAAACTGAGTTTTAAATTTGGTCTTTTAGGTAGACCTTGCTTCTTTGCAATTCAGTTGCTTTTTAAACTTACAAATAGATGTTATAAAATAACTCACAGTAACACTAGGCCTTTACACAAAATGAGTTCAGCTAGGTCCATATCCATGTGTGAGTCCAGTTCTAACAAACAGACGTCCTAAAGCGGAAAACCTGACTGAAATGAAAACTGCATTTTGGTATGTGCAGCATGAGTGGCACAAACTCTGCTATGGGGGTTAAAGCGTAGACAACAGCCAGGATGCAAGGGCTGCATCTTCCATTAGCAACCCAGAAATGGAACAAATTCATTTAGTTTCAACACCAGAAACTACCCAGGTTTTCTGTGTGTATAACTATATGTGATGCCTAAATGTATGTATCTGCATGCATGCGTGAGCTCAGTCATGTCCGACTCTACGACCCCGTGGGCTGTAGCACTCCAGGCTCCTCTGTCCATGGGATTTCCCAGGCAAGAATACTGGAGTGGATGGCCATTTCCTACTCCAGAGGATCTTCTTGACCCAGGGATGGAACTATGTCTCCTTGCATTGGCTAGAAGATTCTTTCCCACTGAATTACCTGGGAAGCCCAAATGTATTAATATAACATATATCTACTTACAGATATGTTTAAACACTTGTGCTTGAGGAACTGATGTTAGACACACAATAAAGGAAAATTCTTACCTGTTCCTTGGGCGATAAAATTAACAAGTGGTAGAATGATGCTAATTTCTAATCAGCTTTCAAAATCTGGGGCAATAAGCATGAAGTGCTATGGTCATGAAAAGCTTCCTATAGGTCACACAATGTGAGCAGAGTTTAGGAACAGGGATAAAGTTTAGATAATTAAAAGAGGGAGGGTTTGGCCTGGAGGCAATATGAGTTCTAGTGGCCCACTGTGTGTTCTGCAGGAAAATTTCCTCTCAGAAGTTTCTAGACTTCTTTAAGTCCCAATTTCTTGTATTACTGTGATTCCCTCTTCTCCAGGAATGCTGTGATAGGCATTCCTTGTAATTATTTTATTATCTCTTTTTTGGCCACTCAGCATGAGGGATCCTAATTCCTCAACCAGGAATGGAACTCATGCCTCCTGCAGGAGAAGTGCAGAGTCCTAACTACTCGTCTATCAGGGATGTACCTCCTTGTAATTTTTAAGTGCTTACATCTATCTCTGTAGAGCTGGAGGAGAAAGTAAGATAGTTTACACTTTGTTTACTCAAATGCCAGGCACTGTGCTAACATTAGCTATGATTTTCATCATTTTTTTTATGCTGGGTACTGTGTGAGTAAACAAAGAATTGGCCTAGGAAGTGACCCCTAGTCAAGTTGCTTTACATCCTAGTCTGTGTGGGACGGTCTTGGTTAATGCTCACTGATTAATAATGCCCCATTTTCAGGCTCACAAGTGTACTAATTTGAACAATAGATTCCATCTATTGGTCATCCTACCCTTAGCATAATATCACAGGAAAGGTATTACTGCTGTGATTCCTGGAGTGGTCCTGCACCCCATACCTCACCCCACCCCCATATCTGAACAACTGATGTGTGTATCACCAGAAGAAATATCCAGGTGCTTGGACCCTAAAGAAACTTTATTTGATTTTTTGTTGCTGTTGTTCTTCAGCCATTTTCATCACATCCCTCTCAGCCCCCTAGCCATATTTTTCCTGTCTCATCATTTGTACCCTACCTTTGGCTTAGGATTATGCAGGGAAGACACCAGGCTCACACTGATTTTCTTCAAGCATATAACTTTCATATTAATAAATAAATAAAGCTTAGTTTCCCTTGTGTCCCCCCACCCCTGGGGAAAAGGAACCAAGATGACAAGTTCTGCCAAATATATTGAGACTAGTGGGCTCCCCACCTTCAAAATTCCCTTACAGCTCTTTCTAAAAATTACCTCCCTGAAATGAAAAAGATGAGCTCATCTCCCTTATCTCCAACTGTCAGAAACCAGCCTTTAGTGGGGGAAAAAAAAAAAACCCTAGGGCCCACATTATAGGAATTCAAATCTATGTAAGTCTCTTTAATTTTTATCATAGTCCTACTGCTAGTGTTGTCCTTACCTTCCACTTTGAAAAACTAATAAAAAGAAAGGATGTTCTCACCACCTACAATGAAACAAAGATGAATGCTTGGTTCTTTTATGCATAACATTAGATTAACGGAGGTAAAAAAAAAAAAAAGTAGGGGACGGGGAGAAGAGAATGATGCATAAAGTGTGAAGTCTCGAGAAAGTGACCAAGGGGATGGAGCAGTCTGTGGAAATAATGTGAAAATTAAGTCTGTCTGAGGTTTCTCACCATCGTGACAGATGGAAGAGGTGGCTGGTGACTGAGACAAACGATCTGACTCAGTTACAGCATGTCTGATGTGAGCCCCACCTCCCCATGACCGGCCTCTCGCAAGAGCCAGGAGACGAATCTCATTCCCAAGGCTGTGGGACTGAGCAGGAAGGTGGGTGTGAGGTGAGGGGAGGGGCAGGGGGACAGTAGCTTCCCCTGGTTTCTTCCTGAAGAAAACAAGGTTGAAGCAGACACTTTGCCCCAAAGAAGGCTCTCACTCCAACCTGCCAGGCTTCAGCTGAAAAAAGGGTCTCCATATATCCTCTGGGGCGGGGCATAACAAAGTATCACACAACAGGCGGCTTCAACTACAGAAAAGAATTTTCGCACAGTTCTGCAGGCTGGACATCCAAAGTCAAGCTACCAGCAGTGTTGGTTTCTTCTGAGAACTCTCCCCTTAGATTATCTCTTCTTCTAAGAAAACCAATCACAATGGATTAGGAACCACCTGTAGGACTTCATTTTATCTGAATCACCTCTTTAAAGACAGTATTTCCAAATACAGTCACATTCTGCATTAATGGGGGATTAAGATGCACAATTGCACTCATCTTACACGCTAGTAAAGTAATGCTCAAAATTTTCCAAGCCAGACTTCAGCAATACGTGAACTGTGAACTCCCTGATGTTCAAGCTGGTTTTAGAAAAGGCAGAGGAACCAGAGATCAAATTGCCAACATCCGCTGGATCATCAAAAAAGCAAGAGAGTTCCTGAAAACACCTATTTCTGCTTTATTGACTATGCCAAAGCCTTTGACTGTGTGGATCACAATAAACTGTGGAAAAGAGATGGGAATACCAGACCACCTGACCTGCCTCTTGAGAAATCTGTATACAGGTCAGGAAGCAACAGTTAGAACTAGACATGGAACAACAGACTGGTTCCAAATAGGAAAAGGAGTACGTCAAGGCTGTATATTGTCACCCTGCTTATTTAACTTATATGCAGAGTACATCATGAGAAATGCTGGACTGGAAGAAACACAAGCTGGAACCAAGATTGCCGGGAGAAATATCAACAACCTCAGATATGCAGATGACACCACCTTTATGGCAGAAAGTGAGGAGGAGCTAAAAAGCCTCTTGATGAAAGTGAAAGAGGAGAGTGGAAAAGGTTGGCTTAAAGCTCAACATTCAGAAAATGAAGATCATGGCATCTGGTCCCATCACTTCATGGGAAATAGACGGGGAAATAGTAGAAACAGTGTCAGACTTTATTTTTTTGGGCTCCAAAATCACTGTAGATGGTGATTTCAGCCATGAAATTAAAAGATGCTTACTCCTTGGAAGAAAAGTTATGACCAACCTAGATAGCATATTCAAAAGTAGAGACATAACTTTGGCGACTAAGGTCCGTCTAGTCAAGGCTATGGTTTTTCCTGTGGTCATGTATGGATGTGAGAGTTGGACTGTGAAGAAGGCTGAGCACCGAAGAATTGATGCTTTTGAACTGTGGTGTTGGAGAAGACTCCTGAGAGTCCGTTGGACTGCAAGGAGATCCAACCAGTCCATTCTGAAGAAGATCAGCCCTGGGATTTCTTTGGAAGGAATGATGCTAAAACTGAAGCTCCAGTACTTTGGCCACCTCATGCGAAGAGTTGACTCATTGGAAAAGACCCTGATGCTGGGAAGGATTGGGGGCAGGAGGAGAAGGGGACGACCGAGGATGAGCTGGCTGGATGGCATCACGGACTCAATGGACGTGAGTCTGAGTGAACTCTGGGAATTGGTGATGGACGGGAGGCCTGGCGTGCTGGGATTCATGGGGTCGCAAAGAGTCAGACACGACTGAGTGACTGAACTGAACTGAAGACACCAACCTAAGAATAGCAGAAGGGGTTGGGGGTGGTGGTACCTTGGGACAAAGGACACAAATTCAGCCCTTAACAGGGTCACTGTTAAACATTGGGAGACCATTCTCCTTGTCTGTCTTTGAAATAGGTCTGTGATGGAGGTCTGCAAAAGGCCCTAAGTTTGCAAAGTCACTGATGGTGAATACACTGCTTAAAGATTTGTGGCCACATGTGACTGGTCAGTGTCTCTGGTTTTTTTTAAACACCTTCTCATGGTAGAGAACAATTTGAGATAAATGCTCTGGTGACTTGCTGCACAAAGTTATCCTATAAGGCGAGTATTTCTTTTAGGGCACAGTAGAAGGTGAGCAGACATGGAAGGCTCTGGGGGAGTCAACAGAATCTAATAGGCTGCTCTCAGATGAAGATTCTCTTCAGTCCAAGAAGACTAGTCTAAAGCTACAGACTCATAGGAAGTTCAAGTTCCCTGTATGTTTCAGGCGCTCACTGGGTGTTGGCTGGACAATCACAAAGTCAGTTCCCTTACTGAGTTCATAGTCTACTCATAACTGGAGAAGAACAAAGCTATGTCCTGAATAGTCATGTCCCATCCGCAAATTCATATGTTGAAATCCTAACCCCCAGCGTGATGGCTTTAGGAGGTGGGGCCTTTGTAAGGTGATTAATTAATTGTGGGAGGTAATTCATGAGATGGAGCCCTCTTGAATACCTTCTCAAGAGGCAGATCAGGTGGTCTGGTATTCCCATCTCTTTCAGAATTTTCCACAGTTTATTGTGATCCACACAGTCAAAGGCTTTGGCATACTCAAGAAAGCAGAAATAGATGTTTTTTTGGAACTCTCTTGCTTTTTTGATGATCCAGCGGATGTTGGCAATTTGATCTCTGGTTCCTCTGCCTTTTCTAAAATCAGCTTGAACATCAGGAAGTTCACGGTTCACATATTGTGAAGCCTGGCTTGGAGAATTTTGAGCATTACTTCACTAGCTTGTGAAATGACTGCAATTGTGCGGTAGTTTGAGCATTCTTTGGCATTGCCTTTCTTTGGAATTGGAATGAAAACTGACCTTTTCCAGTCCTGTGGCCACTGCTGAGTTTTCCAAATTTGCTGGCATATTGAGTGCAGCACTTTCACAGCATCATCTTTCAGGATTTGAAATAGCTCAGCTGGAATTCCATTACCTCCACTAGCTTTGTTCGTAGTGATGTTTTCTAAAGCCCACTTGACTTCACATTCCAGGATATCTGGCTCTAGATGAGTGATCACACCATTCTGATTATCTGGGTTGTGAAAATCTTTTTTGTACAGTTCTTCTGTGTATTCTTGCCACCTCTTATTAATATCTCCTGCTTCTGTTAGGTCCATACCATTTCTGTCCTTTATCAAGCCCATTTTTGCATGAAATGTTCCATTGGTATCTCTAATTTTCTTGAAGAGATCTCTGCTCTTTCCCATTCTGTTCTTTTCCTCTATTTCTTTGCATTGATTGCTGAGGAAGGCTTTCTTATCTTTCCTTGCTATTCTTTTGAACTCGGCATTCAAATGAGTATATCTTTCCTTTTCTCCTTTGCTTTTCACCTCTCTTCTTTTCACAGCTATTTGTACGGCCTCCCCAGACAGCCATTTTGCTTTTTTGCATTTCTTTTCCATGAGGATGGTCTTGATCCCTGTCTCCTGTACAATGTCATGAACCTCATTCCATAGTTCGTCAGACACTCTATCTATCAGATCTAGGCCCTTAAATCTATTTCTCACTTCTACTGTATAACCATAAGGGATTTGATTGAGGTCATACCTGAATGGTCTAGTGGTTTTCCCTACTTTCTTCAGTTTCAGTCTGAATTTGGTAATAAGGAGTTCATGATCTGAGCCACAGTCAGCTCCCGGTTGTGTTTTTGTTGACTGTATAGAGCTTCTCCATCTTTGGCTGCAAAGAATATAATCAATCTGATTTCAGTGTTGACCATCTGGTGATGTCCATGTGTAGAGTCTTCTCTTGTGTTGTTGGAAGAGGGTGTTTGCTATGACCAGTGCATTTTCTTGGCAAAACTCTATTAGTCTTTGCCCTGCTTCATTCCGCATTCCAAGGCCAAATTTTCCTGTTACTCCAGGTGTTTCTTGACTTCCTACTTTTGCATTCCAGTCCCCTATAATGAAAAGGACATCTTTTTTGGCTGTGAGTTCTAAAAGGTCTTGTAAGTCTTCATAGAACCATTCAACTTCAGCTTCTTCAGCATTACTGGTTGGGGCATGGACTTGGATTACTGTGACATTGAATGGTTTGCCTTGGGAAAGAACAGAGATCATTCTGTCGTTTTTGAGATTGCATCCAAGTAGTGCATTTCAGGCTCTTTTGTTGGCCATGATGGCTACTCCATTTCTTCTAAGGGATTCTTGCCCACAGTAGTAGATACAATGGTCATCCGAGTTAAATTCACCCATTCTGGTCCATTTTAGTTGGCTGATTCCTAGAATGTCGATGTTCACTCTTGCCATCTCCTATTTGACCACTTCCAATTTGCCTTGATTCATGCACCTAACATTCCAGGTTCCTTTGTAATACTGCTCTTTACAGCATCGGACCTTACTTCTATCACCGGTCACATTCATAACTGGGTATTGTTTTTGCTTTGGCTCCATCCCTTCATTCTTTCTGGAGTTGTTTCTCCACTGATCTCCAGTAGCATATTGGGCACCTACTGACCTGGGGAGTTCCTCTTTCAGTATACTATCATTCTGCCTTCTCATACCATTCATGGGGTTCTCAAGGCAAGAATGCTGAAGTGGTTTGCCATTTCCTTCTCCAGTGGACCACATTCTGTCAGACCTCTCCACCATGACCTGCCCATCTTGGGTGGCCCTGCACGTGTTATAGAGGAATCTAATTTTCCTCTCTAACTAATTCATCATAAACTTATTGAGTAACTACTATGTACCAGGCATGTGTTAGAAAAATGAAAAAAACACAGTCTTGTGGGAACTTATAGTCTAGGGGAGATAACTATGTATCAACAGTCATGGAATAATGACTATGTTATGATAAAGGAATCTGTGTGAGCTATGGTAGCAAACAGGTAGTTGTTTAATGCTAAATTGTGTCTGACTCTTTTGTGGCCCCATAAACTATGGCCCACCAGGCTCCTCTGTTCATGGGATTTTTCCAGGCAAGAACACTGGAGTGGGTTGCCATTTCCTTCTTCAGGGGATCTTTTCAATCCAGAGACTGAACCTTTATCTCCTGCATTGGCAGGTGAATTCTTTACCACTGAATCACTAGGGAAGCCCAAGAGGAGAAAGCATTTAAATCCACTGATGGTTAGAGAGACAGGTCAGTCTCTGTAGAAGAGCTGACCCTATAGTGGGTCTTGTAGGTTGAGTAGGAGAAGGTGGTACTACAGACAGAGGGAAAAAGATAAATATTGCACAGCAGATGTATGCTAGGCTCATACACACAGAGAGAAAAGCATGGCCCTGTGGGGATGGGCAGGCTGGGGGTAGGGGAAACATGCAAGTTAGATTATTGAATACACTAAGCCCTTACTTCTTTTAATTTCTGTAGGATAAATAACCCAACTTCCAGTGAGGCAGAAATATCATCAGAGAGACCTTGAAATTAATTGGCTGATAGGTCCCAAAAGATGAGAAGAGAAATAAGAAAGAATTAGACTGGTGGATTCTTTACCAGGTCTGAGCCACCAGGGAAACCCTTAGGTTAGAGCATGAGCTAACAAAAGTGGATGAGTCAGGGAATTCTGGCAGGAAACATGCCATATTTGGAAGAGTTGAACTGTCTTATGAATGGACTATTTCAGGGCTAAGTTAAAGGAACCAACAAAGGATGGTGAGGTATCCTGGGACTGAAAATAGCAGGAAGCCATTACTGCTTTTTGCTCTGAAAGGGCGAGAGGAGGAAATGATGTTATTGCAGCTCAGGGAGAGTTGGAGCTGCAGACAACCAGTTCAGGAGCCAAGGATGTAAAGAAACATAGAACTACAAGAGAGGTAGGGAGGGACCAGAGAATCAATACCCCAAACTCCACTTCCTTTCACCCTCTGCTATAGCCAAATCAATAGCAACCAGAGTATGGAGCCCAGATGTTGAATTCTGTGAGATCAGCCCTTTGATTGCTTTTCAGCCCATAATACTATCTACTTTATGTGCAAATGTGTATTTGTTGTTGTTCATTGTTTAGTCACTCAGTCATGTCTGACTCTTCACTACCCATGACTGTAGCCCTGCCAGTCCTCTCTGTCCATGAGATTTCCCAGGCAAGAATTCTGGAGTGGGTTGCCATTTCCTTCTCCAAGGGATCTTCCTGACCCTGGGATCTAATCCATATCTCCCTGGGATCTAACCCAAGTCTCTTGCTTTGTGGGCAGATTCTTTACCACTGGGCCACCAGGAAGGGTGATTATGTTCAGTTCAGTTCAGTCACTCAGTCATGTCTGATTCTTTGCGATCCCATGAATCGCAGCATGTCAGGCCTACCTGTCCATCACCAACTCCTGGAGTTCACTCAAATTCATGTCCATTGAGTCAGTGATGCCATCCAGCCATCTCATCCTCTGTCATCCTCTTCTCCTCCTGCCCCTAATCCCTCCCAGCATCAGAGTCTTTTCCAATGAGTCAACTCTTTGCACGAGGTAGCCAAAATATTGGAGTTTCAGCTTTAGCATCAGTCCTTTCAAAGAACACCCAGGACTGATCTCCTTGTTTGGATCTCCTTGGTTGGATCCTGGTTGGATCTTCTTGCAGTCCAAGGGACTCTCAAGAGTCTTCTCCAACAATACAGTTCAAAAGCATCAGTTCTTCAGCATTCAGCTTTCTTCACAGTCCAACTCGCACATTCATACATGACCACTGGAAAATACATAGCCTTGACTAAACTGACCTTTGTTGGCAAAGTAATGTCTCTGCTTTTGAATATGCTATCTAGGTTGGTCATAACTTTCCTTACAAGGAGTAAACGTCTTTTAATTTCATGGCTGCAGTCACCATCTGCAGTGATTTTGGAGCCCAAAAAATAAAATCTGACATTGTTTCCACTGTTTCCCCATCTATTTCCCATGAAGTGATGGGACCAGATGCCATCATCTTCGTTTTCTGAATGTTGAGCTTTAAGCCAACTTTTTACTCTCCTCTTTCACTTTCATCAAGAGGGTTTTTACTTCCTCTTCACTTTCTGCCATAAGGGTGGTGTCATCTGCATATCTGAGGTTATTGATATTTCTCCTGGCAATCTTGATTCCAGCTTGTGCTTCTTCCAGCCCCAGCGTTTCTCATGATGTACTCTGCATAGAAGTTAAATAAGCAGGGTGACAATATACAGCCTTTACGTACCCCTTTTCCTATTTGGAACCAGTCTGCTGTTCCATGTCCAGTTCTAGCTGTTGTTAGGATACAATAAAGTTCTAAAGATGCTCCACTGGATTCTCTTACCCAGACTCAAACCAAGCTGCTTGTTCTCTGACACCCAGAACACAATCTCTCTCTGTTAGATTAGCCCTTTTTTCATTTTCTTCAGTCTAAGAAGTCACACACAAGCCAGTATCTCCATTAGGGTGTCACATTTCATGCAAAATGCTTGTGTTGTACCATCCAGAGACTTGGCCCTCCTTCAGAATCAAGCATCCACTTCCCGAGATACTCCAAATATTGGCTATTGATCATTCACAGCTGGTGGTTCCCTCCTTGAAAACTGTCTCCCCAGGATTATGCCTTACTCTCTTGCATGACTTTTATCTTTAGTGGGTTTAATGCTGCCCCTCCATCACCAATGATATGTCTGTGTCAAAATTCCTGGAACCTGTGAATGTTATCTTACTTGGGAAAATCTTATTTGCAGATGTCATTTTGTTGAGGTGAGATCATTCTGGAATACCTGAGTGGGTCCTAAACCCAGTTACAAGTGTGTTTCTGAGAAGAAGAAGACACAGACACACAGAAGAAAAGACAGTGTGAAGATGGAGCCAGCGATTGGAGTGATGTGGCCTCAAGTCAAGGAAGCCAAGGAATGCTGTTGGTCACTAGAAGACAGAAGAAACAGAAATGTCTTACTGAGAGCCTCCAGAAAGAGCTGATACTTTGATTTCAGCTTTCAGGCCTGCAGAACTGCACAAGAATCCTTTGCTCTTGCTTTAAGCCACCCAACTGTGGTAATTTGTTCCAGAACCCCTAGGAAATACATGCGTCTCTCTGTTTAAGTTCTCCACCTCTTCATTCATGTATTATACTTTTCCCACTAAATCCTTTAACACATTAATTACAGTTATTTTGAAGTCCTTGTCTGTTAGTTTCAACATCTATGCCAAGTCCTGAGTCTGTTTTTTCTCTTGACAATGGGTTGTTTTGTTCTTGCTTTTTATGTTTATCATAATTTTATTTACATGCCAGATAATGTGTATAAAAGAACATTAGACACTAGGCTAAATAATGTTTATGCCCAGAACTAGGCATGCTTCTTTGTCTATTAGCTCATGATTCTTCAGGGAGTTGAGGCTATCTCATCTGTAGCTGAGCTGGGTCTGGATTTGCTATTGTTGTTGCTAGGTTGTGGTTAACTTCAGTGAACTCTAGGCTTCAAATTCCTCCAGTGGTGAACTGCTAAGAACCTTGTTCTTAGTGTGAGGCCTGGAATACTAGAGGGATTTTCTAGACTTTTCTTCTCTTACCCTCAGCTTTTAGCAATCACTAGTGCCCTTGTCATAGAAGAGATTTCTCTCCATATTCTTGTCCTTTCCCTAGCCTTAGCCTTTTGTTGCTTATTACTCTGTGCAAGGCTCATGCTGAGGTGGGTTTTTTTTAACCCATCCTGCTCCAGCCTCCTTTGTTTCCTTTGAGCTGCCTTTTGCCCTTTAGAATTAGTTCACCTGATCACCTTGTAATTTCAGCTCACTGTTGAACTCAAGACAGACTATTTTGTAGCATCTGTCCTTCTTAGGATAGTCTTAGGCAGAGACTGTGCTCCGGAGCCTCATGTGCCAGGCTTTTTCATCACTCCTATTTCTCTCCTGTGACCAACTAGCCATCTTTGACTCTCTTCAGGTCAGTTCACTCATGTGAAGGTGAACTCTATCTTTTAATTAATTAAGAATTTAATCCTCCTCCTTGAGCAGTAGCAAGCTCTGCTTTGTATCAGTGTAGAGTCTTGGGCAGAAGCAAGGTTTCTGCCATTACCCAAAGACAGGCAATTTTTGCCCTGGAATAGGGACATAACAATGCTTCTTGATTCTTCCTTAGGACATGATGCATTTTACTCCATGTAAAAGCATGGTCATATCTAGGATATGAATAGGTTCTTTTGACTACCTTCAAGGCAGATGGATTTTTGCTTCCTATCAAGAAGATTCTGGGCTGTGGGCAGTGGCAACTGTTTATCATCCTGAACTCATGCAGAGCCCAGAGTGAGACAAGATTCTATAGGTGTTCTTGTATTACTTTCAGATTTTACCAGGCCCTGGACACTTGTGCCACCAAGAAGGGTGTTCCAATTTCCTATCTGCCTCTAGGCTTCCTTGTTTTATAATTTTGCTTACTTATTTTTGTTTGTGCTGGGTCTTTGTTGCTACATGTGGGCTTTCTCTAGTCGTGATGTGAGGGCTTCTTATTGCAGTGGCTTCTCTAGTTGTGGAGCACGGGCTCTAGGGAGTGCAGGCTTCAGTAGTTGCAGCTCCTGGGGCTTACTTGCCCCACAGCATGTGGAATCTTCATGGACCAGGGATCGAACCTGTGTCCCCTGCATTGACAGGCGGATTCTTAACCTCTGGACCATCCTAGGCTTTCTTGTAAATATCCAGCGGAGGCCTGTGGAAAGTAACTGGTGAGTGGGTGCAGACTCCCTTGTGCCTGTGGCTCCTGAGGATTCTATACTTTCATACAGGTCCACAGGAGTGCTTTAACAGCATGTTAAAATTTTAGTTGTATTCTCCTTACCCACTCCTACAGCTGCCCCCTTTTCCTTCCATATTCACTCAGAGGTAGAACATGGAGTATTCTATGTTTTCTTTGAGTTGCCTTTTGCCCTTTAGAATTTAGTTCGCCTGATTACTTTGTAATCTCAGATCATTGATGAACTCAAGACTGATTGTTTTGTAGCATCTGTCCTTCTCTAAGGCAATGTAGGTTATTTAAGAGTCTAGATTATTGGAAGCAAACAGACAAATCCAGAAAACCACATTGTTTCTGAGATATTTGTAGACAGCTGACTCAGCTTCTGCAACAAGTCAATGGAATGGGGAAAATAAATAAAAGGAGAGAGTACTCAACAGTTAGAGACCTAAGAGATACAATTACACAAAGTAATTTGCAGACCTTGTTTGTCTCTTGATTCAAACACACCAATAGTAACAAGATGTTTCCTAATTAAGTGGAAAATTTGAACATGGCCTAGATACTAGAGGATACCATAGAATTAATGTTCATTGTGAAGAAAAGATAATAGCATTATAATTATGTTTAAAAATCAGTATTTTTTAGAAATGCATAATAAAATATACAGATGTGAAATAATGATGTCTGGGATTGGTGTTAAAATACTCCAAAGGTTGTGGGTTAGGAGGGGGAAGCAGATAGATGAAGCAAATGTGTCCAAATCTCGATCATCTTGGAATTTAAACAGATCTCTTGTGTGTAAGGTGAGGAGAATGGACCATAGGGTGTAAGAGTTTAAGTGGAGAAACCACTGCTGTGGTCTTCATGAGAAATAATGATAGCTTGGGTTGAAGACAGCAGTAAACAGTAGATTCTCAATAAAGATTTTCTTAAATGAAGCCATGATAATGATATGTTTTACACACACACAAACATATGGACACAGGTTTTCATTTTTTTTTAAAGCAAATATAAAAAAATAGAATGCATTCTTTTTGCAAACTGCATTAACTTCAAATCAAAATTTAGCTGGAAAAGAGCTCCTGGACACAGGGAGCCTCAAACTGCTCAGGTCATACTCTGCCCAAAGAAATGTTTCCCTCTAAGCCTGTCTGATGACCTGGAAATCAAATATTATGGGTATTTGAACTTAAAAATAGAGTATAGACTATCAACTTTTCCTGTTTCGGTGATAGTGGCTTTTTTTTTTTGGTAGCTTCTCCAGCCTAGGTGGAAGCAGAACTACATTTATTGATTTAACAAGTATTCATTCATATCAACAGATGGACATCCAAAAGACTGATGTCTCAAACTTCACATATACGTAATGGAATTTTTGAGTTTCTCCACTTCTTCCTGTCCTATCCTATACCCACCACAGTAAATGGTACCACTGTCCAGCTAGCTTGTCAAGCCCAAAGCCCAAGAGTTATCCTTATTTTCTCTCTTTCACTTCACACACCAATCCAACAGTAACCACTATGATTTCAAAACAGTTATAAAATGCACTCTCTATTCCATTATTGTCATCACTATTGTTATCCAGGCTGTCATTGGCGTTTGTCTGGAATTCTGTGAAAACCAGCAAACTGTAGACTACATTATCCACCCAGCAGCCAAAGTCAAAATCTAAGTCAAATTACACTCTGAAAACATATGTTCAATTTGTTATTGTTGTTGTTCATTCACTCAGTCAGATCGCAGTGTTTGACTCCGCGATCCCATGGACTGCAGTAAGCCAGGCTTCCCTGTCCTCTACCATCTCCTGGAGTTTATGCAAACTCATGTCCAGTGAGCCAGTGATGCTATCCAACCCCCTCATCCTCTGTCACCCCCTTCTCCTTCTGCCCTCAATCCTTCCCAACACCAGAGTCTTTTCCAGTGAGTTGGCTCTCTACATCAAGTGGCCAAAGTATTGGAGTTTCAGTTTCAACATTAGTCCTTCCAGTGAATACTTGGGTAGTTTCCTTTAGGATTGACTGGTTTGATCTCTTGCAGTCCAAGGAACTCTCAAGAGTCTTCTCCATCACCATAGTTCAAAAGCATAAATTCTTTGGTGCTCAGTCTTCTTTATGGTCCAGTTCTCACATCCACACATGACCACTGGAAATACCATATCTTTGACTAGACGGATCTTTGTCAACAAAGTAATGTCTCTGCTTTTTAATACACTGTCTAGGGTTTTCATAGCTTTTCTTCCAAGGAGCAAGAGTCTTTTCATTTCATGGCTGCAGTCACTATCTGCAGTGATTTTTAAGCCCAAGAAAATAAAGTCTGTCACTGCTTGCATTGTTTCTTCATCTATTTGCCATGAAGTAATGGGACTGGATTCCATGATCTTAGTTTTTTGAATGCTGAGTTTTAAGCCAGATTTTTTCACTCTCCTCTTTCACCTTTATCAACAGGCTCTTTAGTTCCTCTTCACTTTCAGCCATAAGGGTGGTATCCTCTGCTTATCTGAGGTTATTGATATTTCTCCCAGAAGTCTTGATTCCAGTTTGTGTTTCATCTACCCTGGCAGTTTGCATGATGTACTCTGCACATAAATTAAATAAGCAGGGTGACAATATACAGCCCTGACATGCTCCTTTTCCAATTTGGAACCAGACTGTTGTTCCATGTCTGGTTCTAGCTGTTGCTTCCTGACTTGCATACAGATTTCTCAGGAGGCAGGTCAGGTGGTCTGCTATTCTCATTTCTTTCAGGATTTTCCACAGTTTGTTGTGATTACACAGGCAAAGGCTTTAGCATAGTCAATAAAGCAGAAGTAGATGTTTTTCTGGAATTACCTCGCTTTGAGAATGATCATGAACATGGATTTGACTGTCCTGCTCATGAATATTCAATACCTTCCCATTACCCTTAAAATAAAATTCTAATTCCTCTCCATGGCCTAGAAGGCCCTCAATGATCTAGCTTTGACTACTTCTGCAACTTCATTTTGAGCCACTTTCTTCCTCACTCGGTCTATCTGGCTACATTGACATCTTTCTTTTCCTTGAATACACCAACTTCTCTTTCCATGTAATCTTTGTCTTTGCCATTCCCTCTGCCTAGAAGCTCTATATTGGAACTTTGCAGTGCTAGCTTCTTCTCATCCTTCATGTCTCAGTTCTAATGCTGCCTCTTTAGATATGTCTTCCATGAGCCCCACATCCAAGGCAGCCTAATCTTCTCAAGCCCTCAAGTCCTATTATTTTCTTTCTCAGCATCCAGTTTGTTTCCTTTATAGCACTCATTATGTAAACATTTGTCTATTTGGTTTTTGTTTCTCTCTCTTACTAGAATGTGAGCTTCTTGGGGGTTAATTTAGTGCTGCACCCCTAGTGTCAAAAACAATGGCTAGAAAATAGCCAGTACTCAATAAAATTTGTTGAACAGATAAACTTATTTGCACCATCTATATATCATCCTCAGATCGCTGGTGGCTCAGATGACAAAGAATCCACCTGCAATGCAGGAGACCTGGGTTTGTTCTCTAGGTTGGGAAGTTCCTTTGGAGAAGGGGATGGCAACCTACTCCAGTATTCTTGCCTGGAGAATTCTATGGACAGAGAAGCCTGGCGGCCTACAGCCAATGAGGGCACAAAGAGTTGGCCACAACTGAATGACTAACACACACGTATGTCATTCTGGGCTTCCCTGGTGGCTCAGTGGTCAAGAATCCACCTGCCAAAGCAGGAGATGCAGGTTTGATTCCTGTTCGGGAAGATCCCCTGGAGGAGAAGTGGCAACACACTCCAGTATTCTTGCCTGGGAAATCCCATGGACAGAGGAGCCTGGTGGGCTACAGTCCATGAGGTTGCAAAAGAGTTGGACATGACTTAGTGATTGAACAACAACAACAATATATCATCCTAGACTTGGTGATTTGGAATGATTCTTGCTCATCAAAAGATGCTTGCTCCTTGGAAGAAAAACTATGATAAATCTAGATAGTGTATTGAGAAGCAAAGATATCCCTTTACTGAATAAGGGTCTGTATAGTCAAAGCTTCCCTGGTGGCTCAGAGGTTAAAGCATCTGCTGCCAATGTGGGAAACCCGGGTTCGAGCCCTGGGTTGGGAAGATCCCCTGGAGAAGGAAATGGTAACCCACTCAGTATTCTTGCCTGGAGAATCCCATGGACGGAGAAGCCTGGTAGGCTGCAGTCCATGGGGTCGCAAGAGTCGGACACGACTGAGCGACTTCACCTTCACCTTCATAGTCAAAGCTATGGTTTTTCCAGTAGTCACGTATGGATGTGAGAGTTGGACCATAAAGAAGGCTGAGTGCTGAAGAATTTATGTTTTCAAACTGTTGTGCTAGAAAAGACTCTTGAGAGTTCCTTGGGCAGCAGGGAAATCAAACTAGTCAATCCTAAAGGAAATTAATCTGAATATTCTTTGGAAGGACTGATGCTAAAGCTGAAGTTCCATACTTTGGCCACCCGATGCAGAGTTGACTCATTTGAAAAGACCCTGGTACTCGGAAAGATTGAAGGCAGAAGGAGAAGGGGTGACAGAATAGATGGTTGGATAGCATCACTGACTCAATGGACATGAGTTTGAGCAGACTCCAGGAGATGGTGAAGGACAGGGAAGCCTGCTGTGCTGTAGTCTATGGGATCACAAAGAGTTGGACATGACAGTGATTGAACAACCACAAGACTTGGTGATGGAGGTACAGTAGCAAGCAAGCAAGAGTGGTACTTTGTCTTTTGTAGTCCAGTACTTAATGAGGGAGACATATATTAATCATCAGTTACAAAATTAACAATTTAACTATAATTGTGGTTGGAGCTGTGGAGGAAACACATACAGGGGAATGTGACTTTATTTCCTCCCAAGGAAGAAGTGTCTGAGATAAACTCTCTAAGATTCAGAGAGAGTAATCCAGTGAAAAGGAGTGGGGGAAGATCAGTCTTAGAAAAAGAAATAGCATATGTACAGGACCTGAGGCAGGAAGAAGCATGGATGTGAGACAACAGAAATATTCTGGAAGGTTTTAGTGCTGAGCTCAAGAGTCTTCTTGGGCCCCCTGCTCCTGGTAGTTTTGATCTTAGGGGTTCAATGTTAGGCTGTTGCCTTGCTCAGTGCTTCTTGTAAATTTTCATAAACATATGACTTTGTACAATAGGCACAAGGAGACTGTTTTCTTTAATTGTAAAGATAGATTTTTTCAGCATTTCAGAGAAACACAGGAGAGGAGGTAGAATAGTTTTTCTTCTCACCTCGACCTCTCTTCATTCTGATGTATATCAAAGGCAAGGGAGCCTCTTCTTTAATTTATATTTGGAGACTAATACCTAAATGTGTGACAGTTAAATGGTGAGAAGCAGAGTTGAGTCTGGTGAGTAAGAAGAGCTCTGATGTGACCCCAAGGAGTACCTCCAACCCTGACTCCATGGTGGTCCACTTGCAAGATTCTGCAAAAGCCATTAGCCCTCTCCAGGCTTTGTTGTCTTGTTTGTACAATAAGACATTTGAATCTATACAAAAAAGCCAGGAAACAAACCAGTTATTTATAACCTCACAATAAAGTTATTAGAATGTAAAGCAGATTTTGGAAATTTATCTCTAGTGTAAAGTGATTTTGTAAAAATAACACATAAGCTGGAATTCATGGTGAATTATTTGGCTTTGTAGTTATACTAGAGAAGGGCGAAAAATGCTTTTTACCATAGTTTACAAAATTCCCCAAAAGAAAATCTGAATTTACAAAGTTGATACATTGTGGGGTACCTGGTTTTCAAAATGATTTATAACAAGGTGCTATAAATAAATATCTCATTAAGGACATTTGAAATATGTTATCCTATGAACTTCCTTACAAAATGGAAAGAGACTCACAGACTTAGAAAATGAACTTGTGGTTGCTGAAGGGAGGGATGGGAAGAAGGGATAGTTAGGGAGTTTGGGATGAACACATACGCACTACTATATTTAAAATGGATAACCAACAAGGACCTATTGTATAGCACAGAGAACTCGGCTCAGTGTTACGTGACAGCCTGGATGGGAGGAGAGTTTGGGGAAGAAAGGATCCACGTATATGTATGGCTGAATCCCTTCAATGTTCACCTGAAACTGTTACAACATTGTTTGTTAGTCGGCTATACCTCAATAAAAAATAAAAAGTTACGAGATATCTTATTGTTAAGATTTTATTTATACAATTCTTTTCAGGAATACCTGTTGAAAGGCATTCCCAGCTTACACATGTTGGAGGAATCAGAGCATTTGTGAGCATACCCCTACCTCTGTAAACTTTAAAATATAAATGTTACTCAAAAAAGAATCCTGGGACCTAAATCATCTTTATTTCAGCTTTGCTTATTTTTATGACATATGTGCATTATTATTTCATCACTTTCTGATCTGCCTCATTTTCTCCACAGATAACTTTGGTTTATTTTTGTGAGAAGATTGTTGAATCAAGGCACTACATGTACTAATGGTGGTGGAGTCTTCTGAAGCTCTTTTAAAACTCTTATTGATAAAATATCCCTTTGTTATAGAGCGCAATGTGGTTTGCTTAGGGTAAATGTGAAGAAGGCAGGATGTCTGTTTATCCTAGCCCCTGTCTCTCAGTTGGAAGTAGTCCGTTTCAGGTAGTTGCATCCTGAGAAGGAAATGGCAACCCGCCCCAGTATGCTTGCCTAGATAACCCCCTGGACTGAGGAGCCTAGTGGGCTACAGTCCAAAAGGTCACAAAGAGTTGAACTTGACTGAGGACAAGAGCCTACATTCTAGTGGAAAATATCAAACTACCGTGTGGCCTAGAAGGCCCTTGAAAATACTGACTCATCTCTGAGAGTCTGTGAATTCACTTCTAAGACTTGTAGAGAGATTATCAGAAAAGGAAAATGAGAATGGTCTTTGAAGCCAGACAGTACTGTTTTAGACACCTGGCTGTACCACATCTGGGCTTTGCAAGTCTTGGGGAAGTCCCTAAACTTTCTGAAGTTCAATTAGTGTTTTCACCTTCAAAAGGGGAATATTTGGAGGAGGGCTAAATGGGACAATACATATAAAGTCCCAGCACCTATTTATTAGGTGTGATAGTTTGCAGGCGTGTTTAGTGAAAATGAAGATTGGATTAAACACAGTGACTTCAGGGTCTTTTGTTTTTTTCTTAATATATGTGTCTGTGGGATTGGAGGGATGAGATAGGGAAGATGGCTTATAATAAAGAAGTAAAAAGGAAGAAAAATGTGAAGATCTAGTTTACTGGGGAAACAAGGCAATCCTAGGCTAGTGATGGGTAATGAATGGTGTGGACTGAGTCGGCTTTGAAGGCAAGGGCCTCAGATAGCATCTCCCAGGTGTACCCAAAGAAGATTAAGACATTCAGCACGTCCCACTGAGTGTGCCTGGTGATCGTTTTGTGATCAGGCTTTATTTGCCATCTCAGAGAACCTGGAAAAGTTAATTTTAGTACTGTTGATTTTTTGGAGAAAAAATTTCTTCTAAAAATATTGTTTGACTCACAGTCTTCAAGACAAGCTTATGGTTATGGGGGGAAGGAGAGGGGAAAGGGATAGTTAGGGAGTTAGGGATGGCCACGTACACACTGCTTGCTATATTTAAAATGGATTACCAAGAAGGATCTACTGTATAGCCCAGGGAACTCTGCTCAGTGTTATGTGGCAGCCTGGATGGTAGGGGAGTTTGGCAGAGAATGGATCCAGGTATATGTATGGAGAAGTCCCTTCACTGTCCACTGGAAACTATCACAACATTGTTTGTTAATTGGCTTTACATCAATACAAAATAAAACGTTTTAAAAATGTTTATTTTTAGTATTACTATTATTTTAAACTATTATTGTTTCTCAGTAAGGAAAGAATAATGCTTTCCTGGCCAAATCCTAACTTGTTAGCAGCTAGTTCTTTGTGAAGCACTTGAGTGATAATTGCCAGTGTTTTGTTGTAGCTTTTGCCAGTGGCAAATGCTTTTCCATTGGCAATCTCCTTGGTCTCATCACGATGTTACAGATGAGAGAAGAGAAACTCAGAAATGATTTGGTTGAAGTAACACAGATAATATGTGTTAAAGATGAGACTTCAAGTCTGGTCTTTTCCATCATACAGGACATAAAATTATGGGCCAAATCTTGGATTATGAGATCAGAATTTTCAATGAAAGTAAAATTAAAACTGGATTGATACCTGTCATTCTATTTTCTTTTATTTTGTTTTAAGTGTGAGTGGGTAATCTTTGAAAAGCTTTCATATTATTATCTAATTTAGCCCTGCTGATCAACTGACTATCTAGACTCAGTTTTTATATTCTACTCAATATTATGTGACTGAAAACTTCACAGATTATAATAAGCTGGTAAGATTGGACAAACAACTCCTCATTCACTCAACACACACACACACAAAGGCATTTGTTTAAATTCAAGAACTTATGGAATAATTAATTTAAGCAATTAACATTTGATTATTATGTTATTGCTAAGTTACTTTTAAATAATCCCATATAAATTGTATGATGTAAATTAACTTTAATTCATACATAGGAGTGGTCAGGTATTGTCATGTGCTGGTAAATGTTTAATAACCAGCCCTGGGGAGGGGTGAAGCCCTGATTTTGGGCATTTGTTGATTTCTCGTGTAAATAGTCCCACCATGGCCAGTTTCAAGCTACCGGTGTAAGGTTATGAAATGCAGGGATGTGCACAATAGGTTCACAGCCAGTACCACCTGCTCCCCTACAACGCTATGACCCCTGCAGTTGTCTGCTCAGGGATCCAGACCCAGAGCGCTTCATATGCTGCACCAGAGGGTTCATCGATCGATATAAGGAATGTTTGACATAATTTGGGGAGTAAGTGAATGGGAGGCAATATAGGCATCAGGCTAAAAGTGTCCCTGAAGGAACAACACTGAAGGACCTAACAATCCCAGAAGCCTAACATCTTCAAAATATGTCCTGGGTCTAAAATTTTGTTCTTTTTCTCCCTATTTAATTAAGACTCTGTCACCTGCTCCAATTAGTAGGTTTGCTACTTTTTAGATATATTGTTAGAGTATTATTGTAAAGCTTGTTGGAGTGCCAAAAAGGTAGAAAGCAGTAACTTTTTCAAGCCCATTGGAATTGTCTTATGTGACTCTTTTGCAGTTTTCTAGCTAATAAATATTTCTGTGGGGCAGAATTTGGCCTGAGATTTACTTTCACTATACTTACTGCCTAATGGTGAGGTAGAGGAAGCTGTCACAACTTCTATTTATTTCTTATCTTGTCACCAAATATTGAGAAAACCAGTGTTTACCAGAAGAATTGGAAAATTATGTGGAGCCAACTTGGCATGTCAATTTGCATTGTCATGAAATGTCTAGTATGTTTGGGACACTAAAGTGTGATCAAATCCCTGTCTAAAGAGAGCTTTTAGGTTGATTGTTCCCAGTGTTATCAAAAATGTGATGTTACCAGTTCTACTTGTAAAGTGAGAAAACAATTTGGATGCCAAGACCACACGTGCCAGGAGAGAATGGTCTTGTTTATAATGCTGAGAGAAGTTATGGTCCAAGTGAATAACAAATCCCTTCACTCTCTGATGGAGGAGCAAGGACTTAATGAGAAACTAGCAAAAGTGTCCAGGTAATTTTTAACTGTAATGATTGTGTGGTACCTTGACTTTAAAATGCAGCCATGCAAGTTACTGAAACTCCTTCTTTCTAGTGGTGGAAGGTCTGTGTCTCTTCACCTTGAATCCTCATGGATTATGACTGCTTGGCTGGTAGAACATGGCAGAAGTATTGCTGTCCCAGTTTCTTAAAATATGACTTTGGAAACTGGCACTGGATCTGGTAGTGAAGAAGGAATTCATAGGGCTTGGACTCCATCTTAGGCCTGTTCATGCTGATCACGCTCGGCCAGCTTTCCAATGGACATTGAACTCTGTGTGTAGTGCCTATGAAAATAACAACAGAAGGATAAGACTCCCTCCAGACAGGGGAACCTTGAAGATCGTATCTAGGTTACTCATCACCTAAGAGAAAACATACACTAATCACCCCTTCCTCCAGACAGGCCATACATTCTTCTGTATCTTTCGGAGTGTAACCTTGGGTTTATTGATTATTGGCTAATTGTTTGACTGTTTGAGCACATGAGCACATAGCACGTGAATGATGGGGTTACTGGGATTATATTTTCCTTGGTTTATGTAAGTCTCAAGGAATTTGGGGTGGTGGGTTCGGACACATGCACATGGGGTATAAAAGATTTTCACAAATGCTGGTTGGGGTCCTTGGCTAAGAGGAGACTCTGCCTTGGGCCAGCTGGTGTGATAATCTGCACTCCACTATCTGCATTGTCCTTCTGAGTGAGTTTGTTTCCCTGAACACGTGGCTACATTTGGTGCATTGGCCGGGAAACTCCTCACTTTGAGGAGACAGGTCTCATTTGAGGCCACCCGAAGGCTTTGTGGCTTGAATCTCCTAGAGAGGGGAAGGCACCTCACCCCTCTGGAAGAATTCAGCATTTCAATGCCAGGTTTCTTTGCTTTGGCAGGTAGTGAATGGCAACAAGGGAACTGAGCACTCAGATGAAGAGGACTCACCCCACAGGGTGGAAGAGGGGGGACTGATCAACCCCCCTTGGAGGGACTAGAAGGGGCACGGACCCACAGGGGCCAGGAATAGGCAGGCAGCAGCGATTACTTGGTACGCAGGTCAACAAGCATGCTACGGTTTAGGAAGGAAATTTGTGAAGGTCATTTAGGAGGTGTGTCCACGCCGTCTCAGGGAAAATTATTACCAGGGATCGCCAGGGGATTTTTAGGATAGGAAACTGGTCCTTGTATGCTCATATTCTGCCCTCCCCCAGGAAGTGTCCCATCTCCTGCGAAATTCTTGACCCCCTAGGAATTGTTAGGCTAGAAGGAAGGGGATACTTAAGTGAGTATGAATTGGCTTTCCCAGAGATGGCCTGGGACATGGAATATTTAACCCATCTGTGTTTTCATCCACACCTAATCAAGCCCACCAAGGCAGAATGGACTTTAAGGGAGAAACAGTCTTGCACCACGTGGTGTTCTGGTTCGGCTGTGCTGACTGGCAGGTGAAGACAAGTCAATCCCCCTTCTCCCTCATGGATCTGGCAGATAAGGCTCTTCTCACCCCAATTAGGAAGGAGGCAGAATGGCAATTTAAGTGTCATTGAGTGGAAATATCAGAAGTACATAGGGTACTGAGAACTTCGTAGACAGAGTGAAAAGGAAAAGTAGAAGAAGGTCCAAGAAGGCTAAGCAAGATGGAGGGAAGTGAATCGAAGGCAACTGTATTGGAATGCATGATTAAAAATGTAAAGATGGGATTAGGAGACCATGGAGTGAAGATGAAGCCTAACCGCCTCCACATACTCTGTGAGGTCGAATGGCCCCCTGTGGGAGTAGGATGGCCACCAGAGAACACCACGAACTTAAAAATAGTGGAAGCAGCCTATAGTAGTCACAGGAGAGCCAGGACACCTGGATCAGTATCCATATATTGACTCATGGCTAGGGTTAGCTCAAGATCCTCCTACTTGGACAAGGTTCTGTATCCAGAAGGGAAGGGGAAAATAGTAATGGCACAAAATTGACTGATGATAAAAAAGGAAATTCTATAGGATTTGGATGGGGATGACCTTCCCCCTTCCCCATACTGGATGATGACATGCCCGCCACCCAGTGCTCCACCAGGACTGGAGGCCGCCTTAATGCCCGATCCAGGGCCAGGTGAAGTCCTCCACAAGCTCTCCTCAAGGTCATAGAGCCACCACCTCAGCAGGCTCCAATCCCAGTGACAGAAGCCTCTGGCCAACACTTCCAGGATCTGGCTGCAGCCGAACCGCCCAAGCTATACTTGTCTCTCCCAGTGAGTACTGACAAGAAGGGGAGGGAGATGTTGGCATTAAGCAGAGACTGTGCTCTGCCAGAGAGCTGGAGGGAACGAAAAAGAACAGACAAGAGATTTGCAACGCTAGCTGCTGCTCTGGGAAAGTCTATCTCAGGTCCTCCGGAAAACCGCCTCTGCCCCAGGGACAGGACAGTCCTTCAACTGGTCCCAACGGAGGCCCCGGGCCCCATTACAGCCAAACTAGTATGCCCGGTGCCAAGCTTCTGGCCACTGGAAGAATGAATACCCTAAGGCAAGGAAGGAAGAGGAAGCTCCCACAGTTGGGCTTGCGGACTTGAAAATTAAATAGGGCTGCTGGGGCTCAGAGAAATCAGGTCCCCGAGAACCCATGGTAACCTTAAAAGTGGGGAACCAAAACATTGACTTCATGGGGGATACAGGAGCGGAACTATCGGTAGTAACAAAACCTGTGGCACCACTGTCCAAAAAGACTACTGCTGTAACTGGGGTATCAGGAGAAGAGATGATTAAATCATTTTTCCAGCCCAGAAAATGTCAGATGGGGGGGTGGGCACCAAGTGATTCATGAATTCCTCTACATTCCTGAGTGCCCAGTACCCCTGTTGGAAAGAGACTTGCTCTCCAAACTAGGAGCACAAGTGACTTTCTCCCCTGAGGAGAGGCCCACCTTCTGGATGGACACTATGACTTATTTGCTCTCTCAATACCACCCCAAGATGACTGGAGGTTGCATGAGCCCTGAAGGAAGAACCAGGTGGGCCGGAAGAGCATGAGAGAGAGCTAACTCAGTTATCCCCTGAGGTCTGGGCGGAATAAAACTCCTCCTCCCCCCAGGCTGGCTAAATATCAAGCCCCAATGATAATCGAACTCAAACCAGGCACCATCCTGGTTAGAAAGCGCCAGTACCCGCTACCGATAGAGGCCTGGGCCGGTGCCCCACATCAATAGGCTGAAACAAGCGAGTGCCAGTCGGCTTGGAATACGCTGATCCTGCCAGTCAAAAAGGAAGGAGGACAGACTATAGGCCTGTACAGGATCTCAGGCTAGTCAACCAGGCTACTGTGACTTTACACCCCACTGTTCCAAACCCCTATACCTTACTTAGCCTCCTCCCGCTGAGGACTAAAGTTTATACTCGCCTAGATCTCAAGGATGCCTTCTTCTGCTTACGCCTCGCCCCAGCATCACAGCCCATCTTTGCCTTTGAATGGGAAGATCCAGTCGGGGGCACCAAGCAACAGCTCATCTGGACTCCCCCACAAGGGTTTAAGAACTCCCCAGCCATCTTTGGGGAAGCCTTAGCTTCTGACCTGAACTCATTCCATCTGGAAGAATATGGATGTTGGCTCCTACAATATGGGGATGACCTGCTGCTGGCTGCCGAGACCAAGGGAAAATGCTGGAAAGGGGCAAAAACACTGCTCTAGCTGCTGATGGAAGCAGGTTACCAGGTGCCGAAGAAGAAGGGACAGATCTGCAAGGAGGAGGTAAGTTATCTGGGCTTTGTTTTAAAGAAGGACACAAGGTTCCAGACCCTAGTTGGGTCCTATATACTGATGGCACTAGCCTGATAAAACAAGTACAATGGCTGTCAGGTTAGCCAGAGTGGAAGGGGACATCAAGACTGAAAAGGGATGGTGGGAATTGCCAAGTGGCAAATTATTGGTACTGGAGGAGCTGGCATACAATCTGGTAAGCCAAGCACACCAAGCGACCCACCGAGGCCATGCTGCCTGCTCACAGGTTAATGCTGCCTCTCGGTATTCAGACAAAAACCTCCAGGTATTTAGCTGAAAGACACGCTGCCCTTTGAACATCTGGGAGTGGGCTTCACTGAAATGAAACCTCACTGACACTACTGTTACCTGCTGGTCATGGTATGTACGTTCTTGGGATGGACAGAAGCTTTTCCTACCTGGACTGAAAGAGCATCAGAAGTAGCCTGGTGCCTGCTTAGGGAAATAGTTCCCAGCATTGGTTCAGACAATGACCCGGCTTTTGTAGCTGATTTAGTACAACAAGTAAGCAAAACTTTAAACATCAAATGGAAACTGCACACTACATATAGGCCCAGAGTTCTGAGATGGTGGAATGAACCAACTGGACATTAAAGAGACTCTGCAAGTGGATCATAGAGACTGACTGCTCCTGGGTAGACTTGCTTCTGACGGCTCTGCTCAGACTCAGGATGACCCCACGGTCCCAAGGCTACTCTCCATATGAAATTGTGTATGGGAGGCCCCCTCTCATAATAAAACAGGTGTCAACAAATTTGCCTCAGGTAAGGGGGGATAAGATTTTGCAGCAGATGGAAATGGGTAAGGTAATAAATCGGGTAACTAAGTTTGTACAAGAAAGAGTGCCTTTCCCCCTTGGGGAACAGATTCATGAGTTTATGCTTGGTGACCAAGTATGGGTCAAAGATTGGAAACATGATTTGCTAGCCCCTTGGTGGAAGGGCCCTTATGTTATTCTAACTACCCCTGCTGCAGTTGAAGTTGCAGGTATTGTCCCTTGGATCCATCATACGAAGGTGAAGAGAACATACCACGCAGACCCAAAAAAAAAATGCTTAATGGACTGCACAGAGGGACCCCTCTGACTCTCAAGAGACTAAGACCACCCTTAAAAAGAAGGAAGAGAAGATCCTGGACGAGCTCCTTCAGGAAGCCGCACAATCAACTCCTGCTGCTTGGACTCATGAACGTGATTTTGAATTTAATTTCCATTTCAACTCAGGACAATGTTTTCATCTCATGGGCACATTCCTATGCAAACTTCACAACAGTCCCAACTGCTGGGTATGTGGGGCTGTGCCTCTGTCAGTGATGGATGGACTTCCTTGGTGAGTGTCACCGCTCTGCCAAGGACATTTTTAAACCACTCTGCTCTTTTCTGGGATGACAAAAAGAGACTTTCCTCTCTCTTGTCAATCATAACCTCTCCTTGCTCTCTTGGTGTAAGACCTACAGTCAATAGACTCGGGTCATGGGGTTACATTTGATATAAACGCCAGTGTAACAAAAGCCTAACCTACGACGAGCCCCGGTAAATCTACCTTGTTTGCATGCCGGGTGGACGAGATCCGTGTGCCAGTGGTGTGAGCATACTGCTGCCTCACGCACACCCTCTGTAGGGACCACAGATTTATGATTAAGGTAGAGGCCTTGACTAATCTCACAACACAGGCCCTCCTAGGCAGAACAAAAGCCATCCCAGCCTTAAATGAAGAGCAAATCCAAATGAGAAAAACAATAATTCAAAATAGAATGGCTTTGGACATACTCATAGCTGCTCAAGGAGGAACCTGTGCTATAATTAAGGTTGAATGTTGTGTATGCATTCCTGCCTTATCTGGCAATGTATCGACTGCTTTAGATGACATGAAAAACCAGGTAAAAGCAATGTCAAATGGAAACATTCCTTTCTGGACTTCGATCCTATCTTGGGTGAAGGGCGGTTGATGGAAATCTGTATTTACTACTGTTATAGTTGCCTTGATAGTTCTGCTCTGTGGACTCTGAATTTTACAGTGTACTATCAACTCTGTAACCCGAAGGTTGATGTCATTCTCCCATACTGGTGGTCAGAGAGCCAGGGTGCAATATATCCCTATGAATGATGCTCATAATATGAGTTAAGAGCATCAAGATGAGGGAATGAAGAAGGAATTCATAGGGCCTGGACTCCATCTTAGGCCTGTTCATGCTGATCATGCTCAGCCAGCTTTCCAATGGACATTGAACTCTGTGTGTAGTGCCTATGAAAATAACAACAGAAGGATAAGACTCCCTCCAGACAGGGAACCTTGAAGATCGTATCTAGGTTACTCATCACCTAAGAGAAAACATACACTAATCACCCCTTCCTCCAGACAGACCATATATTTTTCTGTATCTATCGGAGTGTAATCTTGGGTTTATTGATTATTGGCTAACTGTTTGACTGTTTGAGCACATGAGCACATAGCACGTGAATGATGGGGTTACTGGGATTATATTTTCCTTGGTTTACGTAAGTCTCAAGGAATTTAGGGTGATGGGTTCAGACACGTACACATGGGGTATAAAAGATTTTCACAAATGCTGGTTGGGGTCCTTGGCTAAGAGGAGACTCTGCCTTGGGCCAGCTGGTGTGATAATCTGCACTCCACTATCTGCATTGTCCTTCTGAGTGAGTTTGTTTCCCAGAATGCGTGGCTACAACAGTAAGATGCAGACCTTAAGAAATTAGTTGCTTTTGCTTCCTATCTCTTGGGATGCTTGCTCTTAGGAGCCAGTCTCCATGTTTTAAGAAAGAAGGCGGTGGCACCCAACTCCAGTACTGCTGCCTGGCAAATCCCATGGATGGAGGAGCCTGGTAGGCTGCAGTCCATGGGGTTGCAAAGAGTTGGACACAACTGAGAGACTTCTGTTTCACTTTTCACTCTTATGCATGGAGAAGGAAATGGCAACCCACTGCAGTGTTCATGCCTGGAGAATCCCAGGGATGGGGGAGCCTGGTGGGCTGCCATCTATGGGGTCACACAGAGTCGGACACGACTGAAGTGTCTGAGCAGCAGCAAGCCTCCCCCATGGAGAGACCCGCATGGAGAGAAACTGATAGGCAGCATCAATCAGCTTTGTTGGAGGTGGACCATTCAACCCATCAGGCCACGTGGAGTAGAGATGAGCTGTTCCCCTTGAGACCTGCCCAAAGTGCAAAGTGCAGACTCTTTATGCCAAATAAGTGATTGTTATTTAAGTAATTAATGTTTGGGTGACTTGTGCAGCGATTGAAACCTAGAACACCTGGTAAGTCCTCCAGCTGTGAGAAGAGGCTAATAACTCTTCTATTAGAGCTTCCCTATAACTTACCTGTTATGTTGTCAGTCATCCCTTTGGAGGCTGTAGATATGTTTCTCTTGCTCCCTCATGAAAAGTTTCCTCGCTCTTTGCCTGGCTTCTCTGGACAGGAATCCACAGCAGGTAAAACCCAAGGTGAAGCAGGGAACAGGTACACTAACACCAGTGGAAGTTTCTGCAGAGGTGTTTCTGGTAAGTGAGATGCAAATACACTGACTTGCTTAATTCCTTTTGCTTTCTGGTTAGGGGTCATTAAGTCATGTGACTGCTAATTCTTCTGATATGGACCTCTCTTCCAGCTCTATGAACCTTCTCTAAAAGACAAAGCCCTTAGATGAGAGTTTAAAGGCACAAGTTGTTGCTCTGCCACCTACTATGAGAACAGTGCAGTCATTTGACATTTCTGAATCTATGGCAAGATTCAGATGCTTGGAAGCCCTAAACACTGAGCATGTCATGACAACATGACCCCAGATGTAAGTGTCAGCAAATACAATAACATTCTGATTCTCTCCAATCTGATTACTTGATGCCTTTTTCAAAAAAAACAAATGACCAGTTGTCAAATTTGCTTATCTTTTGTTCTTTTGGTGTCCCTAATTGAGTCTACTTATTGAGTAACCATTGTCTTGCTCTCAAATATGTTTCATCCATAAAATGAATAAATAGGTGGGTTGACTTGTTAAATTTCTTTCAAATCTAAACTTTGATTGTGATTTTTAAAAAAATCTTATTTATTTATGGCTGTCCTGGGTCTTCACTGCTACACAGACTTTTCTCTAGTTGTGGTGAGCAGGGCTACACTCTAGCTGTGGTGGGCAGGCTTCTCACAGTAGTGGCATCTCTTGTTGAGGAGCATGGGCTCCAGGGGGCACAGGCTCAATAGTCATGGCTCTCAGGCTCTAGAGTGCTGGCTCAGTAGTTGTAGTGCATAGGCTTAAGTTGCTCTGCAAAATGTAGAATCTTCCCAGACACGGGGATTGAACCTG
Source organism: Aepyceros melampus (assembly GCA_006408695.1). Taxonomy (NCBI): domain Eukaryota; kingdom Metazoa; phylum Chordata; class Mammalia; order Artiodactyla; family Bovidae; genus Aepyceros; species Aepyceros melampus. The sequence goes on along the minus strand of SJXQ01001321.1, from coordinate 318,638 downwards.
TGTCTCTGGCACTGCAGGCGGATTCTCCACCATTGAGCCACTAGGGAAACCCTCTGAATCTGTTTTTAGTCCCTTGCTTTTGTTTGCTATCTTCTTCTTTTTTTTTTTTTTTTTGCCCCTTGCAATAGCTTTACTGGGGGCTTCCCAGGTGGCACTAGTGGTAAAGAACCCATCTGCCAATGCAGGAGACATAAGAGACAGAGACTTGGGTTCCATCCCCGGGGTGGGAAGATCCCCTGTAGGAGGGTGTGGCAACCCACTCCAGTATTCCTGCCTGGAGAATCCCATGGACAGCGGAGCCTGGCAAGTTATAGTCCACAGGGTCTCAAAGAGTCAGACATGACTGAAGTGACTTAGCACTGACGCACGCATAGCTTTGTTAGTCATTCAGTCGTGTCCGACTCTGCAACTTCATGTATTGTAGCCCGGCAGGCTCCTCTACCCATGGGATTCTCCAGGCAGGAATACTGGAGTGGGTTGCCATTTCCTTCTCCAGGGTATCTTCCCAACCCAAGGATCAAATCCAGGTGTCTCGCATTTCAGAAAGATTCTCTACTATCTGAGCCACCAAGGGAGCACAAACACAGCTTTTGACAAATCATAAATTGCATAGATTTAAAGTACGCAAACGGAGAATTTTTGACATACACCCATGAAACCACTGCCATGGTCAGAATAGTGAACACACCCCTCGTCCCTGCAATTTCCTTGTTGTCTTTGGTAAGCACCCCTTCCATTTTTACTCACACCAGCTACCAGGCAACTATTGAGTTAGCTGTTTTCTGTTACTATAGATGAGTTTACATTTTCCAAAATTTTATATAAATGGAATCATACAGTATGGACTTTCCTTTTTCTGGCCTCTTTAACTCAGCATAACTATTTTGAGATACAGCCGTGTTGTTCATGTATCAATTGTTCATTCCTTTTATTTGTTGAGCAGTACTTCACCATGTAGATATACTATAATCTATTTATCCATTCTTCTGATGATGGATGTTTGCATTGTTTTGAGTAAATTTGCTGGGAACATTCAGTATGAATCCCAATATGAATAAATTTGCTGGGAATATTCAGGTATGAATCCTTATATGAATATATGAAAGCTCCATTTCTTCCATAGTCTCACCAACACTTTGTATGGTCATTCTTTTTAATTATCCATTCTAATTAAATTCACATTTCTCTAACCTAATGTTGTTTAAAATCTTTTCATGTGCTTATCTCCCATCAGTGTATCTTCTTAGGTAAAACATCTGCCCAAATCTTCTATACAATGTTTCATTATTGAATTTTGAGTGGTTTTCAAAAAAATGTATATTCTTATAACAGTTATTTGTTGTATATATAATTTATGAATTTTTATTTTACTCTATGGCTTATTTTCATTCTCTTAAATTATGCTTTTGAAGAGTGAGTTTTAACACATGTAAGTTATTTTGCAGACTCTGTTAAGCTCAAAGAGGAGCATATGTGAATCTGGGAGGTAAAAGGATATAAGCAAATAATTCTACATTTTAGCATTGAATTCCTTTTTGCATGATTTTCTTTAGTTAGCACTTATTGAGTGACTTTTCTGTGTAAAGCATTGTAGTATAAATAAACATGGTGGTAAGTAAACTTTAAACTTGATTCCAGGCTCAAATCAAACTTTTAAAATCAGTCTCCAGTTTAGATAAAAACCTTTATTGTCATGGTTCTCACAGCATCATGTCTGGTCAGCAGTCTAAACTAAAATACCCATGCATACCATCTATATGTCTATACCTCCATCATCATCCATATGACTTATATTTCCATATATGTATGTATGACTTGTAAAAAGCCATCTAACTTGCATTCACATTCAACTTATGTCTTTGGTCAGACATAACCATTGTGGAGACTGTTATGAACTTAGAGGTAAACTACATGATAACATGAAAATACATGTCACAAAGCCAGTGAACTTTACTCCACAGTAAAAACACGGATCTTCCTTCAGGTCTTTATCCAGACAATTATTTATAAAGTAAGATATATTATAAGCACCGAGGCCAGCATGTGGAATAACAGTTTCAATGATGGGAGGAGAGAAAGCTAAAATACAGAGCCAAAAGCTACAATGCACAGAAGCCTGGATTTATTTTGTATAGCTACAGTAAGCGTAAAAGCATGAAATCTCCAGAGGACCCTGAGTCATGCAAAGTTTATAATAATTTATTTAAGAAATGGTTAGAATAAAATATAAGTTCTCAAAGGGAATAAAGTTTTAAGGAACATATAATTAAATCCTTGATAATGTAAAAAAAATTATATTATGATATAACTTGAAGCTATAAAATGTGTAAGATTTTAAAAGAATGGAGCCAGCGATCCGAACAAAGTGAAGGTCGAGTGTTTATCTTGAAAATGCTTCCGCTTTTAATAGTCTAAGAACAGATAGGAAGTTACAGTTAATTCTGTGTGAGAAAGCAATAGTTATTAAATGGATTTCTAGTGGATATTGAATGGATAGTGACAGTAATTAAAAAGGGGTACTCTCAAGTAATCTTGAGTGAAAAAAGATTGCTTAAAACTCAACATTCAAAATACTAAGATTGTGACATCTGGCCCTATCACTTTATGACAAATAGATGGGAAAACAATAGAAACAGTGACAGACTTTATTTTCTTGGCCTCCAAAATCACTGTCAATGTTGACTGCACCCATGAAATGAAAAGACGCTTGCTCCTTGGGAGAAATCTATGACAAACCTAGACAGTGTATCAAAAAGCAGAGACATTACTTTGCCAACAAAAGTCCGTCTAGTCAAAGCTATTGTTTTTCTAGTAGTCATGTATGCATGTGAGAGTTGGACCATAAAGAAGGCTGAGCACAGAAGAACTGATGTTTTCAAACTGTTGAAGTATTAAGGAACAAAACTTGGAGAAGTTTTGGTGTTGGAGAAGACTCTTGAGAGTTTCTTGGACTGCAAGGAGATCAAACCAGTCAATCTTAAAGGAAATCAACACTGAATATGCATTGGAAGGACTGAGGCTAAAGTTGAAGTTCCAATACTTTGGCCATCTGATGCAAAGAACTGACTCATTGGAAAAGACCTGATGCTGAGAGAGACTGAAAGCAGGAGGAGAAGGGGACAAGATGAGGAGACAGAAGATGAGATGGTTGGATGGCATCATCGACTCAATAGACCTGAGTCTGAGCAAGTTCCAGGAAATGGTGAAGGACAGGGAAGCCGGGCGATCTGCAGTCAAGGGGTCTCAAACAAGTCAGACACGACTGAGTGACTGAACAACAACAGACAAGCTATTATTAAACTTCATAGTATTAAACTTTTAATCTAACATATTTGAAAATTTTAAAGGTAGGACGTCCTCCATCGTTTGTTATTTCCATTGTTAGAGCTAATTAGTGCTTAACAGCATGCACTTTAGAAACTGTCCAATGTGGGTGTGAGTCCTAATACTATCACTGGGCTGGATTCCATAAACCACAGGATTCTCATCTGCAAAACAAAGCTAGAAATCCTCACCTCATGGGGTGGTGGTGAAAGTGTTAGTTGCTCAGTTGTGTCCGTCTCTTTGAGACCCCATGGACTATAGCCAGCCAGGCTCCTCTGTCCACTGAATTCTCCAGGCAAGAATAGAGGGGTGGGTAGCCAATATCTTCTCCAGGGAATCTTTCTCACCCAGGGATCGAACTTGGGTCTCCTGCATTGGAGGAAGATTTTTTATCATCTAAGCCACCAAGTGGTGAAGATGACATGAAATACAGAAAAAAGGCTTAGTCCAGTGCCTGCGCCAAGGTTTCAAATAATACATATTAAACATTACAATCATTATTATTGTTTGTTCTAGGCAGAAATCAGAAAGTGAAGAAACATTGGAAAATTCAAGCAAAGAATACCAGTTGTTGGTATCCTATAATTTGGAATCGAGGATTGAAACTAGGTTTTATTTTCATCTGTTTTTGTTTCTCTGATTTTAATAATAATACTTGAGGAAGCCCCAAAATATACTTGGCCACTTTTAGGGGAGCCTCTTGATGCTTCATGTGCTCCATCTGGGCTGCAGCCATCATTCTAGTTCTACAGATGAGGAGGTCACTGAGGTTAAGTGTCTTCACAACGACACCCAGGTCGATGGCAGAGTTAAAGTATGCCCCCCAGGTCACATAACTCATTCTCTGTTCAGAAATCTTCCCTAATCCCTGTGCCATTTGGGAACAGTTTCAAAGGCATTCCAACTGCAGAATCATGCCAGTGCACTGGTTATCAATTATTTTGTTGATCCTTTAGCAAATCCTCAAACTGATTTTTCTGCCCTCCTGGGACACAAGTCACAAAGCTGACCTTAACCGCTTTGGCATCCCCCTTCTACCCCCAAGGGCACACAAAAGAGCTGTGCGAGAGTGCTGATTTATTGTTTTCCCACACAGGTCATGCTCAAGCCCAGACAGATAGAGAAGATCTGTCTTCAATGAGAGAAATGTACCATTACTTGGTCGTAAATTCAATGTAATGGTAATTTTAGTAGGGCAGCTTGCCCAGGGTTTGTAGAAACACAAATCAAAAATCCCAAATTCCAAGCATATCCTCCTAGAAACTCTTTTGGCAACTCCATTCCCTTTGCTTTTTAAGGAACTCAATTTCCCTAGTTATGGTCCCTAGTTGCTTAGGGTAGATTTGCACAAGGACTAGAATCACTGTGGCAGCAGAGAGTAGAGTGAGTGGCATGCTGCTCAAATTATTTCTGCCAAGCATCAGACCTTGACTTCAGTCGTCAAGGAGGCACAAATGAACTGACACACAGATTCGGTATACAGCCCAGAAAAGTAGTTTGCAGTAAGAATATTCAAGACAACTCCAAGGAAAGGTTTTATTTATTTATTTATTTCAGATCCTCGTGTCCTTGGTCAATTCTATCGGTCATTACCACTCTCAGATCTCGAAACAACTTTTTTCCCTAAGATTTATTTATTTATTTTTGGCTGACCTGGATCTTCATTGCTGGGCACAGACTTTCTCTAGTTGCAAAAAGTGGGGGTTACTCTTTATTGTGGTGAAGGGCTTCTCGTTGCAGTGGCTTCTCTTGTTGCAGAGCACAGGCTTTAGGCTTGTGGGCTCAGTAGTTGTGGTGCATGGCTTAGTTGCCACTTGGCATGTGGGATCTTCCTGGACCAGAACTCATGTCCCTGCATTGGCAGGTGGATTCTTAACCACTAGACCACCAGGAATCCTCAGAATAAATTTTTAATCTCTGCAGAGTTGACTTAGTTGGTGGTACTGGGTTAGGAGGATATGCAGAGTATATTCAGGCCCAATGCTACTAGATACCCCATTGAACTCTCAGAAGTAGACTTGAATATACCCTCTTGTCTTATATCATATCCTATGCTCACTTTCATCATAGCAACTAGCATCTCCTTTTGGGCTTAGTTATTCAAATGCATTGCCTTCTACCAAACCGTATGCTCCCAGGTAGGGTGATATCACACATGTGTGCCTTTTTCTCTAGTTTCTAGCCCTATGCCTGACATGTGACACATGGCGTATGTAGATAGATGAGACAGTGCTCTGGAAGACATTGGAGAGAAAACAGAAGTGAAGATAACCGCCTTTCATGGAGTCTGTTAAAAATATTACTTCTTTCATCCGAACAAATATGTATAGATTGCCAGTACAGCCAAAGTGTTAGTGCCAGATACTGAAGGATATTCAAGATGACTAGAAATCAAAGAGCCTGCAACTTACTTCTATTAACAACATCCAATGTGTAATCTTATGTTATTTTTTCCTAAAAACATAGATCTGCTTGGTGAAAGGACATGGAATCTAGTTCTCCTTCAGTGATTTGGTTTTGCAGGGGGGTGTGCCTAAATACTCTCTCCAGATATAGAGGGGAGTTTAACTGGCACTTTATTTGTATTTTACTCACACATTTAGCATGTGGGAAGGTCAGGTTTAGAGCAGAAAGAGAGGCCTGGGGGCCATGAGAAACTCTGGGCTGGATGAAGCACAAGCTGGGATCAAGATTTCCGGGAGAAATATTAATAACTTCAGATATGCAGATGACACTACCCTTATGGCAGAAAGTGAAGAAGAACTAAAGAGACTCATGATGAAAGTGAGAGTGAAAAAGTTGGCTTAAAGCTCAACATTCAGAAACTAAGATCATGGCATCCAGTCCCAACACTTCATGGCAAATAGATGGGGAAACAGTGGAAACAGTGGCTGACTTTAAGCCACTGCAGCCATGAAATTAAAAGATGCTTACTCCTTGGAAGGAATGTTATGACCAACCTAGACAGCATATTAAAAAGAAGAGATGTTACTTTGCCAAAAAATGTCCGCCTAGTCAAGGCTATGATGTGAGCGTTGGACTATAAAGAAAGCTGAGCACTGAAGAATTGACGCTTTTGAACTGTGGTGTTGGAGAAGACTCTTGAGAGTCCCTTGGACGGTAAGGAGACCTAACTAGTCCATCCTAAAGGAAATCAGTCCTGAATATTCATTGGAAGGACTGATGTTGAAGCTGAAACTCTAATACTTTGGCCACCTAATTCAAAGAACTGACTAATTTGAAAAGACCCTGATGTTGGGAAAGATTGAAGGCGGGAGGAGAAGAGGATGGATGAGGAGAGAGGAGAGATGGTTGGATGGCATCACTGATTCAATGGACATGAGTTTGAGTAAACTCCATGAGTTGGTGATGGGGAGGGAGGCCTGGCATGCTGCAGTCCATGGAGTTGCAGAGTTGGACATGACTGAGCGACTGCACTGAACTGAACAGAACAACAATAATAACAAAAAGGCAGTGATGGGCTTCCCTGGTGGCTCAGTGGTAAAGAAACTGCCTGCCAGTGCAGGAGACATAAGTTCAATCCCTGGGCCAGGAAGATCCCACATGCCACAGAGCAATTCAGCCTGTGCTCCACAACTACTGAGACTGTACTCTAGAACCCAGAAGCTGCAACTACTGAAGCCCACATGCCCTAGCACCTGTGCTCCACAGCAAGAGAAGCCACTGCAGGGAGAAGCCTGGTGTATCGCTGATCCTGTTCGTGATGCCAGTGGTCTTGCTGTTCATACTGAACCATTCGTTGGACCCACGGTAGACAAGGTGCAAGCGAGGATGCTGGAAGAAAACCTGAGGAACCATAGGAACGAACTACAGACACGCTTTATCTCTGCTGGCTGGCGCAGCAACCGTAACAGTATTCTCTCTCGGCTGATGCATCAGCCACAGCAGTAGACATGCTACCTTCTCTCCTCTCACACACAGCCACGATGCAACAGTAAACGCCGCCACTTTCTACACGGAACTCACTTAGTAAAAGTAGCCTGTGGCCAAGCAAGTACCTTGTGACACACATGTGCAATGCTATAAGTGATCACAGCTGTTACATAATCATTATTTACAAATCATGGGGCAAGAACAAGGGGCTGTGGGGTGAGAGAGCCTGACCATGCCATCTTAGCTAATTTGCTCTTTCCCTACACCTGAACACCACAACACAAAGAACCAGCACAGCCATAAATATTAATGCATAAATAAAAATTTTTTGAAGGCGGAGAAGGGCATGACAGAGGATGAGATGGTTGGATGGCATCACCGATTCAATGGAGATGAGTTTGAGGAAGCTGTGGGAGATGATGAAAGACAGGGGAGCCTGGCGTGCTACAGTCCATAGGGTCACAAAGAGTCGGACATGACTGAGTGGCTGAACACAACAACAAAAAATTTTTTTTAAAGTAGTGACTTTTAAGCTTGAGCAGGTTTGAGAATCATCAGGGTTTGATGATTTGAGAATCATCTGGTCTGTTAAGATCCAGACTTCTGGCCCCCACCTCCAGAATTTCTGTGTCAGGAGGTCTGGGTTAGGATTCTGGAAGCTGCATTTCTAACTGGTTTCCAAACAGTGCAGAGGCTGTAGGTCCAGGACAAGCTGATCGAAAGTAAGCCCTGACACTTACTTCTACCGAATTGTATTCTCCTGAATAACACCACAGAGTGATTCCATTTGTATGGTTTTGTCAGGGTGGCCTTGAACTGAGGTAAAACAAAACAAAACAAAACAAAAAACAAAAAAAAACCCACAACAATTTGATATATTTTGTAGCCACGTGCTAGTGATTGACCAGATTTTTCACGTTGGTGCTTTTCCTTTAGCCATTTAGCCCATGGAGTTATAGGCTACATCTCCTACATTAGTTCAGAATAACTGTGTGGATCACAATAAACTGTGGAAAATTCTGAAAGAGATGTGAATACCAGACCACCTGACCTGCCTCTTGAGAAACCTATATGCAGGTCAGGAAGCAACAGTTAGAATTGGACATGGAACAACAGACTAGTTCCAAATAGGAAAAGGAGAATGTCCAGGCTGTATATTGTCACCCTGCTTATTTAACTGCTATGCAGAGTACATCATGAGAAATGCTGGACTGAAAGAAACACAAGGTGGAATCAAGATTGCCGGGAGAAATATTAATAACCTCAGATATGCAGATGACACCACCCTTCTGGCAGAAAGTGAAGAGGAACTCAAAAGCCTCTTGATGAAAGTGAAAGAGGAGAGTGAAAAAGTTGGCTTAAAGCTCAACAATCAGAAAATGAAGATCATGGCATCTGGTCCCATCAGTTCATGGGAAATAGATGGGGCAACAGTGGAAACTGTGTCAGACTATATTTTTGGGGGCTCCAAAATCACTGCAGATGGTGATTGCAGCCATGAAATTAAAAGACACTTACTCCTTGGAAGAAAAGTTATGACCAACCTAGATAGCATATTCAAAAGCAGAGACATTACTTTGCCAACGAAGGTCCATCTAGTCAAGGCTATGGTTTTTCCTGTGGTCATATATGGATGTGAGAGTTGGACTGTGAAGAAAGCTGAGTGCTGAAGAATTGATGCTTTTGAACTGTGGCATTGGAGAAGACTCTTGAGAGTCCGTTGGACTGCAAGGAGATCCAACTAGTCCATTCTGAAGGAGATCAGCCCGGGGATTTCTTTGGAAGGAATGATGCTAAAGCTGAAACTCTAGTACTTTGGCCACCTCATGTGAAGAGTTGACTCATTGGAAAAGACTCTGATGCTGGGGGCAGGAGGAGAAGGAGACAACCGAGGATGAGATGGCTGGATGGCATCACTGTCTGAGTGAATTCCAGGAGTTGGTAATGGACAGGGAGGCTTGGCGTGCTGTGATTCATGGGGTCGCAAAGAGTCAATACGACTGAGCAACTGAACTGAACTGAACTGAATATGAATAAAAACAACACTTAGATAATTTGTTAACAGAGAGAAGTGTACATGTAAAGTATTTCACTCATGCCATTGGCCTTGTGTGAAAAACTCTGTGAAATGATGAATTTAACATTGTCCCTTGGATTCCTGCTTCTTCCCCTCACCTGCTCTGACTAGGAAAATAATTGTAACTTTAGTCTGAATGGGAATGTATCAGCCAGGTCTTTCTGACTTTTAGATGGCTTCTGTAGCCTGGCCAAGCTATCTGGCTTTCTGATTACACAGTTTTTATGAAGAGGGAAAAAATATTTTCATAGGAATCCTTTTTAAATTATTTTCTCCTCTAAAAGAGGAGATCTAAAGATCTAAAACCTGGCACTTCATCCAGGACTGTTTCCTACTCTTTTGTCATTCCCCATTCTTCCCTGATGCCACCTACCCCTTAGACAGTCAGGGATTTAAAAGTATGTTGGAAGATTTTGATGGGGTCTACAGAGTTGAATTACATTCTTCTATGTAACATTCGGACACCAAGCAGAAAGATAGCACAGTCTTTCTAGCTCTTTGTAATTAGTTTCACGATATTGTTTTAATTGTGGCACAGCTTAATCACAGGCTGTGCACAGATTATGCCACATGGTTAAAATAATTATGGAGATTTGATAAGATAATGCTTTGAATTCATATAATGCTTCTTTTCCAAAAAGCTCTACACTTTAAAAGGAGAGGAAGAGAGCAAAAAAGACAGCCATTCAATTCCAGCTTTGGTTGTTTTTTGCACCTTGCCAGGGCGGGTTGGTAATTATGTATATATATATAGACATATATATACATAATTATTTCAGGTCATAGTCTACTTGTCTAAGGAAGTATTTTATCCATTACTCAAAGATTCTGAAGATAGTGTGAAATGATACATACTTGATTTGCTGCTACTGCTGCTGCTAAGTCACTTCAGTCATGTCTGACTCTGTGTGACCCCATAGACGGCAGCCCACCAGGCTCCCCGTCCCTGGGACTCTCCAGGCAAGAACACTGGATTGGGTTGCCATTTCCTTCTCCAATGCACGAAAGTGAAAAGTGAAAGGGAAGTCGCTCAGTAGTGTCTGACTCTTCTCCGACTTGATTTGCTAGCTAATACTTAATACAGACTATATAACTGGTAGCCTAGGCAAGCCTGTATGGATGCATTAGTTCTAAATCTAAACATTTGCTTACAAAGCTGATGGCTACTGGCTCTATGAGCAGTTCTTTACTTTCAGAAGAGTGCAGTCTGGTCATAAACCTTTCTTAGAACTACCATGCAATTTGTATGGTTTATTGAGCATTTATTCATTCATTCCAAGTAGTATGCCTACTATGTGCTAGTCAGTAAGTTCAGTCACTCAGTCATACCCGACTGTTTGTGACCCCATGGACTGCAGCACACCTGGCTTCCCTGTCCATCACCAACTCCCGGAGTTTGCTCAGATTCATGTCCATCGAGTCAATGATGCCATCCAATCATCTCATCCTCTGTTATCCCCTTCTCCCACCTTCAATCTTTCCCAACATCAGGGTCTTTTCCAATGAGTTGGTTCTTTGTATCAGGTGGCCTAAGTATTGGAGTTTCAGCCTCAGCATCAGTCCCTCCAAAGAATATTCAGGGTTGATTTCCTTTAGGATTGACTGGTTTGATCTCCTTTCAGACCAAGAGACACTCAAGAGTCTTCTCCAAGACCACAGTTGAAAAGCATCAATTCTTCAGCACTCGACTTTCTTTATGGGCTCAGTCAGTAAAGAGTCTGCCTGCAATGCGAGAGACCTGAGTTCGATTCCTGGGTTGGAAGATCTCCTGGAGAAGGAAGTGGCAACCCACTCCAGTGTTATTGCCTGGAGAATTCCAAGGACAGAGGACAGGGCTACAGTCCATGGGGTCACAAAGAGTCAGACACGACTAAGTGAATTTCACTTCACACTTTTCTTTATGGTTCAACTCTTACATCCATACATGACCACTGGAAAAAACATAGCTTTGACTAGACAGACTTTATGGGTAAACTAATGTCTCTGCTTTTTAATATGCTGCCTAGGTTTTCCATAGCTTTTCTTCTAAGGATCAAGTGTCTTTTAATTTCATGACTGAAGTCACCATCTGCAGTGATTTTGGAGCCCAAGGAAATAAAGTCTGTCACTGTTTCCATTGTTTCCCTATATATTTTCCATAAAGTGATGGGACCGGATGCCATGATCTTTGTTTTTTAAATGTTGAGTTTTAAGCCAGCTTTTTCACTCTCCTCTTTCACTTTCATCAAAAGACTCCTTAGTTCTTCTTCACTTTCTGCCATAAAGGTGGTGTCATCTGCATCTCTGAGGTTATTGATATTTCTGCCTAAAATCTTGATTCCAGCTTGTGCTTCATCCAGCCTGGCATTTTGCATGATGTACTCTGCATATAAGTTAAATAAACAGAGTGACAATATACAGCCTTGATGTACTCCTTTCCCAATTTGGAATTAGTCTCTTGTTGCATATGCCTTTCTAACTGTTGCTTCTTTCTTTTTTTGTCAGTATTTAAATAAATTTAATAGGACCAAGCTAATATTCCTCAACGTTAAAGCAAATCTTGAGAACAAACTGAACATTTAAAGCTGTTAAAAACAGTTCTACATCTTATTTTAAAAAAATCAACTCAAACCCCTTCAATTAAGGCATTTGATGAATGTTAGTGAATGTTTGTTAACTTGAGCAGAATATAAAAGTTGTTTAAAGTGCTCCCTTTCATACAACAAATACAAAACCTTGTGAGATCATACCTCTATAATTTCATGTCTTTGAACAAGTGAAAGTATGGTTACCAAACAACTACTGTTGTCACAGTGTCTGATACAGGGTAACAATAAATAGCTGTATATGCAGCACAAGACACCCATTTATTTAGTCACAGTAGTGGGACACTTACTGAGCGACTTCACTCTCACTTTTCACTTTAATGCACTGGAGAAAGAAATGGCAGCCCACTCCAGTGTTCCTGCCTGGAGAATCCCAGGGACTGGGGAGCCTGGTGGGCGACGTCTATGGGTTCACAGAGTCGGACACGACTGAAGCGACTTAGCAGCAGCAGCTGCAGTGGATCTTACTCCTCATTTTATTCTAATTTCTGTCTTTACTGTTCAGATTCTCCAGGCTTATGGATGTCGTCAATCTTCAAAGTCATTCTAACCATTTGTGTTACAAGAGAGATCTGCTGCTTTTTGCAGATCAAGGTTTCCATGACATGTTGATGTTTCATATTATTGGTTCCCTTGTGCAGACAGCCAATCCCCAAGGCTGGGGTTCACCTCCTTCACATGTCTGGCCCGGACCTCAGTCATGGTCTGGATGGGGTTCATGCCTCTGTTCTCCATGAGCTCCATAGGGCTGACCACCAGTCCCTCGGCAAAGGTGTGCATGGCCTACTGCTCCAGGGCCGGGCACTGGTCAGCCTCCTGCTGACCACCAGGGCGCAAGCGATCTCGGTAGCGCCCCTGCAATATACCATGCAGTTGTCGCAGATGAGGTTGTGGATGACACACAGAGTGTCATGACGGGAACGCTTGGCCTCCTTGACGATCATCTTATTTCCTCCTCTGATGAAAATGATGACGGCTCTGGAGTTCTTACATTGCTTTTGACCAGCATCTTGTCTTTTGTGGTCCCAAACGAGATCTCTTTCATAAGGCCTGCAAAGCCCAGCTTCTCAGCTATGAGCTCTGAGAACCTAGGGATGATGTGGTCACCTGTGGTGATGGTGATCAACTCAATTTCAGATCCTCCAACCTAGTGAACCGCCAACAGGTTATTCTGGAGAAGTAAGTGATCAGCTTCATCATCAAAGACCCACTGGCAAGTAGCTAGGTTAGCACCAGTTTCTTTTCTGTGCTGGATCATCTCTTCAAACTTCTCCTTTACAGAAGTGCCCCTTCAGTACTTCTGAAGGGCTTTAAAATCTTCCACAGATGTCACATCCACCTTAAACTTCATCTTTGGTTTGGTTTCAGTGGCTCAAATGAACATGTGAGGATTGCAACCTTAGCATCTTCCACTTGTTGGCATCTGTGGGTGACTGAAGTCCTTGTCCACAATCAAGCCCTTGATCAGCTTGGTGTCCTTCAGCCACCCACCCACCTTGCTTTCTACCCTGATGAGCTGGAAGTCAATGTCCCTGCGCTGCAGGTCAGCTACGGTGAGAATGGCATTCACAGTGATCTAGGCCATTTGTCAGTGACAGCTGTTAGTTACTTTGGAGCCCAGCATGGTCTTTGCTGTCTGGATCAGGGGCTCAGGAGTGCTCTTCATGTTGTTGAGGACACTGTTGCTGATCTTGTCCAGGTGCTCAATAGTGATGCGGGCCACCTGCTCTTGGCCATCAGTGATCCTGATTGGGTGAATGCAGAGGTCCAGCAGCTGCTCAGCCTTTTCCAACAGGACAACCACTCTTGTGGTTCCATCTCCAATCTCATCATCCTGTGATTTGGACAGTTCAGCCATCAGCTTGGTGATCTGATGGTCAACATCTATCATGCTTAAGAGGGTGGCACTATCATTGGTCAAAGTCATGTCGCCATACTTATTCACTGTTGTCTTATCAAGCCCATTTGGTCCAAGTGATGTTGTCATTGTATTTGGCACAGGCTTTGCTGCCATTATATGAGATTTGAGGGCCTCAAGTACCATAAGATGAGACTTGCAGTCCTGATCCTTGATGATGAGGAAAAGACTGCCATATTTGTTGAAGTCAAGGGTCCCCACAGACCCCATGATGCAGTAGCAAGAGTTACTCTCCCTCAAACGGTGGAGACCATGCCAGAAACCAGAGCCCATCTCCTCTTCAGGGCTATCTGTTGCTTCTTGATCTGCATACAGGTTTCTCAGGAGGCAGATAATGTGGTCTGGTATTCTCATCTCTTTAAGAATTTTCCACAGTTTGTTGTGATCCACATAGTCAAATGCTATGTGCCAAGTGCTGTTCTGATCTCTTACAGTAAACAAGTTAAGCAAAGTTTATACCCTCATGTCCCTGACATTCTAGATGTAGGGGAATTGACAATAAACAAACAATAAAGTAATGATTTAGATATGATTAGTCCTATGAATAAAATAAAACACAGTTGGGGATCAGAATGACTTGAGTGGGGAACTTTTAGATAGATTAGAATGTATCTTTTTCAGAAGATGACACTGAACAGGGTCCTGATGGTGAGAAGGAATCTGACGTGTGAAGGTATGGGAAGGGAATTTTAGGCATAAGGAAGAGAAAGCGTAAAGGGCTGAGTCAATGATGAGCTTAGTGGTTCTAGGAAAAGCAGGTGGGGCAGAAGGGTTGGAGGAGAGTGAGTAAAAGGTAGACTTATTGGAGCTGAGATGACACAGAGGCTAGGTCAGAGGACTGTACCCCATGGCAACAAGATTTCAATTTTAAGGTGATGGTAGGTCATGGAGGGTTCACATGGGCTGATTCACATTTTTGAAAGGTCATACTAGTTGAGGAGATTAGACTAATAGGCAAAAACTGATAGGAAATACTAAGGAATGCAAGCTTTTTTTTTTTTTTTTTAAGACATGTTGAGTTTGACATAGGTATTATACATACAAGTGTGGGGTCTAATTGGAGAAGGAAATGGCAACCCACTCCAGTATTCTTGCCTGGAGAATCCCATGGACAGAGGAGCCTGACAGGCTACAGTCCATGGGGTCACAAAGAGTCAGACACAACTGAAGTGACTTAGCACACACGTGGGGTCTAATAGATAGTTGAAAGTGTAAATCTTAGAGCTTAGGAGATAGGTCAGAGTCGGAGATGTCTATGTGAGAATCCTTACTGCATACATATAATCATTATGCTGTGCTTAGTTGCTCAGTTGTGTGCAAGTCTTTGAGACCCATTGGACTATAGCCCACCAGGCTCCTCTGTCCAAGGGATTTTTTAGGCAAGAAATACTGAAGTGGTTGCCATTTCCTTTTCCAGAGGATCTTCCCAACCCAGGGATCGAATCTGCGTCTCCTGCATTGCAGGTGGATTCTTTATTGATGAGCCACTGGGGAAGCCCTACCCTGAAAGAGATTTTTAAAATACTATCTTTTTTCCTGTGGTCATTATGGATGTGAGAGTTGGACTGTGAAGAAGGCTGAGCGCAGAAGAATTGATGCTTTTGAACTGTGGTGTTGGAGAAGACTCTTGAGAGTCCCTTGGACTGCAAGGAGATCAGCCCTGGAATTTCTTTGGAATGAATGATGCTAAAGCTGAAACTCCAATACTTTGGCCACCTGATGTGAAGAGTTGACTCATTGGAAAAGACCCTGATGCTGGGAAGGACTGGGGGCAGGAGGAGAAGGGGTCGACCGAGGATGAGATGGCTGGATGGCATCACGGACTCGATGGACGTGAGTCTGAGTGAACTCCGGGAGTTGGTGATGGACAGGGAGGCCTGGCGTGCTGTGATTCATGGGGTCGCAAAGAGTCGTACACGACTGAGCGACTGAACTGAACTGATCTGTAGTTGTGCTTTTCATTTGAATAACATTTCTTTGTGTGAAAATAGTTTTCTTATTGATATTTGGATTGGTTTCACCTTTTGGCTATTGTAACTAGTCACTGAGTTTATTTACATTCATGTGTGGATATGTATTATTTCTTTGGGGTAAATGTGTGGGAATGGAATTGCTAGGTCATAGAATAGATTTATGTTTAATCTTTTTAGAAACTGTAAGTTTTCTAAACTTGTGCCATCTTATACTCCTGTCAGTAATGTATGAGAGTTCTAGTTTCTCCACATCCATACCAACAGTTGATATTATCAGTTTTTTTTTATTTTAACTCCGGTGGTGGTGGTGGTGTTTCATTATGGCTTTAATAACAACGGTGGGACTTCCCTGGTGGGTCAGTGGTAAAGAATCTCCCTGCCAATGCAGGAGACACAGGTTCAATCCCTGATCAGGGAAGATCCCACATGCTGTGGAGCAGACTAAGCCCGTGCCCTACAACTAGTGAGCCTGTGCCCTGGAGCCCAGGAGCTGCAGCTTCTGAGCCCATGTGCTCTGTAGAGCCTGTGCTCTGCAGCAAGAGAAGCCCCTGCAGTGAGCCGCTAGGGTGGTCCCTGTTTACTGCAACTAGGGAAACCCGCATAGCAAGGAAGACCCCGCACGGCCAAAAATAAATAAATAAATACAATTAAAACAAAAACAAAAAAATAAATAAATAAAATACTATCTTTTTTTCTGATGTGCATAATGAATAACAGAAGTTAACAGAGTGTGACTTGAATACAATTTTTATTTTCTCATTTGTTTGTTTAATAGCAACTAGATCAAAATTTAGGTCTTAAATAAGTCTTATCTTTCAAAGGATCCATGTGTGAGGGCTAGCCAATTGGGGCTAACAAAGCCACCATTGCTTAGAACTTTCTTGGAGTGATTGAGGCTCCCTTTTAGATTTGCTTTTGCCTCACAAGAAAGTCAGCCTAACTTTTTCATAGAATTATGTCTCATTTTTTATTGAAAAATAGAACCAACTTGGAAATTCATCTGCAGTTGTACTTATAACAAAGTTAAAAAAAAACCCCAAAAAACTGAATATTTCACCAGAGGGAGATGACTTGATTCCACTGATGATTTTAAAATGACTGTCATTTTCTTTGGCAATTCTCAGAATGGTGTCTAAATATGTCTGGGTCAATAAGGAGATGATCGGAATAAGTACACAGTTTTCCAGGTGATAACTTTGAAGGAAATACTATTTATTTGGATTTGAAGTTTTAGCTTTATTCATTCATTCACTTATTCATTCATGAAAAAATTTATTATCTGCCACATTCCAGGTGGATTTTTAGGCAGTGAAAAGGCAGTTACAAACAATGAAAGACATAAAACAATGCTAGCTTTTAGTACTTCATCTTTGAACTGAAGGATACCTGAACCATCAAAAATCCCATTTTTGCAAATGGCTCAATTAATCAATTTATTGAAACAAAAACATTCAAGTGAAAGAATAAAATTTAATGTTTCTTGCTTTTACCTTCCTCATCTGTTTTCTTCTTCCTGTCTTATTTCCAGAAACCTGCCTCTCAACCTCTGATTTTTAAGTCTAAAGTAATCTGTTTCTTATGCTATAAATTTCCCCTCAGACACGGAGCATCCTTTTATTTTCTTTCTCCTCCCATTTTGTTACTAGAAAGTGTTGATGAATCTTTGGGATAAAATTCTAATACATGAGTTAATTCATAAGAAGGTATAAATGATTTGATGCTAATTTATTACAGTCTGAATTTTTTTTAAAACAAAAAAACAAAACAAATTGAAGAAATGCATCTGTAATAATGGAAATTAAAGAATTTGCAAGTAATAAAGTAATACATTTCTTGGTTGAGAGCCTTCTCTATGTTTCTGATATCACAGCTATATAGCTTATATTGCCAATCAGCATCTCTAGGAACAAGAAACTTTCAGTTTCCCCTGATGCTACTATCTTTTTTTTTTTTTCTTTTTGAGGGATATTCTGCAGTCTTCATGTGCCTTGTAATATAGTAGGAAGATATAATAGTTTTGCTAAAGTAAAGGGCCAAATTTTGCCTGGCCTTTGTTTAGCTGGAAGGTGCCTACCCCTGAACTGGGGCTCTCCACCACCATAGCGCCTTCAGCCTCATGCAACATATTATTACAATCAGCTTTACTTGTTCCCAGGGCTTTCAGCATCTGTAGTGGCAGCTGGCACATGTCCCACTTCATCAGGAAGTGCATTCAAGGGTATCCGGCTAAAAAGTTCCCCCAGCAAGCACTTCTTCACATTGCAAAATGAAGAAGCAAGGTTTCAGTTAGAGGTATTCATATCTGGGGTCAAGTAAGGTAGAGGAAAGTTGGGGAGCTCTTCCATCACCACAGTGTCTTCTTCATGGGTGAGAGCAGTAAAAAATATCCACTGTTTTTCTTCTAGTAGACTGGCATTCCTTTGACCCCGGATTTAATCAGAAAAAGGATGAGCAGAATTATGCGATTGGCACTGCCCTTGTTTGTTTTCCAAATTCTCAGAGAGAATTGCTCTCATACCACGGGTTTCCCTCAAGATCTAC
The DNA here is from genome assembly GCA_006408695.1 of Aepyceros melampus. Taxonomy (NCBI): domain Eukaryota; kingdom Metazoa; phylum Chordata; class Mammalia; order Artiodactyla; family Bovidae; genus Aepyceros; species Aepyceros melampus. Next base: position 300,326 of record SJXQ01001321.1, on the reverse strand, counting down.
ATTTCTGATTTCCATGGTTCAGTTTTATGCAGAGTTTTCTGTTTTGCCTGTGAACACCCATATTTCTCTTTCCAGCAGTTAATAGGAAAATTCCATTGGCCGAGTATACTTTGCTCTTCTTTCCTGTGAAAATAACCTCTATTGTCCTCCACCTGCTTTTACCTCCAGCCATCTGCAATAATATGTAATTGCATGTCAAAGAGGGTGGTGATGATGACCAGCATATGTTAGAAACATTTGAAAACTGTTCTGGATAATTAGAAAGAGCTATGGTTTAGGAGATTGAGCTCAAGTGAAAATAACATGGCCCAGAGACCTAACTCCTCTTCAACATTTTCTCCCTTTGAGAATAAGAACTTTGGGACAACATTGCTCAAGATCATTCATTTTTATCTTTTAATTTATTAGTATGCCCAGTGTCTAGTCTGGAGTAGGAAATGGCAACCCATTTCAGTATTCTTGCTTGGAAATCCCATGGACAGAGGAGCTTAGAGGGCTATAGTTCATGGGGTTGCAAAGAGTTGGACATGACTGAGTGACTGAGGATGGTACTGGTGTCTAGTAATCAGCATTAGAGCCAGAAGTATTGAGCCTTCAGGAGTCTTTGGTGGATACTGAAATAGATATATCTCCTGAAGAAAAATTAATTGAAGTCTGATATATTTAAGAAAGCTAACGATTATTGAGTACTTATTTTGTGCCAGGCAATATGTTTAGAATTTTCGCACATATTATCTCATGTCATAAATTATCAAATTTTCTGTTTATTCCAGTCATTCTTTGGTATCTTTGGGGGATGGTTTCAGGACCCCCACTTTCCCCACTAAAATCTGCAAATGCTCAAGTCCCTTGTATAAAATGGCTAGTATTTGCATACAATCTACATATAATCCTCATACACTTTAAATCATCTCTAGATTACTTATAATATCTAAAAAATATAAATACTATATAAATAGTTATAAATTCAGTTTAAACTGCTATGTAAATAGTTGCCTATGTGTGGCAAATTCAAGTTTTGCTTTTTGGAAATTTCTGGAATTTGGGGGGATGTTTTTGATCTGCAGTTGATTTAATCCATAGATGTGGAACCTAAAGATATGGAGGATGATTATAATTGAATATAGATTTTATTTGGTTTTATTCAAATCTTATTTTTATTACTCTGGTATGAAATGTTACCTATGTAGTTTTGTGTTTGAGGGAAAATATAGTTAGTGTTCTAGAAGAGCAGTGGTAGTTGTATATAATTTGGAATTATACTTGTTCATGACATACACAAATAAATTCAAAGTACACCAACAAATTTAAATTACAGAATCAAGACTGGTCAACACAATAAGAGTGAAATAAGTTCACAAGACAGTTTCATGAATTTGGTACCATGGTAGTCATTAGGACTATGCCTCAATATTTCCAGGCAGTGCTCTTGTGCCATATAAGAACAAGCAACCCTTGTAATTAGACTGCGTTAATCCACATCTTTAAAATTATATGTGGCCATGTAACTTGCTTCAGCCAAAGAAATGTGAGCAGAATTGATGAACATTGTGTGTGGGTGCTCAGTTGCTCAGTTGTGTCTCTGATCCCATGGCTGTAACCCACCAGGTTCCCCTGTCCATGGGATTATCCAGGTAAGAATATTGGAGCTGGGTTGCCATTTCCTCCTCCAGGGGATCTTCCCCACCTAGGAATTGAATCCATGTCTCCTGCGTCTCCTGCTTTGGCAGGCAGATTCTTTTACACTGAGCCATCATCTTCAGATAAAAGCTTGTAAGGCCAGTCATGAGTCGCCATCTTTCCATTCTCCAGCCATAATGACCAACACTATTTCAGATGGTGAGGGTCTGCTAGTCTGAGTCCTGTGTGAGGATCATGTGATGCCAAATTCATTGTGTGAGTGTGTGTGTGTTAGACGCTCAGTCACGTCCAATTCTATGTGATCCCATGGACTGTAGCCTGCCAGGCTCCTGTGTCCACGAAATTCTCCAGGCGAGAATACTGGAGTGGGTAGTCATTCCCTCCTCCAGGAGATCTTCCTGATGCAGGGATCAAACCTGGGTCTCCCACATTTTGGGCAGATTCTTTTACCACCTGAGTCACTAGGGAAGCCCCACCAAATTCATTACTGACTTCATATAGATGAGTGAGAACTTAAATTTTGCTATAAGACATTGAGACTTGGGGATTGTTTGTTACAATAGCATAACCTATTTGAACTAATGTAGGCACCATTCATCCAGAAAGTAGAGACTCAAAAAGTTCTTCCTAAATGTACCTTTTTTCATTATCTGTGTAGTTTAACCAGAGGTTTGAATTGACCAGACCCTTGGCATGATTAAATGGCATAGACATTAAGATGTCTGTGCCATCAGGCTGCTTCTGTTCAAATACTGGCCCTGCTGCTTTCTTCCTCGAAAGATTTAAATGAGTTAGTTAATCTCTTTGAGTGTCAATTTCCTTGTTTGGAAAATGTGACTGATAGTAATACCTACCTTATAGAATTATTGTGAGATGAAGTGAAATAATGGATAGAAAACACTTGGCTTTTCAGGTGGCTCAGTGGTAAAGAATCTGCCTGCCAGTGTAGGAGACGCAGGAGACTTGGTTTTGAAGCCTGGGTCAGGAAGATTCCCTAGTGTAGGAAATGGTAACCCACTCCAGTACTTTCGCCTAGAAAATTCCATGGACAGAAGAGCCTGGCAGGCTACAATTCATGGGGTCGTAAAGAGTCAGACACAACTGAGCGCGCATGCGCGCACACACACACATACACACACACACAACACTTAGCATGGGGAATAATGCTTTGTCAAGTCTTGAGAGAAGGGGGATGTGGAGAGTTCCTAATTAACAGGCATAAACTTTCAGTCGACCAGATGAATGATCTGCTGTACAACATTGCGCCTAATAATACATTGTACACAGAGACATTTATTAAGAGGGTAGATCTCAAGTTAAGTATTTTTTCTCCAATAATAATTAAAGAATAAATGTTAGGTAGTGTTCTATTATTATCCAGTAGACTTGACAACTGGATATGGAGCCTATCTTTTTCATTCTAATTGTCTGGATAACTGATTGTGAAAGCCCCTTCCGGCTCTAAAACATGCTTTATGATCCCTACCTTTCCTTAGCATAGCTTTAGTTGTGGTTTGAGTTTTTTGTGCCTAAACGAACTGATGGTATCAGAGTTCCTCTGGCTTAGTGAGAACGGTACAAAAAAATCTACAAAAAATCAATTTATTATGCTGCAGCTTTCTCTTCCTTCTATCTGCTCCATCTCTCTTAACGTTGTCCCAGAATTCTGTTTGACTTTGTAGTTTTCTGCTTCTTTCTCATTCTGAAGTATATTTTTCTTTTTGGCTTTTGACACTGGACAACATAAATTTTTCTTTTAATCGATTTGCCCATGTATATAGTAAATAAGATCAGGACTATATCAAGGACGTTTCCCCAAGAGCTCAGGCCAGTTTTTGATGGTGAGGAAAAACTTGTTATTCACTTACACACCTAAAATGTGTCAAAACATTTTATATACACACATTTGCAATAGTATTTCTGATTTACTATGTTTATTTACCAGTGTTCTCTCTAGGAAAGAATAGATTATCCCCTGAAAAACTAGTCATCATTAGCTAAAACTGTTTTGTCAAATTTAAAAGTACAGTCTTAACTATTTTATTAGTGTGGTTGGGATCAATGACTATTGCTTTGAAATGCAGATGTGGGTGGTGAAGCTGGGAATGTGCAAGGAAACTGGCACTGTCTAGGTGAGGGAAAAGCCTAGACCAGTGTCACATGTAGTTGCAGGTAATGCCAAGGTTATTTGTAGAAAAGATAATGGTGGGAGGGTGGCTGAATTCCTGGGACAATAGCCTGCGAAGTCAGGGACTGGAAAAAGTAGAGGCAGGAAAAGTGAGCCTGAGGATGGAGGAAAGGGAAGATCCGAGGCAGGAAGAGGGACGAGATCAGAGAGGATGCATAATAAAGGCAGGGCAGCAGACAAAGCCCTCAGGAGCAAATGCCAGAGAGAATCCCAGTTTGTTTAGCGAAGAGACAGGAAAAAGGACATCCTCTCAAAGGACCTAGGTTATGGGACTGGATGGGCGAGATAGATAACAGGAAAGAACCAGGCTTCTCTAGGGACCCAAAGAGCAAGGCCTGTCCCTCCTTCCCCCTGCCACCCCCACCCACTCCTTCATCCCTGCCCAAACCCTTCGTGTGTGTGTGTGTGTGTGTGTTATTTGTTCAGTCATGTCTGACTCTTTGCAACCCCTGGACTGTAGCCTGCCAGGCTCCTTTGTCCATGGGGTTCTCCAGGCAAGAATACTGGAGAAGGTAGCCATTTTCTTCTCCAAGGGATCTTCCTGACCCAGGGATTGAACCGGGGTCTCTTACATTATAGGCAGATTCATTATCATCTGAGTCACCAGGGAAGCCCAGCCTTTCTCGTAGGATAATATAATAGCTTGACTTGAGACAAATAGGACAAACTATCTGAAAGGAGATAGAACCAAGTTCTCAAGGCAGGAGACTGCCAGAGAAGGCCTGTTAGGAAGCCCAGCATACTGATGCATCCCTCAGTGACAGGCCATCTCATGCTTTTTTCTTTTAAACTTTTAATTTTGTATTGGAGTGTAGCTGATTAACAATGTTGTGATAGTTTCAAGTGGACAGAAAAGGGATTCAGTCACATATGTCCATTCTCTCCTAAACGCCCCTCCCATCCAGACGGCCGGCCGCATAACATTGGAAAGAATTCCTTGTGCTACACAGTAGGTCCTTGTTGGTTATCCATTTCATTTATTTATTTATTTATTTTGTGGTTGGGGAGGAAGAAGGAGGAAAGGAGGGGGAAAAGGAAGGAGAGGAAGAAAGGAAAAAAAGAGAGGAAGCTCTATGGTGGGTCTTTTTAAAAAAAGTTTATTTGGTTAGATAATATATGCCAGTGTCTGTAAACATTTATATATTATTAGAATTAACAGTGCTGTTTAAACTTTTTATTTTGTGTTGAGGTATAACCTATTAACAATGTTGTGGTAGTTTCAGGCATACAGTGAAGGGACTCAGCCAATGCTACACAGTAGGTCCTTGTTGGTTATGCATTTCATTTATTTATTTATTTATTTTGTGGTTGGGGAGGAAGAAGGAGGAAAGGAGGGGGAAAAGGAAGGAGAGGGAGAAAGGAAAAAAAGAGAGGAAGCTCTATGGTGGGTCTTTTTAAAAAAAGTTTATTTGGTTAGATAATATATGCCAGTGTCTGTAAACATTTATATATTATTAGAATTAACAGTGCTGTTTAAACTTTTTATTTTGTGTTGAGGTATAACCTATTAACAATGTTGTGGTAGTTTCAGGCATACAGTGAAGGGACTCAGCCACACATATGCATGTATCCTCTCTCTCCCATGCTCCTCTCCCATCCAGGATGCCACATAACACTGAGCAGAGTTCCATGTGCTATACAATAGGTATTTGTTTGTGCTTACTCGCTAGGTTGTGTCTGACTCTTTGCGACCTCAGACTGGGACCGTAGCCCACCAGGCTCCTCTGTTCATGGGGATTCTCCAGGCAAGAATACTGGAGTGGGTTGCCATGCCCTCCTCTAGGGAATCTTTGCAACCCAGAGATCAAACTCAGGTCTTCTGCATTACAGGCAGATACTTTACTGACTGAGCCATCAGGGGAGGTTATCTATTTTAAATATAGCAGTGTGTACATGTCTATCCCAAACTCCTTGACTAACATTTTCTCCCATTCATCCCCCTTGGCAAAGCATTCTTTTATCAAATAAATGAATGTGTGGAGTGGGAAGTGGTGAACTCGAGCTGGGCTAACCAGCCACATGGCATTCAACTTCAACTCTTAAAAGCTGAGATCCTGAAATTCCCTCCCAGATGGTAAAATGCCTTGTCTGGATTTGGTGCCCATGAGTCAGATGTGAGCGGGGCTGCAGAGAAGGGGCAGAAGAGGTATGGTATCCTGGCTGGAAAGTGAGTGCAAACGAGGGGGTTCCCTCTTTTTCTTTCCTGCCCTCTCAGATCAGGTGACTAATGTGGAACCCTGGTAAATCCATCACACTAAGTAAGTTGTGGTGTGTAATTCACTGAAACATTTAAATTGTTTAGTCTACATTAGGGGGTCACTGATAATCCAAAGCAGATACAGGAAGCGTTTTGAAAACAACCAATGCTAGACAAGGTTCCAGGATCCTCTGTCAATTCAGTGTCATGAATGCCGACCTACTTTTCCCTTGCAATCTCTATGAATCCCAAGCAAATCACTCGTGAGTTAGTCTTAGGGAATTTGGTCCCCCCACTTTTGGTAACTAGACCCTGAGTGTGCCTTGCCTCACCTCACTCCTCCTGAGGGGGCTTCTCAAATGTCTTTTGGGAGACACTTGTTTCTCCACTCATTAGTTTTATGTCTTTAGGAGTCTGCCTTGCTTACCTGAGCTTCAGTTTCCTCATCTATGAATTGGAGAACCACCACTACCACATGCTGCTGCTGCTGCTGCTAAGTTGCTTCAGTTGTGTCCGACTCTGTGTGACCCCATAGACGGCAGCCCACCAGGCTCCTCTATCCCTGAGATTCTCCAGGCAAGAACACTGGGGTGGGTTTCCAGTTCCTTCTCCAGTGCATGCATGCATGCTAAGTCGCTTCAGTCGTGTCCGACTCTGTGCGACCCTATGGACAGCAGCCCACCACGCTCCTCTGTTCATGGGATTCTCTAGGCAAGAATACTAGAGTGGGTTGCCATTTCTTTCTCCATCACTACCACATAGGGGGTTGTATAAACTGATGACATGGTACATTGGAAAGGTTCCAAGGCTGGATGTGGGCTTTCATTGTAGCTCAGATGGTAAAGAATCTGCCTGCAATGCAGGAGACCTGGGTTCGATTCTTGGATTGGGAAGATCCCTTGGAGAAGGGAAATAGCAACTTACTCCAGTATTCTTGCCTGGAAAATCCCATGGACAGAGGAGTCTGGTGGGCTACATCCATGGGGTCTCAAGAGTTGGACACAACTTAGTGACTAAACCACCACGAAGGCGGATGTGGTGTACAGGAGTTCTCCAATAGATGCTTTCCCTTTGTTTCTCTCAAAATGCCAGGCATGTAGTACATCATCTTTACCCAAGTAATCTCGGGGGATCTTGCCCCAGAAAAAGGCAAGCCAAATTTGTGTGAGAATCTTAAAGACTGCTTCAAGAAGATGAGTTTTCCCTCAGCCAAATGGGCTTGAGCAACAGACAATCCACTGTTACTTTCATCCCCCAGCTGTAGACCTGTTCTTGTAACACTGGCTGCCTGAAGGGTGGAGCCACTAACCCCTCCTTAAATCCATCAGGGAACAGGTTTGAGAACTGGTAAAAATGAGCACCAGTACAGGTACATGTAGCTCAAGCAGTAAAGAATCTGCCTGCAGTGCAGGAGACCTGGGTTTGATCCCTGGGTTGGGAAGATTCCCTGGAGAAGGGAATGGCAACCCACTCCAGTATTCTTGTCTAGAGAATCCCATGGACAGAGGAGCCTGGAGGGCTACCGTCCATAGGGTCACAAAGAGCTGGACTCGACTGAGTGACTAACAGTTTCACTTTTCGTTTCATGCATACATGTTATGTGAGTTCTATTTTACTGAAGATCAACTTGCAGGGAACAGGTCTCAGCAAGCCTAAGGACGGTATCAGACAGGAGTATTTGCCTGGTATGGCTTCTCAGAAACCCACACATCCTAATGAAAGACACTTTTATCTACCTTCCTGACCCTCAACCACATCAATCCAAAACTCAGTATGGTTACTTCATGGTTGCAGTAGCATTGTACTGCTGTTTTTATAAAATAATCATTAGGAGTCACATGAGTGCATCTATAATAATACCTCACATTCCAGCCATAAGGCCTAGAAGAGACTGTACACGTCCTGCCTGGCTGTGACCTTCCCAGGCCTGCAGTGTTAATACTGCTAGAGCCTGGAGCTCAGGGGTTTGCATGTGTGAACTCCTGTACCTTCTGGTGGGATGCCTGAAGAGCTTATGCCATCTACATTGCAGGCAACTACATTTCCCACATTCCTTGACAACTGGCTTTCAAGTAGATTTGACCAATGGTGGAAGACTGGAGGGCAGGACAAACCAGAGTATTTCTCCTCATTTTTGCTTCCAAAGAGGCTTTCAACACTGGCTGCTTCTGTTTGCTTGCTTGTTTATGCAGCTTCAAGCCCATTCTCTGGGTTCCCAGCTCCTGCAGAACAGCCTCTGCCATAGTGCTAACTCTCACCCACTGGCTTCAGGTTCTGGCTCTAGTAATATATATCCTCCCTGTGTCCCTTCAGCCCTAGGGATGGTAGCAGCTTTCTGCTCTTGCTAATATCTGAGTTGCTTCACCATCCTCCCTTTGGCTTTTTAGCTCTTTCATTACCTATGTTACCAGTTCCCTATGTTAAGTTGATTCTATTTAAAATGCCATGTGTAGAGTCTGCTTTCCTGATGAGTTTCTCATTGCCCCATCTCCTTCAGTCTGCACTATTTTACCTTCATGTTGAACCTAAGTCTCTCATGTAGGGTCTCTCCTCTAGCAGGCCATCCACTGGGAAACTGGGCAATGGTTTCTTCAGCTCTCAGGTTTCCTTGAACATATCCTGGATCTAGCTTACTTCTGTGGGCTTTTGAACCCATGAAGGGGACAGAGTATTTTTCATTTCTTGGTGACCTATTTGATATAAACACCAGTCAAATTTCTTCAGATTGTTTTGGCCTCCCACTCACTGGTTAAACTAATTTCTTTTAGAGTCCAAAAATGGCTGTAAGTTCACTATCTCTTCTCCCTCTTTCTTTGGTTTATGATACAAACTCTATGTTATCCTCCTAGACTTTGCTATTGGGAGACAAGCCTTTAATAAACACAAACATAAAACCAAGCTAACAAGCATTGAGGACCCTGTAGATCCATCCATTAAAGTGATTGGGAGCTGCATCCAGGGCTGTTCCCAGGGACAGCAATGGTCCAGGGCTGTCAGCAGTGTCTCATGATGGGAGTGTGGGTCTGCTATGGTTGCTCGTGGCATGATGTCTTTCCCAACCAGGGTCTGCAGCATATTTGAACATGATCCCTGAATGGGTAGCCTCTGAACTTGGTTCTCTGACTTTCCTAGAGACTTTGTGAGCTACTCAGTAATTTTTCCCTCTAAATCCTTAAAAATTTGTTTCTGATGCATATAACTAAATAATAGGTATAGACATTGGAACCATGCACAATGTTTTCTGATTCACAAAATCATGCATTTAGCTGTGTTTAGATGCACTTTAATCTGATATGCTCTTAAAATAGGTCCACAAGATCTGAGTTTCACGTAAATATTCACAAAAAGTCCTGGAGTACTTAGATGATCAATAAGATCTGCTCTTTGAATGCTAGTAGCTCTTTATCCTCAGCTAAGCTCAGTGGGCTCCATAGTTAAGTGGCCATGGTGACAGGAATTGATATACTAGCTCAATTATACGAACTTCTCCACCAAGGCTCTCCCAATATCACCAGCTTGCCAGCTCTAGTGACCAACCACGACATTCCCAACTGATAGCACTCTAAGGAGGCTAGTCATTCACCTGATGGTAGGTTCATAGCATTTGAGTCCTCCCTTTGTGGAAAGAGAAGCAATATGTCCTTACCAAAAGAGAGAAGATTTGGATTTACTTCTCTTCCCTTAATGCTTCTGCCAAAACCGTAATCTGTAGGTATTCTGAATGCCTTTTTCACTGTCACAGTATCTTACTCAATGTTGCTTCTCAATAAGAACCTTACCTGTTAGGAGAGGAAGACAATGTGCTGACGCCCATGGAAATTCACGGTCTTATCTTAATCTCTGCTTTGGAAGCAGTTGGCTTTATGAAACAGTGGAAGGACTGAAGTAAGAATCAGTCATGGTGCCAACTGAGACTCAATGTCTTGAAGGATTGGAGTGCTACCTTAGAGCTGGTACTGATATCTACTTGTGTTTGATAGATGGTGCAGGCTCTTGCAGAAAAAGTGGATCCAGAGACCAAGGTGAGAAATGGGAATGGCACTTCTCACAGTTACACTTTATATCATACCTTTGACTTTGGGTAATGCTCATATATGGCTTTAATACTTGGAGAAGAAATGCTTCCACCAAAGGAAACAACAGAGACTGCTACCCGGCCACTCCAGGTTCTTTTTAACACCAGATTGGGCTTTCTTGGTGGCTCAGACAGTAAAGAATCTGCCTGCAACACAGGAGGCCTGGATTCGATCCTTGGGCCAGAAAGATCCCCTGGATGAAGGAAACAGCTATCCACTCCAGCATTCTTGCCTGGAGAATTCCATGGACAGAGGAGTCTGGTGGGCTACAATCCATAGTGCTGCAAAGAGTTGGACATGACTGAGTGACTAATGCTTTCACTTTCGGGGAAAATATAAGCTATGGTCCATCCTGGTTATCAAAGGTTGTGATACATAGCATAGTCAGAGGGGAATATGATAAAATTCAAAGGAACCTCCTAGGTCTGCCCTATCCAGGCATAAATTAAGGGGGAGAGTCTATAGAAATTCTTTATAACCAGGGACCCCTGAAAGCTCAGATCTCTCTGGAATAAAGAAAAGTCACTCCATGGTCATCCCCTTCTCCTCCTGCCCCAAATCCTTCCCAGCATCAAAGTCTTTTCCAATGAGTCAACTCTTCGCATGAGGTGGCCAAAGTACTGGAGTTTCAACTTTAGCATCATTCCTTCCAAAGAAACCCCAGGGTTGATCTCCTTCAGAATGGACTGGTTGGATCTCCTTGCAGTCCAAGGGACTCTCAAGAGTCTTCTCCAACACCACAGTTCAAAAGCATCAATTCTTTGGTGCTCAACCTTCTTTACAGTCCAACTCTCACATCCATACATGACTACTGGAAAAACCATAGCCTTGACTAGATGGACCTTAGTTGGCAAAGTAATGTCTCTGCTTTTGAATATGCTGTCTAGGTTGGTCATGAGGATGAGGTGGCTGGATGGCATCACTGACTCGATGGACGCAAGTCTGAGTGAACTCTGGGAGTTGATGATGGACAGGGAGGCCTGGCATGCTGCGATTCATGGGGTCACAAAGAGTCTGAAACGACTGAGCGACTGAACTGAACTAACCACGGTTGGAACACTGGCCATCTAAAAAGAAATTAAAGCAAACATAGGATAAGTAGTGGAGAGTGGAAATAATAAAACTTCACTGTGGCCTTCAAGTCATGGTTTGAAAATGGACATGAAAAAAGCAGAAAGTATCTACACTTGCAAGAACATAAAGGAAACCTCCAAAGCTTGTAATATCTGGGATTCCTGATTTTATCTCATGTTTATAGTGTTCCCCAAATAGTAGCTTAATATCTCAGTGTTGGACGTATAGTAAGTATAGTTTTAAAAAACAAAAAGCAATTGATTGACAGATTTTTGATTGACACCTAATTGAGGCTTTTACTGAAATTTAGGTGAGTCAGTATGTGTATATATTTGAATATCTTTACCTCTTTTTCAAACTTCAGTAAAGCTACACTAGTTCTAATCTTTTCTTTGATTGATCCCATGACTCTGCAGTTTTGGATGAGTGTCTCACAGCTTCACGGAAAATTCACTTTTGATTATGCAACTTCAACTCTATTTCAAAGAAGGCAAAGAGCAGACCCCCGTCCTCTTCAGGCCTCTTCTGGCCCAACCTCTGTGGAAGGGGAGGTGCCACCAGAGACCGCTCAATAATGTGGGCAATCAATCAACCAATTACATCTTTGTAATGACACTCTAATAAAAACTCTGGACTCCAAGGCTGAGTTCTCTAAGTTGGCAATATTCTGTATTGTCACACTAATGCCAGGGGAAGGGGGCATGCCTGAATCCTCAGGACAATGGAAGCTTTGCATCTGGAATCCTCCTAAACACTGCCCTTTGTGAATTTTCCTTTTGTTGCTTCTAACCCTTCCCTATGGTAAATCATGACCATATGTATAATAGCTTTCAGTGAGTTCTATGAATCTTCCCAGTGAATGGTTAAACCTGGGGTGGTTTGGGGAATCCTCTAAACTGGCAGCTACTGTGAGAAGTAAAGGCAGCTGGGGAGACTGTGCCTTGATACTGCAGTTTGGCTGACTCCAGTAATGATGCCCCTCATTCCTCCTTCTCAAGAGCTTGAAACATGATTGGAATCATAACTTTATATTATCGCAGTTTAGGAGAGACAGAGCTGACCTTTGCTTGTGTTCTGATTTATTTTTCTGCCTACTCTGCTAGCTTCATTTCTACTGCCTTTTTTAGCTTTTAGTTTCTCTCTTCCTAATGTCCCTCACCATGTACTCGACCTTACCCAACTCCAGGACTTCAGGAAGAAAGGTGGACTACGTGGCAGATTCATGTTGATGTGTAGCAAAACCAATACAATATTGTAAAGTTAAAAAATAATAATAATTTAAAACAAAGAAAAAAGGAATATGCAAATCACACACAAAAAAGGTGGGCTAGAGAGGAAGAGCCCCTTCTCAGCTGGCGCAGCCCTCGTTAAGGTCCTTGAAAGGTCTCTGGCCTCCTGGGACCCAGTGATGGCCCTTGACCAGTGCTTTCAAACTTCAGACTTCCGCTTCTCCACATCAGATATGGACTTAGTGCTACCACAGCAGGTCATTCTGTGTCTGGGGACACTGGCTTTCTTTTGCATTAAAAACTTTTTCTACCTATTTTCAGTACTTCCTAAAGTTGTTTAACCAGGTGTTTCATAAACCCAAGTGATCCTAAGGTTTTTGTTAAATGTTCAGGTTCTCTGTGTATCTCATGGAGATTTCAATTGTAGGTCTGAACTTTGACTCAGATTCTATGTTCTTTTAATATACCTCTAGGTTTCCCTGTCTAAGGATTTTCCAGGCAAGAATACTGGAGTGGGTTGTTATTCCCTTCTCCAGCAGATCTTCCCAACCCAGGGATCAAACCCGGGTCTCCTACATTGCAGGCAGGTTCTTTACCAGCTGAGCTACTAGGGAAGCCCAATATAAATGATAAGTACCTAGTTATTCTTTATGGTCACCAACCTTATCCATAAGCTTGGACTTCTCCTTCATATCTACTGTTAACTTTCAAGGACCATCAAAAGCAAATCTGAGCCTGTCTGTATGCCCTTGGTGCTGGAGGAGTCATGCCTTTGTCCTGGCCCAGGGCTGGCATTTTTCCTACCTGGCATTGTTATGGCCGGCTCTCCTCTCTGGCACTAGAATCCTTCCTGTGCCCTCTCCCAGTGTCTGTAGTCTTGCCACACATAGATGGATGGATATCTAATATGATGACCAGCTCTACAAACAGCTTCATTTAACTCAATAAACATTTACTGACTTGAGTTATGTCCCAGGCACTGTGCTAGGTCCTGGCAAGATGAAAAAAGGAAAATACTCATAGTTTAAAGGGTGTGACAGACACATAAAGAAACAGCCATAATATCATGTGATAAATGCTTCAGCAGAAGCATGTACCAAGTGCTATGGAAACTCAGACGGGGGAGTAATTAATTCCTCCTGGGAAGGGTCAGGAAAAGTCACAGGGAAGAGTTTACATTTGGAAGGTGACCGAAAGTTCTCTCAGAGGTCAGGGAGAGGGGAGGGCATTCCAGGCAGAGAGCGAAGCCAAATCAAAGCCAAGGAGAGTGAGACTGCTCGCTGTACTCAGGCAGCTTGGATGAAGTAGTTTCATGGACCAAGAGCAGTGTTTTTTCCAATGTGGTTCTCAGGCCATCTGCACTGTAATTCCCCTACATGCCTATTGAAAATGCACATTCAATGACCCCACCTCACAGTTAGTGATTTAGAGTCTTAGGGGTGGGGGCCTAAGCAAACTTTATTCTTAACAGCCCCACTAGATGATTTTATTTTTAAAATTTTGGTGCTTGCCAATCAAATAGGTGAAAAGATGCTATTGCACAGAGTGTTTCTTTTTTTTTTAAGATTTGCTGGGTCTTCATCGTGTGTGTATGGGGGCGGGGGTGGGTTTTTCTCTAGTTGCGGCGTGTGGGCTCAGTAGTCGTGGTGTGCCACCTTAGTTGCCTGTGGGATCTCAGTTCCCTGACCAGGGATTGAACCCATGTTCCCTGCATTGGAAGGCAGATACTTAACCATTAGACCACTAGGGAAGTCCCCAAAAGGTGATTCTTAAACCGTGAAAGCAGTGCTTCTTTACTTTGGTACATATAATCACGAGGCAGGGAGGGGAAGCTTTAAAGACTCCTGATGCCTGAGTATCACCCTCAGAAAGTCTCATATAATGGGCCTGGATGTGGCCTGGGCATCTGAATTTTTAAAGTTCCCTGGTGATTCTAATTGGAGAACTCCTGTACCCAGCTTGAGAACCACAGAACCACAGAACCAGAGCTTCAGACAGTCAAGCAGACACATGAACAGCTACAAATTATGATGAAGATGCAAAAAGTTTATGAAGGGCTTCCCATGCCAGGCTGAGGAGTTTGGTTTTGATTTTGTAGGAAATGGAGAGAGAATGGGTGTGGTGGCGCCTACAAGCTCATACTTCTATTTAGCTCTTACGAAATGATAGTTTTCAGAAACAGGACCCAATCTGCTTTGTACTTCCTTTGTGTTCAGGAAGAGATGTTCTCCAGGGAGCTTGTCTGCATAAAGTGTCTCAGCTGACCCCTCAGGAAAACTGTTCTTTCCTGATATCTGGGCACTGAGTGCTCCTGTTACTTTCTTCAGAGATGCATTAGACACCTATCCTGTGCCTATGGTTGAAAAATCCCCATCTGTACCACCAGCAAATTCTGAGCCATGACAAATTCGAGGAGGCAAGACTACAGGCAGATTGGTAGTAGGGATTACACATCCACATAGTCTCGGTTAGGCTCAGAAGTTAGAGGTAAAACCTCAACCAAGTGCCTGAGTTTCATGAATGGAAAGAAGTATGTTGTGTGGGTTATGGTGCCTTTAGTGTGTAGAGGAGAAGCTTGCAATGGATCGCAATGGCATAGAAGAGGGAGAGGTCCCAGGTGAGAGAGGAAGTCTAGGAAAACAGCCAGTCACCACCCCAGGCTGAGGTCCAGGGACCTTAATGGGCCAATCTGATCAAAATAGAATCAGATATTTTGTGAACAAAGGCATGAAGAAAAAGGAAAGGAGGTCAGAAGTCCAGTCAGGAACCACCTAAGGGTCCTACCTAGCAAGCAGTCATGCAGACACTCAATGAAAGTCTCTCCCTCTATAATCTCAATTTTCTTCTCTTTTCTCTTCTTCATCTCTTTCCGCTCTTCTTTAACCCTCTGCATCTTCAGTATTATCAACAGTACTCCTGGGGACAGCCACCAAAATTCACAACACTCCAAAGTTTTTTTCACGAGCCTGTGAGTCACAGCCCTTGTTGAATCCCAGAGTGAGCCGGGAAAAATGTGGGCAGTTCTTTGGTCCAACCCTTCCAATTTGTAAATGAAGAAACAGAGGCTTGGAGAGGCGAAGTGACTGCCCAGAGAGACAAAGATCACATAGCTAGTCCGTGGTAGAATTATGACAGACTCGTGTCCCTGGCTTACTCTCTGAGCTTGTGTCTGCTTGACTAAGCTGTTGTCACAGTGGTGAATTCTTGTGCTCTGCATGCTTTGAGTGGTGAATTTCACATTCATCATGCTTAGTTCCTACAGCCACTTTGTCAGAAGTCTATAGTGATTAGTTCCTCATGTTTGCTGAATCAAATGAAGGAGAATAGAACTTTGCTTAAAGACACAAGTTTTTTCAGAAAGGAAGTAGAAATTTATAAAATAGAGAATTTCAGGTTCACATGCTGTTGAGGCATATGATCAGAATTTTCATATAGTAGATTCCAGAATTGCAGCTTACCATTATCATGATTTAGAGTCCCAGAAACCCCACCCTGGGATGAGGAGAGACTTTGATGGTTCTGTGGTCAAGTGTGGGAAAGGACATTAAGTGGTTATGTTACTTTGGCACTTTGAACTTTGTCTTGCTCCCTTTTTGAGTCTTCTGACTTTGTCTGCTGGTGCTTTCACACTAGGTTGTGGGAAATGAGCTCATTACTTCCCTCACCAAGCAATACAATGACACCTTTGGCTTTATAGAACCAGGGAGCCCAATGTGGTGTCTGACTCAGTACCTGGCACATAGCAGGCACTCAAGGGATATTTGTTGACCTGAGTTGAGATGAAGTCAGAGGAGCTGCACTGAATTACTATCAGGGCAACCTTAGGCAAGTCATTTCCATTCTCTAAGCTATTCTTTTCTCCTATAAAATAACAGACAAGAACCAGACAACCTCTGATGTTCCTTCCCGCTCAGAGATATGTTTTGGCATCCCTTTTTCAAAAAATCCCAGAAATTTGGATCTAGGAGTGACTTTGAAGGTCAATTAGCTCAACCCACAGTTGTTCAAGGCAGAGCCAGACTATTCAAAGAAGTAGAGATTTGGCAACTCTGTGGTTTGTGTAATAGTGAAAGTCAGCCAGGAAGAATAATTCAGATTAAAAATCATTTGAGGGCCAGAATTATTCTCTTTTGCTCAATATCCATCAAGTTAATGAGAAATAGTTAAGTCTCTACTTTGGTTTTCTTCTTTATTTTTTATTACTGTATAACTTACAGCAAAAAGCACAGATCTTAAATGTACAGCTAAATGAATCTTTTACATAGGTATCCATCCAAGCAACTACCTCCCTCATTAAGACATAGAACATTTCAACACCCAGAGAAACTTCCTCATGCCCCCTTTCAGTCATATCCTCTCCTAAGGAATAAAGATCTAGTTTCTACCACCATAATTTGGTTTTGCCTAGTTTTGAACTTCATATGAACAGAATCACATCATATATAGCTTATTATGTTTGACTGTTTCACTTAACATTTTATCTGAGATTTACCCATGTTGTTTCATATGCCAGTAGATGCTTTTTAGTTTTAATTGCTGTATGTGAATTGTATGACTGTATCACACTATATGGGCTTCCCTAGTAGCTCAGCTGGTAAAGAATCTGCTTTCAATGCAGGAGACCCCAGTTCAATTCCTGGTTCAGGAAGTTCCCCTGGATAAGGGATAATCTACCCACTCCAGTATTCTTGGGTTTCCCTGGTGGCTCAGATGGTAAAGAATCCACCAGCAGTGTGGAAGACATGAGACGTGGGTTTGATCCCTGAGTTGGGAAGGTCCCCTGGAGGAGGGCATGGCAACCCACTCCAGTATTCTTGCCTAGAGACTCCCCATGGACAGAGGAGCCTGGCAGTCTACAGTCCATGGGGTTGTAAGAGTCATACACAACTGAGCAACTAAGCACATCACACTGTGTAACTATGACAACTTGAGAATTCACCAGTGCAGAATATTAGCTATATCCTAAGAGAAAAAGTTGGGAGAAATACCTGTAACCTCAGATATGCAAATGACACCACCCTTATGGCAGAAAGTGAAGAAGAACTAAAGAGCCTCTTGATGAAAGTGAAAGAGGAGAGTGAAAAAGTTAACTTAAAGCTCAACATTCAGAAAACGAAGATCATGACATCTGATCCCATCACTTCAGGGCAAATAGGTGGGGAAACAGTGGCAGACTTTATTATTTTGGGCTCCAAAGTGACTGCAGATGGTGACTGCAGCCATGAAATTAGAAGACGCTACTCCTTGAAAGGAAAGTTATGACCAGCCTAGATAGCATATTAAAAAGCAGAGACATTACTTTGCCAACAAAAGTCCATCTAGTCAAGGCTATGGTTTTTCCAGTAGTCATGTATAGATGTGAGAGTTGGACTACAAAGAAAGCTGAGTGCTGAAGAAGTGATGCTTTTGAACTGTGGTGTTGGAGAAGACTTTTGAGAGTCCCTTGGGCTGCAAGAAGATCCAGCCAGTCCAACCTAAAGGAGATCAGTTCTGAATGTTCATTGGAAAGACTGATGTTGAAGCTGAAACTCCAATACTTTGGCCACCTGATGTGAAGAACTGACTCATTTGAAAAGACCCTGATGCTGAGAAAGATCAAAGGCAGGAGGATGAGGTGGTTGGATGGCATCACCGACTCAATGGACATGAGTTTGGGTAAATTCCAGGAGTTGGTGATGGACAGGGAGGCCTGGAGTGCTACAGTCCATGAGGTCACAAAGAGTTGGACACTGCTGAGCAACTGAACTGAACTGAACTGAGGAGAAAAAGTCAGAAGACTAGAGTTCTAATCAAGCTACCACTAAGTGGCTAAGTGAACTTTCTGGACCAGTTTTCCTCATTTGTGGATGAAGAAGTTGAACTAAAGCCATTTTTCCAACCTAAAGTTCAACAAAAATGCACAAATCACACACTCAATAAGCAACTGGAAGAGAGTAACAATCTTATATCTGTCAAGGAAGTCAAAACAGCAATGTATAAGGATAGGGAGAGAGGTAGGAGGGAGGCAAGGGATATATGTATATCTATGGCTGATCTGTGTTGATGTATGGTAGAAACCAAGACAATATTGTAATTATCCTTCAATTAAAAATAAATAAATTAAAAGAACGTATAAGGGAGTCCTATAAGTCAGTAAGCAAAAAAGATATACAACTCAACAAAGAGCAGGAAATATGCTGTGTGTGTGTGTTACTGTTGTTACAATGGAGGAGAAATTTGTTGAATGGGAAATCTTGAGGTGCTATGATGATGTAAAAATTGTTTAGACACTCAGAAACATTTGTTATCTACATGCTGCAGAGGCTGATTTGTAAAAAAAAAAATTCTTTTGTATTGTTTTCTGTAAGGGAGATACCATGCTTAATGTTTAAGAATGCATGAAATGTACATAAAGGGCTTCATAAACTGTACAGCTTTCTGCGAATGAAAGGCATTATTATTATTCCCAGATACAATATGAATGCAGCTGACATCAACCGCCATTCATCCCAGTTGCAGGTGTAATGACCAACACGAGTATTTTTCTTTGTTCCTTTGCC
This sequence comes from Aepyceros melampus, assembly GCA_006408695.1. Classification (NCBI taxonomy): domain Eukaryota; kingdom Metazoa; phylum Chordata; class Mammalia; order Artiodactyla; family Bovidae; genus Aepyceros; species Aepyceros melampus. The sequence goes on along the minus strand of SJXQ01001321.1, from coordinate 281,382 downwards.
ATGGCCATGGGAGAATGTCTGTCTGAATCCAACGCACAAATAACAGCTGTGATTTTAATGGAGACTTCTGAGAGGATAAGCAAGGTGTACATGGAACGCATAGCAACAGATAGATTTTCACTTGGGCAGCCACATTATTATTTCCTCAGACTTTGAAAAGGGAAAGTTTTAACAGACCTCTTGGAAGTGACCCTTGTTTTCCCCCAACCTGTTCACAGTTACTGTCACAGAATGCGTCATCTCTCTCCCACGCGCACAGTGGGAAACAACTTTGCCATTCAGAGCAAAGGCAGTGTTTTGCTGTGTCAGGGATGTGGGAGTCTGCATATGGTTCATTGTCCATTTCTCAGTTAGGCTCCCTCCCTGAGCACTGGAGTTCCTACCCAGAGAGCCTACCTTGGATCCTTATCTTTTCAGCAGAAATAAGTCAGTGTGAGAGGCGATAGCGAACCAAAATTTTGCCAGAATGCTTGTGGTCTCTGCCTTGCCCTTTTGAAAAATATTTTGCAACTCTGGTTTTGCCTTAGCAGGGTGGGAAATCATCCCAACAACGTAATCAGCCCAGATTGGTCAACCAAAGGGAATGCGGTTATTTGTTCACATGTGCTGCCTGTATCTTCTTGGACCAGGTGGCCCCTAAGCTCTGCCCCTCAACTGGGGTGTCTAACTATTGGTACTCTCTTTCCAGCAGTATGCACAGATGTGTTTCAGACTTTGTATTTGCCCATGAACATTTTCCCTGTGATGGATTTAGCAGCTCTGAGGTAACACACACACACAGCCCTAATCTAAATACTGTAGTCATACACACTGCTATACTTAAAATGGATAATCAACAAGGTCTTACTGTATTAAAAGAGAACACTGCTCAATGTTATGTGGCAGCTTGGATGGGAGGGGAGTTCGGAGGAAAATGGATACATGTATAAGTATGGCTGAGTCCCTTTGCTGTCCACCTGAAACTATCACAACATTGTTAATTGGCTATACTTAATACAAAATAAAAGTTAAAAGATACTATAGTTGTGGGGCTCTTTCCTGGTGGATCAGATGGCAAATATTCCTACTGCAAGGCAGGAGACCTGGGTTTGAACCATGGATCGGGAAGATCCCTTGTAGAAGGGAATGGCTACCCACCTCAGTATTCTTGCCTGGAGCATTCTATGGACAGAGGAGCCTGATGGGCTATGGTCCATGGGGTTGCAAAGAGTTGGACAAAGCTGTGGAGTGTAAAGGATCTCAGAGTCTAGAAAACCTTGGTTTGGATCCTGAACTTCTTATTACACCCAATGATAGGCCTTGGCTGCCTTATCTGTGAAATGGGGATAAAAATACCTCCCTTGTTTCCAGGATTCTTGTAACATCAAAGGAGGCAATACATGTGCAGCTCCCAGAGAGGCTGGTCCATAGTAATTGTCTCATAAGCAGTGATTGAGATGAGTTTTCTGTAAATGTTGCTTCTGAGACTGTCACCCAGGACACAGAAGTGGCCAGCCCAAGTTTTTCAGTCAATTAATGGCAGGCGCAGGACAAAAGCTAAGGCTCTTTTCCACTCCAGAGCAAAGGGAGGCATGTCCAAGAATTGCTTCTGCAGGTTTGGGGAGGAGACAAAACAAAACAAAATGGATAGAAATACACTTCAATGAGATGAGTTATTAAGCTTTGGTGATTTCTTAAACTTAGTGGCCTATAGTTGACTGTCTTGAAAGAGAAGTTTTTGAAATACTAATCTCTCTTTAAGTTTCAGTATGTTTTCCCTAATACAGCCAGTAATCTGTATTACTTTGAGGAGAGCTAGGATTCTTAGACCAAGAAAGCAGAAAGGAAGAAACTGGTAGGTTTCTAGTAGGCTGCACAGCTTACAACAGAAGTGTGGATTTCAATGCCAGAACTTTTGATTTTGAAGAATCAGGTTTTAAGAGAGGAAAGAGTCACTGAGAATCTGAGATAAAGGTTCTTAAGGAAGCAGGCTATGGAATCTATGACATAAAATTTGGTGACATAGAGAATAGGGAAAGAACCAGGTTACTGGGCCCTGAGCCCCCTCTCTGAACTGGCAGGTGGTGGTCTGGTTAGCTGATTAGGAAAGGGAGAAGTGATGTGGTGGGCTGAGGGTTGGGATGAGCCAGCTGTACCTGAGGGGACCAGGTAGAAGGGAGCTGGTGGGCAGACATGGGTGGGGTGTCCTCCAGACTGTGCATGGCCATTTAAGGGAGGGCCATGTTGGCTGTTTCTTTAAGTCTTTTCTGTTAAGGACCTTCTGTATAAATAGCTGCCTGCATGCCACTCATGTATTGTCATCAGAAGTGATACCCCACAATCTCCCAAGATTTTGCTAAACTCCGTATAAGCTACCTATTTGGACATGATTCTTTTTAAAGACCAAGGATACTAATAAAAGGCTGTGAAGCACAGGCATAGCCCCAGAAGATGGATGGAGATGTAGTGGGGAAACCCCAAGCACTCATCCCCAGCCATCTTTGTTAGATTTAGTTTGTTTCTCCAGGCAAGAGTACTAGAGTGAGTAGCCACTGCCTTCTCTAGGGGATCTTCTCAACCTAGGGATCAAATCTCGATCTCCTGCATTGCATGTATATCCTTCACCATCTGAGCCACCAGGGAAGCCTCAGTTATTAGGATTGTGGTCTCTGGAGTCAGGCTGATTGCTTTATATCCTGGTTCAATTTCCTGATTAGTTGGGAAATTTTGAAGAAATTTATGCAACTCTTGGCTTCCTCATCTGCTGCTACTGCTACTGCTGCTGCTAAGTCACTTCAGTTGTGTCCGACTCTGTGCGACGCCATAGACGGCAGCCCACCAGGCTCCCCTGTCCCTGGGATTCTCCAGGCAAGAACACTGGAGTGGGGTGCCATTTCCTTCTCCAATGCATGGAAGTGAAAAGTGAAAGTGAAGTCACTCAGTCTTATCTGACCCTCAGCAAACCTATGGACTGCAGCCTACCAGGCTCCTCCGTCCATGGGATTTTCCAGGCAGGAGTACTGGAGTGGGGTGCCATTGCCTCATCTGCTAGAGAACATAATTAATCACAACATCTGCTACATAGGTATGCAGTGATCAAATGAATTAACACACATGGAAGGCTTGGTGAGAACAAGGCCTTATACATAATAGGGTTCAATAATTGTCACTGACAGTTGTTCTTACGGTCCATGTTTAGCCACACCAGGGCAAGTGTGTCAGTGTGTGTGTGTGTTAAAGAGCTGGCAAACTCTGACATCATTTTATAATAATCAAGAGAGAAGTTACATTTTAACTCTGTTGACTTTATGGGGTTGTTCACTTGATTTTCTGTGCATTCATTGTATATGCTTTCAAGAAATATTGGGTTGGCCAAAAAGTTTGTTTGGGTTTTTCTGTGAGATGGTATGGAAAAACCCGAAGGCACTTTTTATCCAATCCAATATTTATTGAGCCCTTTCTATTGCCTGTCAGGCACTATGAAGGTGCTAAGGATAAAATGATGTTTCCTTCACATATCCTTGTCCTCCTGTAATTTGTAACCTCAACTATTCTCTTTCAGTAACCCTTTTCCCTTCATCTGATCTGGGGGCCAGGGCAAGTTTCTTGAGCACATTCCCTAGTGCTGGCAATCTGGGGTCCTGCAACAGGCCATAAAATGCATGGTATATGGGTTTAATAATGTCAAGGGAAATTTTCAGTTAATCCCTTGGACTGTGGGTACACTCAGGATTCAAAGGCCAGACCAAAACGGCACGAAGAGAAACAGAGAACTGGTAATTATCTGGTGAATCTGGGTCATGTGGAAAGCCAAACCAAATTACTTAAGCCAAGGAAAAAATGATTTTTTTTCTCCTCGCATGAATTAGTCGTTTTGGTAAGATTTTGCTGGGGTCTCCCTTCCCCTTTTTGCTTTATTCCACCAGATATTTCCTAGAAACCAACTCACTGTGGGAAAAATACAAAGACAGGATTTAGAGGGAAATGACCACCGTCCATTCACGGGAACCCTGGTTTTAGTTCCAGTGCATTTGTAGATAGGAAGATTGCAGCAGGATTCTTGGTTGGACTAAGCTCTAAGTTGGCAGTGCTATCATGAACCCAGTCAACTGTTAGGTGCTCGAATGTTGAACTAAATCTGACAGCTTCTTTCAATTTGTGAAACAAATGTTTTGAGTTAGATGCTCTCTTATGTCTCTTTCAGTTCCAAATTATCTTATATTATGAATTTGTGTTTTTAAGGCAAAAGTGAATGACAAGAACATGCTTTAATTTTTATGTTTCAAGTCATTTATTACCCTTTTAATAGAAGGTTTCAATGTAGTCCCCATCCAGGAAATGGTAATGGAAATTGCCTACTTCCAGGTGTAATCTATAAAATCTCATTAAGTAGTATAAAGAGAATTTGTCACTTTGTCACCTAACTGACCTTTTACAATGCTGAGACCCACAGTGATGTGCCACCCTCCCCAACTCAGATGAAATGCCACATATTTTACTGTGTTCTCACCAAGAAAAGCCTTCAGCCAAAATTTCAGCTAGTCCAAGTCAATTTTCAAGCAAAGTGCATAACCAGAAGTTGGCACAAACATTTGTGTATCATCCTTTCCATATTCAAAAGCTGTCTGAGACTCATTTGATTAAGCATAAAAATAACTCTGTGAATGTCATTAGAAAGGCTGATGAACATTCCATGTCTGGTCCCTTGAATTTGTATTCTGGAGATGTATTATTAAGTCACCACTAAATAGTTTCTCTTGTAAGAACCTGATCATGCTCTCTAGAGTCTGAAGGAATTATTTTCATATTGAGTTTAGAAGGTTTAATTTTTCTATTTCCACTCAACAGAAAGGAAACAGCTGGTAAATTAAGGAAGGCTGGTATAATTTATTTGGCTATGTGGCCTCCACTGGCTTCTTCAGTTAACAGAGCATCTTTATTCCAATGAGGGTCCCCTCGCTGCCAAATCTCCTCATTAAACTGAGTTGTGATTAGAAAAGAATAAATGACACTTTATTTTGTATGTGATTCCTTCCAAGCTTCCATACTCCTCTTTAAGTTTTCCTCTGACACAACTTTTCCTTTGCCTGGCATTTTTCTCCCTGGCAGCTCTTCAACACAGAATGTGCAAAGTTCTTGTCCAGTCCTGTAGATGGCTACTCAAGGCAGCATCTCCACAGCCCTTCCTTGGGTTCAGTTGTTATCCATTCATTTTCTTGCATAAACATTAATTCTTACACACAATATGGCCTTGTCTTCTTTAGACGCAAGCAGTCATCTCTGAGGATCATGTATTGGTTCAGAAATGGAAATCTCATTTCACGTCCTCAGATTTATTTCTCTGTCATGTGATGGTGGTGGTGGAGTGCGTCTTTCAAAAGTCAGGAAACACCAAAATATACCTTGCTTGTGGTAGCGTATGTTCCACATGTGGGCTGATGTTGACTGAAAAAGTGCCACTTGAGGAACTTGCTAAAAATGGGGATTGTAGGATCCTAATTTTCAGAATTCTGAAGCAGTTTATGTAGAGCCCTGAGAATTCTTATGTATAGCTGGCTTTGGTGCCTGTGCTGTGTAGGGCTAAAGCAGTAGAAGTGATTATGGAACAAGAGGACACATTGCGAAAGGATGGTCCTAGAAGGTAGAATGGGAGGGCTTGATGCTTACGGGTGGTGAAGGGAGTGAAAAAGAGAGAAGAGCCTTTATACATATTGTCCTCAGTTCATTTATAAAAAAAAAAAAGAATGCTTTTCATTTAAGGGATGGAGAAGCTTTCAGAACAGTTTTAATGAAACTGTACCAAGGAGTATTCCCCATGAAATTCTTTGATCTCAAAAACAAAATACCAGTTAGAATGTATATTTTTTAAGAAGAATTTATTTTTAATTGAAGGATAGAATGCACACTTTTTGAATGACTGTAAGGGGTTTACTGGAGGTTGAAGAAAGTAAAATTTAATGCTGTATTTAACAAAGACTTTGACCTTTTCCTCTAGTATATGCAACTGATAGCCACAGACAAGTGGTCACACTGGTATCGCTATGTATTTGTAATCCTCACCCTCAAATAGACATTGTCTACTAATGCGTTTCTCTCCTGTATGACCTTCTACCCTCTGCAACAGATAGATATCCCCTAATTACCCACCACAATGAATGTATTTTTTACCTTTTATTTCCACCTCAGACTTCCACTTCCCCTGCCCCTTCTCCCCATCTCACACTGCCCTCAATTTAAATAATGATCTTGAATCCTACTTCATGGACAATGTAAACATCATCAGATAGGCACACCTGTTTTTTTTCCTGCAAATTTTTAAACCTACCTGAAGCTCTACTTCTTTTTCTTTTCTTTTTCCCTGCACTGTTCCCCTGCATTATCATTGAGGAAATATCCTTTCTCCAGTCAAAGACCATTTTTAAATTTTAATCTGTTGGGGTCTGGATCTCATCTTCATGTTTTCCCTTTTGTCTCTTTTTCATTTTTAACTTTTACCTTTTTTACTGGGTCATTTCCATATGGCTGCCTCAATTCATATGCTGCTGCTGCTACTACTAAGTCGCTTCAGTCGTGTCCGACTCTGTGCGACCCCATAGATGGAAGCCCACCAAGCTCCCCCATCCCTGGGATTCTCCAGGCAAGAACACTGGAGTGGCCAATTCCTTCTCCAATGCATGAAAGTGAAAAGTGGAAGGGAAGTCACTCAGTCGTGTCCGACTCTTAGCGACCCCATGGACTGTAGCCTACTGGGCTCCTCTATCCATGGGATTTTCCAGGCAAGGGTACTGGAGTGGGGGTGCCATTGCCTTCTCCACAAATTCATATGATGAAATCTTATTGCCCAATATGATTGTGTTAGGAACTGGGGCCTTTGGGGAGGGCTTAGGTCATGAAGCCCTCATGGATGGCATTAGCGCTTTTATTAAAGAGACTCCACAAGGCTCCCTACTCTCTTATGCCATGTGAGGACACAACGAGAAATGTGCAATCTGGAAGAGATCCCTCACTTGACCATTCTGGCACTCTTATCTCAGACTTTCAACTTCCAAGACTGTCAGAAACAAATTTATGTTGTTTGAAAGCCACTCAGTCTATGGTATTTTCTTATAGCAGCTCAAATGAACTCAGATATCTGTCTGTCTGTCTATCTATCTATCTGTCAGATTGGTGCAAAAGTAATTGCAATTTTGCATTGCTGAACTTCACTGTTCAATACTGGAATATATTCTTAAATAAATGTGGTTGTATTATACATCAATTTAATGCACATTTCTTGCTTTATGTTTTTTGCTGATGACTTATTACTTGCTGTTTGTTCTATACGTAATTTAGACTATGGAAATGATGTTAGACAAAAAACAAATTCGAGTAATTTTTTTATTCGAGTTCAAAATGGGTTATAAAGCAGTGGAGACAATTCACAACATACAATGCATTTGGCCCAGGAATTGCTAATGAATGTACAGTGCAGTGGTGGTTCAAGAAGTTTTGCAAAGGAAATGAGAGCCCTGAAGATGAGGAGTGTAGTCACCAGCCATTAGAACCTGACAATACCAATTGAGAGCAGTCATCAAAGCTGATGCTCTTGCAACTACATGAGAAGTTGTTGAAGAACTCAACGTTCACCATTCTTTGGTCATTTGGCATTTGAAGCAAATTGGAAAGGTGAAAAGCTTGATAAGTGGGTGCCTCATGAGCTGACCAAAAATCAAAACCATCGTCATTCTGAAGTGTCTTCTTTTATTCTATTCAACAACAATGAACTGTTTCTCTATCAGATTGTGATGTGCAATGAAAAGTGGATTGTATATGACAACCAGTGATGACCAGCCCAGTAACTGGACTCCAAAGCAAAACTTGCACCAAAGAAAGGTCATAATCACTATTTGATGGTGTCTGACCCATTCTGAATCCTTTCTGAATCCCAGCAAAATCATTATACCTGAGAAGTATGCTCAGAAAATTGATGAGATGCACTGAAAACTGCAACGCCTGCAGCCAGCATTGGTCAACAGAAAGGGCCCAATTCTTTCCCATGACAATGCACAACTGCACATCGCAAACCAACGCTTCAAAAGTTGAACAAATTGAGCTACGAAGTTTGCCTTCTTCTGCCATGGTCACTTGACCTCTCCCCAACTACCTACCACTTCTTCAAGCATCTCAACAACTTTTTGTAGGGAAAACGTTTCCACAACTAACAGGATGCAGAAAGTGCTTTTCAAGTGTTCATTGAATCCTGAAACATGGATTTTTATGCTATCAGTTCAGTTCAGTTCTATCGCACAGTCGTGTCCGACTCTTTACAACCCCCTACATTGCAGCACGCCAGGCCTCCCTGTCCATCACCAACTCCCGGAGTTCACTCAGACTCACGTCCATCGAGTCGGTGATGCCATCCAGCCATCTCATCCTCTGTCGTCCCCTTCTCCTCCTGCCCTCAATCCCTCCCAGCATCAGAGTCTTTTCCAAAGAGTCAACTCTTTGCATACGGTGGCCAAAGTACTGGAGCTTCAACTTTAGCATCATTCCTTCCAAAGAAATCCCAGGGCTGATCTCCTTCAGAATGGACTATTGGATTTCCTTGCAGTCCAAGGGCCGCTCAGGAGTCTTCTCCAACACCACAGTTTAAAACCTTCAATTCTTCGGTGCTCAGCCTTCTTCACAGTCCAACTCTCACATCCATACATGACCACAGGAAAAACCATAGCCTTGACTAGTCGGACCTTAGTCAGCAAAGTAATGTCTCTGCTTTTGAATATGCTATCTAGGTTGGTCATAACTTTTCTTCCAAGGAGTAAACATCTTTTAATGTCATGGCTGCAGTCACCATCTGCAGTGATTTCGGAGCCCCCCAAAATAAAGTCTGACACTGTTTCCACTGTTTCCCCATCTATTTGCCATGAAGTGATGGGACCAGATGCCATGATCTTTGTTTTCTGAATGTTGAGCTTTAAGCCAACTTTTTCACTCTCCTCTTTCACTTTCATCAAGAGGCTCTTTAGTTCTTCTTCACTTTCCGCCATAAGGGTGGTGTCATCTGCATATCTGAGGTTATTGATATTTCTCNTTCATGGCTGCAGTCACCATCTGCAGTGATTTTGGAGCCCAAAACAATAAAGTCTGACATGTTTTTACTGTTTCCCCATCTATTTCCCATGAAGTGATGGGACCAGATGCCATGATCTTCATGTTCTGAATGTTGAGCTTGAAGCCAACTTTTTCACTCTCCACTTTCACTTTCATCAAGAGGCTTTTTAGTTCCTCTTCACTTTCTGCCATAAGGGTGGTATCATCTGCATATCTGAAGTTATTGATATTTCTCCCGGCAGTCTTAATTCCAGCTTGTGTTTCTTCCAGTCCAGCGTTTCTCATGATGTACTCTGCATAGAAGTTAAATAAGCAGGGTGACAATATACAGCCTTGACGTACTCCTTTTCCTATTTGAAACCAGTCTGTTGTTTCTCCATTGCTGCCCTGCAAACAAATTCTGCAGTACCATCTTTCTAGATTCTGTATATATGCATTGAAAGTGAAAGTTGCTCAGTCGTGTCTAACTCTTTGCGACGCCAAGGACTGTATAGTCCATGGAATTCTCCAGGCCAGAATACTGGAGTGGGTAGCCTTTCCCTTCTCCAGGGGATCTTCCCAACCCAGGGATCGAACCCAGGTCTCCTGCATTGCAGGCAGATTCTTTACCAGCTGAGCCACAAGGGAAGCCCGTATACAATAATTGTTTTTCTCTTTCTAACTTACTTCACTCTGTATAATTGGCTCTAGGTTCATCCACCTCATTAGAACTGACTCAGATGCATTCCTTTTTAGGGCTGTGTGACATTCTATTATATATATGTACCACTGCTTCTTTATCCTTTTATCTGTTGATGGACGTTTAGGTTGCTTCCATGTTCTAGCTATTGTAAATAGTGCTGCAATGAACATTGGGGTACATGTGTCTTTTTCAATTTTGCTTTCCTCGGAGTATATGGCTAGGAGTAGGACTGCTGGGTCATACAGTGGTTTTATTCCTAGTTTTATAAGGAATTTCCATACCATCTTCCATAGTGGCTGTATCAATGTACATTCCCATGAACAGTGCAAGAGCATTCCCTTTTCTCCACACCCTCTCAAGCATTTATTGTTTGTCGACTTTTTGATGATGGCCATTCTGACTGGTGCGAGGTGATCTCTCATTGTAGTTTTGATTTGCATTTCTCTGCTAATGAACTATATTGAGCATCTTTTCATGTGTTTGTTAGCCATTTGTATGTCTTCTTTGGAGAGATTTCTGTTTAGGTCTTTCCCCCATTTTTTGATTGGGTTGTTTGTTTTTCTGGTATTGAGTTGTATGGGCTGCTTATATATTTTGGAAATTAATCCTTGGTCAGTTGTTTCATTTGCTATTATTTTCTCCCATTCTGAGGGTTCTGTTTTCACCTTGCTTACCGAGGATGAGATGGCTGGATGGCATCACGGACTCCATGGACATGAGTCTGAGTGAACTCCGGGAGTTGGTGATGGACAGGGAGGCCTGGCGTGCTGTGATTCATGGGGTCGCAAAGAGTTGGACATGACTGAGCAACTGAACTGAACTGAACTATAGTTTCCTTTGCTGTGCAAAAGCTTTTAAGTTTAATCACATCCCACTTGTTTACTTTTGTTTTTATTTCCATTACTCTAGGAGGTGGGTTATAGAGGATCTTGACTTGGTCAGTTGTTTCATTTGCTATTATTTTCTCCCATTCTGAGGGTTCTGTTTTCACCTTGCTTACCGAGGATGAGATGGCTGGATGGCATCACGGACTCCATGGACATGAGTCTGAGTGAACTCCGGGAGTTGGTGATGGACAGGGAGGCCTGGCGTGCTGTGATTCATGGGGTCGCAAAGAGTTGGACATGACTGAGCAACTGAACTGAACTGAACTATAGTTTCCTTTGCTGTGCAAAAGCTTTTAAGTTTAATCACATCCCACTTGTTTACTTTTGTTTTTATTTCCATTACTCTAGGAGGTGGGTTATAGAGGATCTTGCTTTGATTTGTGTCATCGAGTGTTCTGCCTATGTCTTCCTCTAAGAGTTTTATAGTTTCTGGTCTTACATTTAGGTTTTTCATCCATTTTAAATTTATCTTTGTGTATGGTGTTAGGAAGTGTTGTAATTTCATTCTTTTACACGTAGCTGTCCAGTTTTCCCAGCACCACTTATTGAAGAGGCTGTCTTTGCCTCATTGTATATTCTTGCCTCCTTTATCAAAAATAAGGTACCTATGAGTGTGTGGGTTTATTTTTGGGTTTTCTATCTTGTTCCATTGGTCTTTATTTCTGTTTTTGTGCCAGTATCATAGATTTTGATGACTGTAGCTTTGTAGCATAATCTGAATTCAGGAAGGTTGATTCCTTCAGCTCCATTTTTCTTTTTCAAGACTGCTTGGTTATTCAGGGTCTTTTCTGTTTCCATATGAATTGTGAAAATTTTTTGTTCTAGTTCCATGAAAAATACATCGGTAATTTGATAAAGATCACATTGAATCTGTAGATTGCATTTGGTAGTATAGTCATTTTCACAATATTGATTCTTCTTACCTGGAAATATGGAATATCTGTTTATGTCATCTTTGATTTCTTTCATCAATGTCTTACAATTTTCTGTATACAGTTATTTTGTCTCCTTAGGTAGTTTTATTCCTAGATATTTTATTTTAGTTGCAAGGTTGAATGGGATTGATTCTGATTTTTCATTGTTAGTATATAGGAATGCAAGTGATTTCTGTGTATTGATTTTGTATCCTATGACTTTGCTAAATTCACTGAATAGTAATTTTCTGGTAGTATCTTTAGGGTTTTCTATGTATAGTATCATGCCATCTACACACAGTGAGAGCTTTACTTCTTTTTTTCCAATCTGAATTCCTTTTATTTCTTTTTCTTCTCTGATTGCTATAACTAGGACTTCTAAAACTATATTGAATAAAATGGGTAACCTGGAAGAAATGGACAGATTCTTAGAAAAGTTCAGTCTTCCAAGACTGAACCAAATAAGACTTAACTCTTATTTGTTAAGAGTATAAGGTTTGGAATCGGTTAAACCAGGTTCAGATCCTGGCTCTGACATGTAAACATCATGTTGCTTTGGATAAAGTTACTCAGCCTCATTTCTTCCATTATAAAATGTTAATAATATTAATAGTTCCTAACTTAAAAATTTTGTGAAAATTAAATGAGTTAATACTCATTCAGTGATTAGAATGGGCATGGTAAAGGGCATAGTGCATGTCATAAATTATTGCCATTTCTACTGTTATTATTTCTAAATATGGTATGCATGAGAATATTATCCATCAAGAATTTACAGGAAGAGAAAATTTGGAAAACCTTGTTCTAATCTCCAAATAGTAATCATGTATGCTTAGTATAGTGGGTTTTATAAGAAAGTTATTTTAGATATTGATGATGGCTGTTACTTTCCCTGTAGCATCTGTAATCAGTACAGCCTCATTGCCGACAAAGTCAGTGAGATTCCATCAACACTGGGGAGCTGGTATTCCTCATTGAATTCTTAAAGAAATCCAGCGATGTCACCGTGTTCAAACTCAGGAGGCAACTTAGAGACGCGGTTGAACGGCTGGAGTTCTTGATGGACTATGCCGACTTGCCCCGTAAGTCCAATGTCATGTGTGTACGTGCAAATGTATGTATGTATTTATATGTTTAGATATAAGGAGCCAGAAAAGAAGAGTTCACAATCCTCCCACTAAATATCTGTATCAGGAGAGCTGCTTTTTAAGTGTGTCTCTATATTAGAGACACTAATTCCACACTCTTATCCAAAGAAATTTGAATCAAATGAAGAGAATCTTATTGGTAGACAAAAAGAAATATCTAGGGACTTGACTGGTTCTTAGATGCCTGTCTTTGCCTCTTATGTGTGGTGTTCCTAAAAAAAGTCTCTTTCAAATGCAGAGTCCTTTTGTAAATGGGTAGGTTTCATTCATCTATACTCTTAATACACTCCTGCCTTTGAGGAAGCCAGGGCACTTTCCTTCATGCTCCTGCATATTTTAAGAGGAAATATGGGGCTCCTTCATGGCTTATTGAGCCAAGTTAGGATCCAATAAGGACCTAACTTTGTAAGGACCAGGTTCTGAAGGAAAAGCTAATATCACCCCTACAAGTCAAATTTCAGAACCTTTTTCCATCTGGAAATACCTGTGAATTATCTGGTGTTCACCATGGTTAGGGAAGAATTGTTACGGGAGGGAGAAATAGGGACTGGGAGTGAAAAATTGGTCCCATAACCATCCACCTGCACATTCGTGAGCTGTGCTCTTGACCATGTGAATACACACTGGACTCCCTCATTGTGGTCTCTACCCCCTAAATTCCCAAGGCTACATAGGAAACCCAGGGCATTTTAACTGACCAGAGCCAAAAAATGGGTAGGGTATCTGGCATTGATATTACCATTGACCTTTAACCCAGACTGAAATTCAGATGAGGTGAAATAGTTTAAAGAATAGTACCAAACTTTAGCTAAGATTCTACCAGACCTAGCCTAGGAAGATAATGAAGTGCATAGTGGTTAGAACCACAGGCTTTGGAGTGAGTTAGTCCTGGGTTTGAAATCTGCTCTGCTGTCTCCTAGCGGTGTGACCTTGACCGCTTGGCTTAACTTTGTTTCCCATCTGTAAAAACAAAGATGATCATACCATCTACCTTCTAGCCTGGCCCTTGGTAAGTGCTCAGTAAATGTTAGGTAACATTTATCAATAATGGGCCCATTCATTAATTGCCACCCCTGTACTCACTTCTGTTGACCTCTTATTCTGCTGAATTAATTTGTTGCGAACTGAGCAGTGTCTTAGAGCAGACTGTGTGTGTTTTGCAGAAGAGGATATCAAACTGAACAGCACTCTGTTCCTCTGGCCAGACCAGATTGAAGATATCTTTGAAAACAGCCGGAACCTTCTCCTTAGCAAGAGGGATCAGGCAGAGATGGACCTCATTAAAAGGTACAGGAAATGTCTGATGTTTAAGAAATGATATCCAGCTTTATAATATGCTACATGTTCCTGGTTCCGTCTAGGGCCACCCCTGATCCAGCAATGCGTGGGTGAAGGCTCATGACAATTGGTGCAGAAGGAATTTCCTTTTGTTTGGAAAAGCCTCTGATGCTGGGAGGGATTGGGGTCAGGAGGAGAAGGGGACGACAGAGGATGAGATGGCTGGATGGCATCACTGACTCGATGGACATGACTCTGAGTGAACTCTGGGAGTTGGTGATGGACAGGGAAGCCTGGCATGCTGCGATTCATGGCATCGCAAAGAGTCAGACACGACTGAGACTGAACTGAGCTGAAGGGATATTCTCTGTAAGCCTGCTTCACTGTAGTAACTCCAACCAATGCCTTCCCTCCCTGCCTTGAACAATTGACATTTAGTGCTGCAGAGAGAAAAAGGCAAAAATAGTAGCATATAAGAGCAGCCCCACAATAATAATAGCAAAATTGTTAGTCTTACATTTAAGACCATGGATCTGTGAGGTATCAAGACAGGGATAATAAAACTGGTTGGTAGCTGAGGAACTGCCTGTTTTGCAGCTGATCTTATTCAGTGCTAATGTGCCTGTCATCATTTTTTCATTGAGTATTACGGCTTTTTACTATGTGCTGTGCTCTATTCTAGACGCAAAAGTGTCTTTGACTGCTAAATAAAGATTTTAATACAATGACAAAATATCACATACTGAAGAAGTCAGACAATGTCAAGTGAAGTGGGCCAAGTATCACGTATCTGGTAAAGACATGCTTGTGTACATATGCATGTGCACAGGCGTGCACACACACTCACACATACACATACCAACTCATAGCACTTTGTTTAGGGACTGCAAATTCATACCAGTTACCACCCCCATCACACATGAAACCCCCAGTACCCAACTTTAGATTCCGTAATCCTTGCTAATACTCAGGAGAAAGGAAAAGGGAAGATAAAAGCAGGGATTTCTACACAGAATGGGAGATTGCACTCAAGGATAATCCCAAGAAAGGAAGTTGCTATCTTCACAACAACCTTTGCCCAGCAAAACAACAAAAGAGATGTGTATGTTTGTTTCTATCTACAGCCTTCTTCTCCCTCTACCTAAATGGCTGCTGTTCCAGAACCCAGAATTTAGCCCAATGAATAGATACCTTTTAACCAATGTTTTTGTTTTTGTTCAATTGCTAAGCTTTGTCTCTTTGCAACCCCATGGATTGCAACATGCCAGGCTTCCCTGTCTTTCACTATCTCCCAGAGTTTGCTCTAACTCATATCCACTGAGTCTGTGATGCTATTCAACCCTCTCATCCTCTGTCATCCCCTTCCCTCCTGCCCTTGATCATTCTCAACATCAGAGTCTTTTCCAATGAGTCAGTTCTTCACAGCAGATGGCAAGAGTATTGGAGCTTCCGCTTCAGCATCAGTCCTTCCAATGAATATCCAGTCCAAGGGACTCTCAAGAGTGTTCTCCATTACCACAATTTGAAAGCATCAGTTCTTCAGTGCCCAGCCTTCTTTATGGTCCAGTTCTCACATCTGTACATGGTACTAGAGAAATCATAGCTTTGATTATATGGACCTTTGTCAGCAAAGTGATGTCTCTGCTTTTTAATATGCTGCCTAGGTTTGTCACGGAGAAGGCAATGGCACCCCACTCCAGTACTCTTGCCTGGAAAATTCCATGGATGGAGGAGCCTTGTGGGTTGCAGTCCGTGGGGTCACTAAGAGTCAGACACGACTCTGCGACTTCACTTTCACTTTTCACTCTCATGCACTGGAGAAAGAAATGGCAACCCACTCCAGTGTTCTTGCCTGGAGAATCCCAGGGATGAGGGAGCCCGATGGGCTGCCGTCTATGGGGTCACACAGAGTCGGACACGACTGAAGCAACTTAGCAGCAGCAGGTTTGAAATCACTTTCCTTCCAAGGAGCAAGCATCTTTTTTCCTTTTTAGAACAGTTTTAGGTTCACAGAAAAATTGAGCAAAAAGTATAGGGTCCTCCTATACCCCCTCACCCCTTACACATAGCCTCCCCCTTCAGTGGAACTGAGTTTTGATACCTCACCAAGAAGCAGAACCATTTTAAAAGCTAGATGAACAGGAGCAATTTTCTTCATCTTTTTTGAGCCTAAGTGTCCTTGTCTGGAAAATGGGGATAATGGAACCAATCTCAGGTCGTCTGATTTTGTGAGCAGTGTCATTGTGTTAAAGGATGAAATCAGATGGTCTGAGGTGATGCCTCAGTGATATCCAGCACATGGCAGGCATTCATGAGCAGTCAGCTTCTTTTGCACATTAACAATGACTTCTTTAGGGAGAAAAATGCTTCTTAACTTTCAAACCACTACCTGTGAGCAGACTTCTAGAACATTACTCTGCGACCATTCACAGTAACTGTTGAAGTTAATAGGACTGAGAAGTGGCTCTGGAAGAAATTGGAACACGTGTCATTTATGGTGAGAGGAGAGTGCCAGACTTCTTCTTGGAGGGGCAATCAAGCTTTACCCATCACTTGGTATCTGAGCTCTCAATCACAGAGCTCAGCAGAGAAGCAGCTCTATGGACACTGCAACCCTGGGCTCAGCCCTTTCTTTAGTGAACTCTTAAATTTCCTGTCCATCATTTTTGCATAAATCCTGAGAAAACCTCCAAGGAGGGCTTAGAAATACTCATTTATTCATTCATCTTCTATGAGAACAGTCCCCTTCCCTCTCTGAGACTTGACCTTATTTTCCCAGGTCACAATAATTTTTTTTACTTCAATGCCAATTTTCATTTGTTGTCCCCACCCCCTCTTGCAATTTCTATCCACCTTTCTCTGTCCACTCCATGCATGGTTGGCTGATTCCTGTAGTCTCTAGCCTTCAGCTCCTGTGTCTGTTGGATCCAGACAGGCAGGGCCAGTGGAAAGCCCTCTCGAAGTTGGAGAGTGGCTGCTGTGCTGCTCTTCTCCCTCCCTACTTGTTCATGGGGTTCTGGCCAGTAGCTGCATCCCTCCGGGATAAAGATTCTTTCTCCTCCGTGTTTCCAGTTCTCATTGTCCCCTCAGGCCTAGGGATCATAGTGACGTCCCTCTGAGGTTACTAGTCTCTAGATGCTTCATTCTCCTCTCTTTGTTCCTTTAACCCTACCCACATCTTACCTCTATAAGTAGTCCCTTCACTGAAGTCTCTTTCTTTGACCATCAGAGTAAATTATGTTTCTTGCCAAAATTCTTAACAATATAACATTTTAAAATTATTGCAATATTTTCCCACAGACTTCAGGTGATCCTAGGAGTAGAACTCAATTTGCTTAACCAAATTTCCCGAGTGCCTACTAATTACTAATGACATACTTATATATATGTATATACTATGGATTTGAAAGCACTTTAAGAAATTGTAATGTTCTAAGCAATTATAAAAAATTTAAAACAATATAAACTGTTAGTTATATAAAAAATATTTTACAGTGATGCACAGCATAGGGAATATAGTCAATATTTTATAATAACTTTGTCTAATGTCTAATATCTATAAAGATATCAAATCACTGTGTTATACAACTGAGACCAATATAATATTGCAAGTCAACTGTACTTCAATAAACTTGTAAAAGAGAAATTTTAAGCAATAGGTAACAGTAATATTTTCCAATAATCACTGAGTTTGTATACTACTTCCCTCTGGGAAGAATTCAAAAGTGGTTTTATCAGAGATTTATTTTTGTGTGTAAGTCTGTATTTGGCATCTAAAAAGAATCTTAATGATGTGAAAAGGCAGTCAGCAGCACATAATTGTGTGGACAACAGGAGAATCAGCTTTCCTCCCATTTTGTTCCACTCAGTGGTAGGTTCCAAGGGCCTAAAAGTAACCTGGAATATACATGACAAACATCTCAGGAATGGGAGCTGCTCTTTGCCATGAGAGTGCATTTTGTGAATAGAAAGAAAGGTATCTTAGGGAGAGTACCCAGATTGTGTTCTGGGATCCAGGGAGAACATAGTGCTTTGCAAATAGCAAGTTCTCACTGTTTTGATGAATGAATGAATGAGTGAGTGAATGAATGAGACTTTTTCCTAATAAGGATATTCTCTGAAATTAATACCTATCAGAGTATAAAATCACAAAACAAAAGCAAAAACTCAGTGCTATGTGTCTTTTTGCACTTATGTTTTCTATCTCTGAATCCTTAAAACTTTGGTGAAAAATAAGCATGAGAGGCAGTAGCCACCTTGCCTGCTTTCCTCTTGGGCCCCTGTATCCATTTCTCTTCTCTGAGGATACAGAGCAGAAAAAGAACGTGGGAGGTGGAAGATAAAGCTGATAAGACAGAAGCTCTATGAAGGAAAAGAATGAGAAAATGGAGTGCAGTGGTTGCATTCAAAGGGCAAATCGGGGAAGGGCTCATGTAAATGAGACTTGAAGGATGAGAAGGAGCCCATTAAGGCAAGACTGGGGAGGGAGAGAATAGAAGGCTGTCCTATTCTACTGCAGGTATCAAGCATGACCAACGGCTCCAACTTGAGACTACCTTTGCCTATAAAATGAGGGAGTAACATCCCATCAGTTTTGCCATGTTCTTTGTTAGAAGTGAGTTACTAGCTTTAGCCCAAACTCAAGAGGACAGTATACAAGGATATAAGTACCAGGAGGTGTGGCTCTTTGAGGACCTTACCAGAGGCTACTTACCACACAGTGTAGTTAAAAATAAATTCAAATCAAACCATTGAAAATTAATTCTTTTAAATTATTTTTAAGAAAAAAAAAATCAAAACTGCCATAACAAAATAAAGTATTTTTAAGATAATAGCCAAATTTATGTTACTATAGTTGTTCTCCATGGCGAATTCCCCTTATTCATTCAATGAATATTGATGGTATTATGCCAAATGCTTCTTCTAAGTGCTGGAGATTCAATAAGGAATTAAGGAGATTAAAACTGCATTGGTAGAGTTTAAATTCTAGTGAATGAGACTGAACACTTTTATAGTGATTATTATGTACCAGGCTCAATTTGAGCATTTTGTGTATGTTAGCTTACTAGAGTAGGCACTTTATCCGTCCCTGTTTTATCTGAGGCCTAAAGAGTTTAAAGAACTTGAACAAGGTCACATAGCTACTGTGTAGCAATATAGGGACTTGAACTAGTCAGTCCAGCTCTAGAACCTATCCATTTAACACTATGCTAATCTACCTCTTAGGAAAAGGGAGAAGCACATTTGAGAACTGCTTTGTTGATAATATGAATAAAGTAGATAAATCCCTGGAATAGTCTCCCCTGATCACTCTAAGTAAAGTAGCTCCTCACTTCCGTCTACTAGGCATTCTGCTCTGTTCTGTTTTCTTCAGAGCATTTATCACTATCACAAATATCTTATTTCATATTTATCTCTGTATGGTTTTATCTATCCATCCATTCATTCATCCATTCATATATGTATGTAAATTTAGTTTGGGTTTCCCCAAACTAAAATACAAGCTCCATAAGGGTAGGGAGCTTAACAATGTACTTCACAAATATATTCCTGATGCCTAGAGCAGTTCTTGGAATTAGGCATTTCATAATAAATATCTACTAGATAAATAAATAATATGTATATGCATGAATTTTATACATGTATATATTTTATTAGGGCTTCTCTGGTGGCTAGTGGTAAAGAATCCAGCTGCCAATGCAGAAGACACAGGTTCAATCCCTGGATCAGAATGATCCACTGGAGTAAGAAATGGCAACCTACACCAGTATTCTTGCCTGGGAAATCCCATGGACAACAGTAGCCTGGCATGCTACAGTCCTTGGGGTCACAAAAGAGTCAGATATGACTTAGCAACTAAACAACAGCATATATTAAATAGCATATATATTATGATACATATTTTGTATACATTTACCTGTATGAGAAACACTGGGAAATATTTAACCACCAATAGCAGCTGTCTCTGGGAAGTAGGATTACAAATTATGTATAATAGCATATATTTGTAAGTTTTACATCTATGGTATCAGAAGATCATATTCTCCCCAGGCTTGAATATGGCTGAGCAGTGCTGATAAATGGAAAATCCACATATGATTGGATTGTCTTTACTTTCAGGTGCTCAGAATTTGAAGTGAAACTTGAGGGCTACAGCAAGGAACTGGAAGGTTTTAGGAAACGTGAAGTAATGACTACAGAAGAAATGAAGAACAATGTTGAAAAGCTTAATGAGCTTTCAAAGAACCTAGATCAAGCACTGGTGGAATTTGAGGTTTGGGGTCTTGGGAAGGGCACTTATGACTGTACGGCTCTGTTGGTCCTTGGTTATGTGTTTTCCTAACATCACCTGTCAGGTGGATAGTATTAGTTGATTGATGAGTTCTTTCTCTGGTACTTTGAACTACCTTTTCCCATACCCCTACATTATATCAGCTTTGTTAGTCACTGAGTACATAAAGAAGAGTTATTAATATAATGGAATAATTGCTGACATGTATCAAGCATATGTTATGTACATAATGTACAAAGGACTTCCTATGTGATATATCACTTAATATACATAATAAGTCTTTGGGGTAGATACTATATATTCATTTATCTCTATTTAAAATGGGAGAACTAAGTCTTGAAGAAGCTAAATAACTTGCCCTGAAGTTGTCTACAGTAGTAAGTTCTTTAATCCTTAAAGTTCTTCCTTTGAGGCAGTTCAGCACAAGAAGGTAACATTGTGTTAACAGTTAAAGTACATATAAAAATTCGTGAAAATGGGAATATGTATGTGTTACAGTGGAAGCAAAGATGATGGAGCAAGTGGCCAATTATTGTAAAGTTTCACTCACTGATCTCAGGTGCCATGACTCTCAGAGGTAACAGAGAGACCTTCTTGCTTGAGTTCATATCTTATTTTCCGATCTTACTCTCCAGATGAACATGCATCTTCCTCAACTTGGTTTTCAAAGCACTGAGGAATTTGCCATGGTGGCTTCTGGGGTTCAGAAGAACCACCCACCCAATAAACAGCATCCCCTTTTGCCCTGCAGTTGATCAATAAGGAGGAGGAGCTGTTGGAAAAGGAGAAGAGTACCTTCCCTCTTCTGCAAACTGTGATGACCAACAAAGTGCCTTATGAGCAGCTGTGGGTGACAGCCTATGAGTTTAGCACCAAGTCAGAGGAATGGATGAATGGTATGCCGCAGTTTCACTCTACTTGGACAGGATGGGAGTAGGGTAGCAGAATCAACCCAGCGAGTTCTGAAATAAGGCTGGGACTTCAGATTCTGGCTGGACTTTTTATCATATTCTCATACTCTGGATTAAGGCAACCATAGTTAAATGATGGAAGGTGGGGATCAAAAAGCCAGACCTGTAGCTAGGATAAAATAGAATGGGCAACCACTCAAAGCCATGGATTGGGTAGTGACTCAGAGAGGCAAGTGGTGGGAGGATAAGATGGCAGTTCCCCTATTATGCTGATGCTTTATGCCAGTGCTTCAATATAATAAACACAACTCTGAGGAACACCTTTGTTGCCAATTTTCTGGATACAATAATGATAATTTTTTTAGGATAAATTACTGGAAGTGAAATGGCTAGATCAAAGAAAAAGTTGTAATAAAAATATAAGGATTTTAGAATTTACTTTTATTATTGGTATTGCTTTCCAGAAAAGTTATGTTTTAATTTAATATTCTTCTAGCAGTATTTGAGTGCCCATTCTCATACCCTCAAAAAACATGAGAAGTGAGAGCTTTACTTTTTTGCTCAAAAAAAGTGTTTTTTTCCTTTAATAGAAGTTGAATGTTTATTGGTCAATTGAATTCCTTGTTTAATAAGTCTATTTATGTGCTCTCTCACTTTTTTCTATTAGTAAACCACCTTACTTAAATAATTTTCAGTTTTGAATAATATTTTTATGGATGCATTTTAGTTTTTTAAGTACTCAATCATATCCACACATTTAGAATATTTTACCTTATTTATCACTTTCATACCTCTTTTAAAACTCACTTTTCTGTGTTAGCTAGCACTTTCAAAGTAAACAGTAGTTATAATGAACACCTTTGTCTTATTCCTGATTCTAATGGAATTCTTCTAGAATGTCACCTTTAAACATGATGCTTTTTGTTGATTTGAGGCACAAAATATTTATGGTGTTAAGGAAGTATTTATAATTTAACATATCTCTTTGTTAGAGATAATATATTTAAAACTTTTATATTTTGTTTATCAGTTCCAATGACTTCAATAAACTTCCTTGTACTACTCTTTCATAGTCACACTCTCTACAGCCTTAACATCTAGCAACTATTGATCTCTTCATTGTTACTACAGCTTTGTCTTTTTGAGACTGTCATATAAATTCCATTTTCTTTTTCAAATTATATTACAACTTTTACAGTACCTTTGTGTTTATATCTTTTGTATAAAATTTTAGAATCAGCTTATTCATTTATGAAATCTGCTGGAATTTTGATTGGAAATATATTACATCTAGAGATCAATTTAGAAAAGAATTGATATCTTTACCACAAAATCTTCCAATCCATGGACATTGCATATCTAATTATTTTGATCTTCTTTGACTTCATTTTGCCAATGTTTTGTAGGTTTCAGCATATAAATTCTATACATGTTTTGTCAAATTTACATGTATTTCTTTTTATTTGTTGTTGTTCAATTGCTAAGTCATGTCCGACTCTTTGTGACCTCTTGAACTGCTCCACACCAGACTTCTTGTCTTCACTATCTCCCAGAGTTTGTTCAAACTCATGTCCATTGAGTCAGTGATTCCATTCAGCCATCTCATTCTCTATCACCCACTTCTCCTCCTGCCCTCAATCTTTCCCAGCATCAGGGTCTTTTCCAGTGAGTCAGCTCTTCACATTAGGTGACAAAATATTGGAGCTTCAGCTTCAGCATCAGTCCTTCCAATGAATATTTAGGATTGATTTCCTTTAGGATTGACTGGTTTGATCTCCTTGTAGTCCAAGGGACTCTCAAGAGTCTTCTCTAGCACCACAATTCAAAGGCATTAATTCCTCAGTGCTCAGCCTTCCTTATGGTCCAACTCTCACATTTGTACGTAACTGGAAAAACCATAACTTTGACTATATGGACTTTTGTCAGCAAAATGATATCTCTGCTTTTTCATACACTGTCTAGGTTTGTCATAGCTTTTCTTTGAAGGAGCAAGAATTTTTTAAGTTCACAACTGTAGTCACCATCTGCAGTGATTTCTGGAGTCCAAGAAAGTAAAATCTGTCACTGTTTCCACTTTTTCCCCATCTATTTGCCATGAAGTGATGAAACTGGATGCCATGATTTTAGGTTTTTGAATGTTGAATTTTAAACCACCTTTTTCATGCTCCTCTTTCACCCTCATCGTGAAAATCTTTAGTTCCTCTTCACTTTCTGCCATTAGAGTGGTATCAGCTACATATCTGAGGTTATTGATACTTCTGGCAATCCTGATTCCAACTTCATCCAGCCTGGGATTTCACATGATGTACTAAGCAGGGTGACAATATATAGCCTTGACATACTCCTTTCCTAATTTTGAACCAGTCCATAGTTCCATGTCTGGATTTAACTGTTGCTTCTTTTCCTGCATACAAGTTTCTCAAGAGATAAGTAATGTAGTCTTGTATTCCCATTTCTTTAAGAGTTATGATGTATATTTTATACATATATTTTATATAAAACTATGATACATGCTTTTAAATTTTTTGTGTATATTAAAACAATTTGGGTTTGGCAGCATTTTTTTTACCTATTTTTAAATTAATTTTGTTTTCTCACTGTCGAGTTTTAGAGTTCTTTGTATATTTCAGACAGCAATCATTTATCAGATATATGTTTGCAGTTTTTTCCTACTAATCTTTGGCTTATCTTTTCAATCTTTTGACAGTGTCTTTCACAGAGCAGAAGATTTTAATTTTAATAAAGTTTAGTTTGTCATTTCTTTCATAGATCATGCCTTTAGTTTTGTATCTAAGAAGTTAGCACCAAACCCAAGGTCATCTAGATTTTTCTGCTATGTATCTCTGCTGTGTATCTCCTAGAATTTTTATAGTTTTGCATTTTACATTGAAGTCCATGATCCATTTTGATTAATTTGTGTCAAGGCTGTACACTTTGCATCTACATTAGTTTTTGCTTGTGGATATCTAGTTATTCTAAAACTATTTGCTGAAAAGTTTCATTCTCTTTTTTGTTCCCTTTGCTTCTTTGTGAAAGATCAGTTGACTATGGTGGGTCTTATTTCTGGGCTCTCTATTTTGTTCCACTGATCTATTTGTCTCTTCTTTTACCAAAACTACACTTCATTATCATAGCTGCATGGTAAGTTTTGAAGCTGGATAATGACAGTCCCCCAACTTTACATTTCTCCTTTAATATTATATTGGCTATTCTGGGTCTTTGCTGTCTCCACGTAAACTTTAGAATCAGTTTTGTCAGTATCTACAAAAAAAACGATGGGATTTTGATTGGGATTGTGCTGAATCTATAGATCAAGCTGGGAAGAATTGACATCTTGACAACATTGAATTTTCCTATCCATGAGTTTTAATTTTTTCTGCACTTATTTCCTTTTTCCTTAATTTCTTTCATTAGAGTTCTGTAGTTTTCCTTATATAGACAATGTACATATTTTGTTAGATTTATGCCTAAGTGTTTCAATTTTGGAGGGTCTGAGTGAACTCCGGGAGTTGGTGATGGACAGGGAGGCCTGGCATGCTGCAATTCATGGGGTCGCAAAGAGTCAGACACGACTGAGCAACGAATTGAACTTAACTGAATGTAAATGGATATGTTTTTAATTTCAAGTCCACACTGTTTAGGAAAGCAATTAACTTTTGTGTATTAACCATGTACCCTGCAACTTTGCTGCAGCTGTGAATTACTTTCAGGAGGTTTCTGTTGTTATTGATTCTTTCCTATTTTCTATGTACATGATAGTGTCATATGCAAATAAAGTTTTGTGTCTTCTTTCCCAGTCTGTATACTTTTATTTCCTGTCTTGTCTTACTGCATTATCTAGAACTACCACATATTGATGTTGAAAAAGGAGTGGTGAGAGGGGACATTCTTGCTGTGTTAATTGACCATAGGTGTATGGGTTTATTTCTGAGATCTCTATTATGTTCCATTGATCCATGTCATTTCTGTGCCAATAATCATGCTCTTTTCATGACAGTAACTTTGTAGTATTGTCTGTAGTCTGGAAGGGTTATGTGTCCCACCTTTTTCCTTTTCCTCTGGATTTCTTTACCAATTCTGAGTCTTTTATGGTTCTATATAAATTTTAGTATTATTTGTTGTAGTTCTGTGGGGATAAAAGGTCATGAGTACTTTGATAGAAATCATGTTTAATCTATAGATTGCTTTGGATAGTATGGCCATTTTAGCTTCTTTCAGTCCACGAGCATGAGATAAATTTCCATTTCTTTGAATCATCTTCGATTTCCTTTATGAATGTTTTATAGTTCTTAGTCTTTCACCTTCTTGGTCAGGTTTATTCCTACATTTTATTTATTTATTTTTTTGGATGAGATCTTAAAAGATTTTAATATTTCTTTCCTGATATTTTATTGTTAGTATAAAGAAATGCGACCAATTTCTGTATGTTAATCTCGTATCCTGCTACCTTGCTGAATTCATTTTTCAGTTCTAGTAGCTTTTGTGTGGAATCTTTAGGCTTTTCTATATAGCGTATCATGTCATCTGCATACAATGACAGTTTTACTTCTTCCCTTCCAATCTGGATACCTTTTGTTTTTATTTTTCTTGTCTGATTGCTATGCTAGGACTTCTAATATTATGCTGCATAAAAGTGGTAAAAATGGACATCTTTGTCTTGTTCCAGATTTTAGTAGGAAGGCTTTTCTCTGAATATTATAATGGTTGTGACATCTCACAACTTTTGATGTTAATTTTTATTTTCATTTACCTCAAAATATTTTAAAATTTCTGTTGGTATTTCTGTTTTGACCATGTGTTATTTAGAAGTATGTAGTTTAATTTCTCAAGTATTTGGGGATTTTTCCAACTATCGTTTCTGTTATTAAGTTATGAGACTAAAAATTCTTGCCTCATTTCCAATGTTAGAGAGAAAGTATTCCATCTTTCACCATTAAGTGTAATGGGTTTTTTGCTTTTATGTTTTTAAACCACTTTTTTATAGTATGAATGACATATAAAAAGCTGTATATACTTAATATGTATAAAAGTGTAATGATAGTGTAGGTTTTCATAGATGCTCTGTATCAGGCTATGGACATTCTCTTCTATTACTAGTTTGTTTAGGGATTTTTATCATGAATGGATATTGGACTTTGTCAAATGCTTTTTCTGCTTCATTTACATTATCATGTGATTTTCCTTCTTTTGACTGTTAATATCATGTATTACTTTGCTTGATTTTCAAATATTAAATCAACCTTGCATTCTGCTGATAAATGTGCATATTTTTCCTTCTTTAAAAACAATTTTAATATTCTATTTCTCAACAAAACTGTGTGGGCTGATAAAGTGTGTTATTTATTAATGAAGTTATATGAATAAGTCTATTTTTAGTCTCAGCAGCCCTGAAAGAAAAGTGTTTTTGAGTTAATTAGCAACATCATAATATAAGAGTTAATACTAATTTGAAATATAAAAGGAGAAGAAAGCAGCAGCATGGAAAGACTGAATGTGAAACCCAAATGTTAAAAGATACCTGGGAAAGAAAAGAAAAAAATAAATGTTTTGGCAAAGTTTTTTTTTTTAATGAGATGTCATTTTCTGTTTTAAGGAATATCTATTTTAAAATAATTCAACCTTGCAAAAATCTCTCAGAGCTGTGCAATTAATTCCCATGTTCCTATTCACCCACATTCTCCAACTGTTAATATTTCACAGCATTTGTAGAACACCTTTTGATACTTCTGTAATAGGATCTACAACTTACACTAACAATTGCTTCCATACTAACATTCTATGCCAGGCATTATATTAGGCACTTTACTTGTCTCATATAATTTTTACAGCTACCCTCCAAGCTACCCATTATTATCCCTGTGTCCCAGGTCAGGCTACTGAGGCTTAGAAAAGTTCAATCAGTATGCCCAAGGCTTCACTGGTTATGTAGAGGTTTCAGACCAACTCCAAAGCTTGTGCTTGTTAACGATGTCATACCATAGACATAATTCTAAATTCAGAGAATTAAGGTTTGTGTGATTAACACTGTTTGGTGATCTGACCTTTCTCCCACCCCATCTTTTCTATTTCAGGACCCCTCTTTTTACTGAATGCTGAGGAAATCGCAGAAGAAATAGGGAATATGTGGAGGACAATATACAAATTGACCAAGACCTTAGCGGACATGCCTGCACCTAGGCGCTTAGCAGAGAATGTGAAAATCAAGATTGATAAATTCAAGCAGCACATCCCTATCCTCACCATTTCCTGCAACCCAGGAATGAAAGACCGGCACTGGCAGCAGGTCCTTGTCACTGCCCATCCCACCAGCCCAGCCCATTCTTGGTCCTGATAGCCTTTTGGAAGGCAGGAACCATTAATGGGTCAAAATTTTTCTTTCTGAAAGGAGAATCTACTTGAGGCTAAGAGAGTAGTAAAGGCGGTGTTACCCTTCCTGCCTCTCCACATGAACAGGCTGATCCTTTTCTTTGGGGACCCCATTGCTGGTGGTTGAATATTAGTCCAGCCAGTGGCCACAAAAGCTCTCTTTATCTGCTTTCCTAAGCACCTCGCTGCTCAGGGTCCTAAAGACAATAGTGCTCAGTTGCTCAGTTGTGTCTGACTCTTTGAGGCCCAATAGACTGTAACCCACGAGGCTCCCCTGTCCAGGAATTTTCCATGCAAGAATACTGAAGTGGGTCGCCATTTCCTACTCCAAGGGATCTTTCTGACCCAGGAGTCGAACCCATGTCTCTTTTGTCTCCTGCATTGGCAGGCAAATTCTTTACCACTAGCACCACCCAGGAAGCCCCAAAAGATGATAAAGGTCTCAAATTACAATGAGAGGGGCCTGGATTTGTTCCTTGACCTAGGCTACACAAAAGTGAAAGTCTATTTCTGGGGGCTCCAGTGATGCCAAATGATTCCTACTTCAGCTTCATCATCCAGCAGGCTATGTTCAGAAATAATTTTGCACTGTTTTCTTCAGCACTTTTGAGTCCATAAATGAGAATAATAAATATTCTCCCTGAAAATGATGGGATTTTTACAAGCAATCAAGTCTGAGGGATTTTTACAAGCAATCAAGGTGACAAATGTGGTGTGAATACTAATAAGAAAAAAAGGAAACTCACTGTGTTTCTAAAATAATCATCACATTCAAGAGCTAGCAATGGCCTTGAAACATCTTCTACCAGGGAGTTGCTCTGTGTGGAGGCGGAGATGAGACTGGCTCTCCATACACAGATCCCTCCCTGACTGGGCCTGAAATTCCCTCTCTGCAAAGCATGCACAAGACCAGGGACATTCTCTCTAGAAGCAGTCTGAGAGCACCCTTATTAGGAGTATTGAAATTCAAGACATAAGCATAGGACGTAAAGAACAAAGCAAAGCCATCTAGTAGACTTTGGGTCTTGAACTGCCTCAGCAGGGGGATCTGTACAGGGATAGCTGCCTCACTTGGTACTCATGGGGTGCCTCTCCCTGTGGATCTAACCTGACTAGAACTTTGACCCATTTGGAGAGTGAGGTAGCCAGATGCCCTCCAGCAGTGCTAGGTCTCTCCATGAGATGGCATTATAGAA
This sequence comes from Aepyceros melampus, assembly GCA_006408695.1. NCBI lineage: Eukaryota > Metazoa > Chordata > Mammalia > Artiodactyla > Bovidae > Aepyceros > Aepyceros melampus. Next base: position 252,639 of record SJXQ01001321.1, on the reverse strand, counting down.
AGTATCTTCATCAATGGCATTTAAATAGTGTAATGGGGAGGCTCAGAAAGCCTTCCTCTCTCCATCTGCTGCTTCCCCTGTGATAGTATTCTCATAGCTGGGCACTTAAAAATCCCAACCATTCCTAGACTTTAATAATTCTCACTTATAAGCCACTTAGATGGACAGATTGGGGAAGAAATTCCCTGGAATTAAAATAATAACAATAATAGCTAAAGTGTACTGAGTACCAACTATGTACTGAGTACTGTTATATACTTTACGTGGATTCTCTCATTTCATCTTCCCAACAGTCCTTTGAAGAACAATAAATTGTCTCCATGGTCAGTGAAGGACGCATTCTCAGTTCTAATTCCCAGTGCCAACTCAGGAGATTCTTGTCCACAGATTTGGCTCTGGCAGGGGTTCTATAGGCTTAACCATCTGTAGCTCTCAAGGCTACAAAATGGATTTTCTAGGGTTGTGAGGTGGTTGTTTTGAGATTTCTGACCATTTCCCAGAACTTAAGCAAGAAAGACTAGTCTCCATGTTTGAAACATAAAATTTATTGCTACTGCAATTTAAAACAGGATAGAACAGCTAATGCTGCACTGATATGTACCAAAGCTGACTCTCTAGGATGCTGCTGCCCAATGGAAATAATAAGCATGCATGTAATTTAAAAGTTTCTAGTAGCCACATTTTTTAAAGTATAAACAGGTGAAATTAATTGTGAATATGTTTAACCAAACATGTCTAAAACATATCAGTTCAGTAGATAATCAATATAAAAATGTTAATGTGATCTCTCTTTGAAACTATGGCATGCTTTTACAAAACTCTAGCACATTTCAATATGAATTAGTTGCATTTCAAGTTCTCAATAACTGCAGGGGGTTAGTGACTACGTTTTGGATAGTATAACTTCAGGCTCTTAGAAAACCAGATGCCTTTTTAATCTATATAATTAACAAAGCAATTTAAAAATAAAACTACAATCTCTGAGTCTTTCACAGGCCAAGTGCTATGCCAAGTGCTTTACACAGTTATGTCATTTAACCCTAGAGATAATGTGTTGTTCTCAAGTCATACTTGCAGAATTAGAGAATAAATGAGAGCCCAGAGCCACCAGAAACAATTGTGTGGTTTGTCTTGAGAGAATGCTGTTTTTGTGCCCTACAGTTTGAATTGTACTTTCTAGAGTTATGCGGTATATAATCTGTACAACTATACCTAGAAGACCTGTAGGAAACACTAATGTATGGTGGATGAGATTTGGCTTCAGAATTAGATCCAAGTCCCAATTCTGAAATGGCTATTATGATCTATTATTATGATCTATTAGCTAAATGGTCATAAACAAGATACTTAATTTCTTTGTCTCAGTTTCCTTTTATGTAAAATGGGAATAATAATGTATTAGTACCTTCCTCACCTTGTTGGGAGAATGAAGGAAGTATGTAAAGCTCTTACAACAGTGCCTATCACATAGTAAGCCTGTAGTAATATTGCTTTTGTTATTTCTGTTACCTCAGTGGTCCTCCAGGCGATCTCAGAACCCAGATTGGAAGCTGTTTGAATTGAGTGATTCACTCATGCTTTCACTCCGCAAGTGCTTATTGATGCTACATTCCAGGTCCCAGGGACACAGGGCTGAATAAGACAGAATGTGATGCAACTTTCATATCCCTTCCTGTTCTGATATTTTTTAGTCCTACTGGAGCTGGACTGATGCAAAACAGGGCAATAGGGAAGGTTTTTTTACAGAGCTTCATTCCCCCAACTCACACGCTCTTCTTGAGCACACATAACCCTCATGCTGCCCAGATCTCTCAATCCCTATAAAAGTGTTCAAAAGCCATCATAGACTTCATCAAAGACTGTTCGCAGGGATATTTTCACTTAAAAGATAAAGTTGGGTAATATTTACACCAAAGGAATGGGCATAACAACTGCTAACATTTCCAACCAGTTAATACACTGAGTTAGAAGGAAGATTTTCCTCTTTCCCAGTACCCCCAGATCACAGAATTTGGGAATCTGCCTGCCCCATGTTCTCATGACTTCCTTGTTTGATTGAGCACATCCAGCAGCTTCTGAGCATGAACCACATTTTGCCCTGGTTCACCGCCTGGGAGCACAAAAGCAGATCTAGTTGTGAGGACTGTTAGGAGCATGGGACCAGTAAGGTGCCCACATGTTTGCATTATGCCAAGTTCTGGTGGGAGAACAACCCCCAGTAAACCAGACACAATGCAGGCTGGGCCCTACCTAGGCTGCCTCCCAGATCCTTAGACCTGCACTGTACAGTTCGATAGCCACTTGCTACATTCAGCTATTTAAACATAAATAAAATTGAATAAAATTTGAAAATCAGTTCCTCAGTCACATTAGCCACCATCTCAGGGCTCACCCGCTGAATGTGACTCGTGGCTCCTGCACAGCTATAGAACATTTCAGTCATCACAAGAAGTCTACTGAACAACACTAATTTGGACAATACACACTTGTTTTTTTCTCTTTGCAGATCAGTGAGATTGTCGGCTATGAAATAAAGCCCACTGAAACGACTTGTCTCTCAAATATGCTAGAATTTGGATTTGGCAAATTCATTGAAAAGTAAGACTTCTCCTTTCAGAAAGTGTTTTTGGTCAAGGTATCTGTAATTTCCTATAGTTGTGTGACTTAATGGCCATATAGCAAGCTACATTTCTCATTCTGGTTTAGGATAACCTTTATTTCAGCTGACTAGCAGCTGGTGAAGCTTTCGTCTCCAGCTGTGGAGTTTCTGTTTTTTGTTTAATATTTATTTATTTGGCTGTGTCAGGTCTTAGCTGCAGGATCTTTGATCTTCATTGAGGCATGTGGGATCTTTAGTTGCAGCATGCACACTCTTAGTTGGAGCATGTGGGATCTAGTTCCCTGACCAGACATTGAACCCAACCCCTTGCATTGGGAGCTCAGAGTCTTAGCCACTGGGCCACCTAGGGAAGTCCCTCCAGTTGCAGAGCTGATGTCAGATTGTGACTAGAAAATTGAGCTAGAGATTCTATTTCAAAAATAAAAAATTTTAAAGAGTTCTTTGAATCTGAGCTCCAAGTCCAGCTAGACTTTGGGCAAGACCATAGCACTTTTCTGGGCCTCAGTTTCCTCCTTGTTAAACAACAGCAACAAACAGGAGTGGCTCTCTGAGCAAATGAAATATGGTCAAATGAGAGATCTCTTCACTTGCTTTCTCTCCTTCTCCAAATGCCCCTAGAGTTTGCCTGTGATAATTTGTACTATTGAAACTGCTGTTTTTATGACCAGAGATTCTCAGAACCCTGTTTGTTTTCCATACTTCCTTCAGGGTCATGGGTGGGGAGATGTGTTCCTGAGACTAAAGACCCCGTTAGGCAACTGGATTTGGGCTCCCTCAACACACATGGTTCTCAGACTGTGACCCCAGTCCAGCTGCATCAGCGTCACCAGCGAACTTGTTAGAAATGCACATTCTCAGGCACCACCCCAATTTGTTCAATCAGAAATTCAGGGGGTGAGCACTGCAATCTGTGTTTTAACAAATCATCCAGGTCAATGCTGTGCAGTACAGGAGCAGCTTGCTACATGTGGCCTCTCATCCTTTGAAATGTAGCTATTCTGAATTTGATGTGCTGAGTGTATAAATATAGGCGGGACTTCAAAGATTTATTAAGAAAAAAAAGCAAAATACTTATTTTAAATAGTGATTATGTGTTGAAATTATAATATTTTGGATTTATTGTTATTGTTGTTCGGTCACTCAGTCATGTCTGACTCTTTGTGACCCCATGGACTGTAGCATGCCAGGCTTCCCTGTCCTCCACTGTCTCCCAGAGTTTGCTTAAACCCATGTCCATTGAGTCAGTGATGCCATCCAACTATCTCATCCTCTGTCACCTACTTCTTCTCTTGCCTTCAATCTTCCCCAGCATCAAGGTCTTTTCCAATGAATCAGCTCTTTGCATCAGATAGCCAAAGTATCAGAGAAGGCAATGGCACCCCACTCCAGTACTCTTGCCTGGAAAATCCCATGGATGGAGGAGCCTGGTAGGCTGTAGTCCATGGGGTCGCTAAGAGTCGGACACGACTAAGCGACTTCCCTTTCATTTTTCACTTTTATGCCTTGGGGAAGGAAATGGCAACCCACTCCAGTGTTCTTGCCTGGAGAATCCCAGGGACAGGGGAGCCTGGTGGGTTCTTGTCCATGGGGTCGCACAGGGTCGGACAAGACTGAAGCGACTTAGCAGCAGCAGCAGCAGCAGCAGCCAAAGTATTGGAGCTTCAGCTTTAGTATCAGTCCTTCTAATGAATATTCAGGACTGATTTCCTTCAGGATTGACTGGTTGGATCTCCTTGCTGTCCAAGGGATCCTCCAGAGTCTTCTCCAGCACCACAACTCGAAAGTATCAGTTCTTCAATGCTCAGCCTTTTGTATGGTCCAACTCTCATATCCATACAGGACTACTGGAAAAATCATAGCTTTGACTAGATGGACCTTTGTCAGCAAACTAATGTCTCTGCTTTTTAAATCGCTGTCTAAGTTCATCATAGCTTTTCTTCCAAGGAGCAAATGTCTTAATTTCATAGGTGCAGTCACCATCTGCAGTGATTTTGGAGCCCATGAAACTAAAGTTCTGTCATTGTTTCTATTGTTTCCCCATCTATTTGCCATGATGTGATGGGACCAGATGCCATGATCTTCATTTTCTGAATGTTGAGCTTTAAGCCAACTTTTTCACTCTCCTCTTTCACTTTCATCAAGAGGCTTTTTAGTTCTTCTTCACTTTCTGCCATAAGGGTGGTATCAGCTGCATATCTGAGGTTATTGATATTTCTCCCGGCAATCTTGATGCCAGCTTGTGCTTCTTCCAGCCCAACATTTCTCATGATGTACTCTGCATAGAAGTTAAATAAGCAGGGTGACAATATACAGCCTTGACGTACTCCTTTTCCTATTTGGAACCAGTCTGTTGTTCCATGTCCAGTTCTAACTGTTGCTTCCTGACCTGCATATAGGTTTCTCAAGAGGCAGGTCAGGTGGTCTGGTATTCCCATCTCTCTAAGAATTTTCTACAGTTTATTGTGATCCACACAGTCAAAGGCTTTGGCATAGTCAATAAAGCAGAAATAGATGTTTTTCTGAAACTCTGTTACTTTTTTAATGATCCAGTGGATGTTAATCTCTGGTTCCTCTGCCTTTTCTAAAATCAGCTTAAAATCTGGAAGTTCACGGTTCACGTATTGCTGAAGCCTGGCTTGGAGAATTTTGAGCATTACTTTACTAGCCTGTCAGATGAGTGCAACTGTGCGGTAGTTTGAGCATTCTTTGGCATTGCCTTTCTTTGGGATTGGACATATGCATTTTTACCAGGTTTATGTAGTTTTATTAAAGGGCCTCATTTTCCCCAGTAAGATGTTCCCAAGAAATAGCAGCTCTAGAACAATTATGCTACCCTGAGTATTTTATATGCATTAGCCAACTTATCCATCACAACAACCTAATATTCTAGGTAATTTTAGTCACGTTTTACAGATGAGAAAATAAATTGATTAGAGAAATTAAGTAACAATCCAGAGGTCACAAGAACCAAGACCTGAGCCCAGGCTAGCTGAGTTCAGAGCCTTACTTGTTACTCTTTACTGCCTTGAAAGATAAACCCACCTTCGGAGACAGAGCGTGAGCAAATACACAGCATACTGCCACGCTTCTTGCCACCGCGCTCAGTTGTGACAAATCCAGAAGTGGTGATGCCTTGGCCAAGTTGTTAACCTCTGTGTGCCCAGTCTCCTTCTCTGTAAAATAGAAATAATAATAGTAGCTAGGTGACCAAGAGTTATTGTGAGGATTATGAGATAAGGCATGTAACCCGAACTGACTTAATTTTTAAGTTCTCAGCTACCACCTATTAGTGAGGTATGGTGCCCTCTATAGCCCACTCTCTGTAGTTAAGGTAGTTGTATCACAGCCCACAGTTAGTTAGGGGGCTTCTCTGGTGGCTCAGACAGTAAAAGAATCTGCAGTGCTGGAGACCCAGATTTTATCTCTGAGTTGGGAGGATATCCTGGAGAAGGGAATGGCTACCTACTCTAGTATTCTTGCCTGGAGAAATCCATGGACAGAGGAGCCTGGCAGGCTACAGTCCATGGGGTCACGAAGAGTCAGACATGACTGAATGACTAACAGTGCATTTGGATAAGGTCAAGTTGATATACTTCATGGACTCCCAACCTTATTAATCCCTCCTGCAATTATCTGCATAATCATAAATCATAAGGCACACTTCCAAACATTTTGTCTTATTTAATTATACCAAAACCCTTGATACGGGCAAATGGGGACTGAAGGCCTATCAAGTGACTTAGTCACAGCCATACATCCAGCCTATTTGTCTCATAGTCATCTGGGTTGACACTTGCCTTTATTATTCTCTATATACTCACTCAATTTAGTTGTCTCCTGAGAAGGTCACATTTAGGATAGTGACCATGCTGCTGAGGTGTTCCTCTGGCATTATCCATGCCTCTTCTACTTACCTCTGTGAAGCCAAATTTGGGTTTTCAGCTCAATTCAGTTGCCCTGTTTGGCTGACCACATGTGAGCAATTTTATTGCTCCTCTGATAGAGAGGGCAGAAAGCACATAGTTGGAGAGAAAGAAACGCTGGATTAGGAGTCAGAAGAACTGGTATCTAGACCTGGTTCTGGCCCTCTGTAGCTGTATATGTGGCTTCGGACATGTCACTTGCTTCCTCTGGGCTTCAGTTTGCTAAAGTGTAAGTAAAGATCAGATGGATACAATGAAAGTGCTGAGGCAAAAAGAATAATCCCTCCTTTTTCCTCCAAGAACTTTGCTTCCCAGTTCTTCAGTCACACCTGGATTTAACTCTCCTGCAGAAAGGAAGAAGAAAGGAATTTATCTTCCCCTTCTCTCACTATGTCTCTCTTTCTATGGAACCTCTAGATGGACTGTTCCATGGATGGGCCCAATGTATCAAGAAAATATCAGATATGTTTTTAAAGTATGGACAGAAAGTGGAGAAAAAGCCATCATATAAATTAACAGAAGTTCTAAGATCTGAATAAGAAGCCAATAATAAATCAAACCTGCGTCTCTTAAGGCTGCACTGGCAGGCAGGGTCTTTACCACTCGTACCCCCTGGGAAGCCCAATAATTCTGAAGTAAATAGGAATAATAAGGAGTAAATGAAAATGGAAAAAAGGTCTTGTTTTAATGCTTAAAATAGTGGTTCTCAACTGGGAATTCTACCCCCAGGGGATACTTGGCAACACCTGGAGACATTTTTGGTTGGTGCAACTGGCAAGGGGTGAGGACTAGGGGAGTCAGCTACTGGCATTTGTGGGTTGAGGCCAAGGATGCTACTAAACATCCTGCAGTGCACAGGACAGCCGCTCCCAGCAAAGAGTCATCTCCCTGTGTTAGTTTTCTAGTGCTGCTGTAACAAATACCATAGTCTGATCAGCTTAAACAACACAAATTCACTTTCTCACAATTGTAGGTTTGAAGTCTAAGGTCAAGGGAGGTTTTTCTTGGATGGGAGCAGGGGATAGGGACTGAGGGCTGGGATTTGGTTTCTTCCAAGGCCTCTCTCCTTGCAAATGACTGCCTTCTCCCTGTGTCCTCCCTGTGACCTCCCGGTGGTCTTCCCTATATGTATGTATCTTAATCTCCTCTTCTAATAAAGATACCAGTTATTGGTCCAGTGGCTAACACTTCACACTCCCAATGCAGGAGGCCCCGGTTCAATCCGTGGTTGGAGAACTAAGATCTCACATGCCACAACTAAAGACCTGGCACAGCTAAATAAATAAATACTTTTTTTTTTTTTAATGATACCAGTCATACTGGATTGGACCCACTTTAATGACCTCATTTTAATTTAACTACATCTTTACCTGCTGATGCAGGAGACATAAGAGACACAGGTTCAGTCCCTGGGTCAGGAAGATTTCCTGGAGGATGGCATGGCAACTCACTCCAGTATTCTTGCCTGGAGAATCCCATGGACAGAGGAGCCTGGCAGGCTGCAGTCCATAGGGTCACACAGAGTCAGACACAACTGAAGTGACTTAGCACGCAAAGAACTATTTATGTCCAAACAGAATAACTCACATTATGAGGGACTGGAAGTTAAGACTTCAATATGATTTTTGGAGAGATACAGTTCAGCCTTTAATATAGCCCCAAAAGTCAGTAGTGCCAAGGGTAAAGAAATCCTGTAAGACATTGGAGATACTGGTAAATATTAGAGTGGGATGGCAAACTTTTGTAAAGTTAAAGGCTTTTTAAATTTCTCTAATGCCTGAGCTGAAATTCCTCCTTTAATGTATTTTTGATGCCTCCTCTGTTGATGTTACTATCACTCTCTCTCCTCTCTAGACTGGAGCCCATCGGTGCAGCTGCCAGTAAGGAATACTCTCTGGAGAAAAACTTGGAGAAAATGAAGTTAGACTGGGTTAACATGACGTTCAACTTTGTGAAGTACAGGGACACTGTGAGTCTCAGTCCAACAGTTCAATCCCCTGAGAGCAGCACATTTATTATGTAGTAAATTGCAGGAGGGATTCATTTCAAAATTGCAAGAGAATTCAAGGAAGAAGGATCTCTAATGTGTCTTAAAATTTTTTATTGATACATAATTGACATATAACATTTGTAAGTTTAAAGTATACAATGTGTTGATTTCATACTTTTACATATTGCACTATGATTACCAGCCAATATGATTACCATTAACACCCCTATCATGGCACATACCTATCCTTTCCTTTTTGTGGCAGGATAATTAAGGTCTAGTCTTAGCAGCTTTGAAGTTTTTAATACAGTATCGTTGTCTATAACCACTATGTTGTTGCATTGGATTGTTTCCTCCTGTCTGCCTTCCTGTGCCACTCAGCCTTCCTTCCAAACACCATGGAGGGATGCATTTTCAAATGAGAAAGGCCTTTTAATTCAGAGCAACAAGGTTTCTGTTGAAAATGAGCTGAACAGCCTCCTGAATTAGCATCTCCAGGGAAGGTACCTCAGGTCCCTCAGAAATATAACTGAGGTAGACAGTGCTCAGCACTTCTCAAGTGTTATTAAATGCAGGAATCACCTGAGAGTCTTTCTAAAGTGGAGGTTCTGATCCAGCAAGTTTAAGCTGGGTCCCAAGGTTCTGCAATTCCAGCAAGCTCCCAAGTAATACTGAAGCTGTGGTCTCTGGACCACATTTTTAAGAGCAAGGCTGTACACTTTCTTTTCACTGATGCTTCTAGAAAATATATAAGTTCATAGAGTGCATAAACTGAAGGATTTGCTCAGCCATCTTCAGACGCTGGCTTGTTCTTGGGGTGGGCCATGAGAAGGAGAGCTTGCTAAGCAAGCTCTTAGGTGAGGCAACAGGCAGAAACTCAGATAATGCTGGGCATTGGCCCTTTAAGCAGTGCATCTCAACCCTGGTACTCTTTCTGGTCACTCAGTTCCAATGTGCATGTGTTGAGGGTGGCTGGGGAGGGTTTCCACACTACTGTGCAGTATATGACACCAATTCAATTCAATTGTAAGTAGACACTATCTACCCAGAGATTACATAGGTTAAGACTACAAGACTACCAATTCCCCTCACCTCCGACTTCAGATGCCAGTCTCAATCCCAGGTTATCGTGCTTCTGACCAACCAGCTATAGACTGGAGGTTCCTCCTTGGGTTCATTTAATTTGTTAGAACTCAGAAACAGTTTACTTAATAGATCACTGGATTATTATAGGACATAGGACCCAGGAACAGCCAGATGGAATGCCTCAGGCAAGATATGGGGAAGTGGTGTGGCACTCCCATGCTCTTTCTGAGCGTGCCACTCACCCAGATCTCATGTTCACCCTGACTGCTCTCCTTTTGAGTTTTTATAAAGCCTTCATTACTTTGGGATAATTGACTAAATCATTGGCCATTGATAATTGAACTCAGTCTCCATCCCCATTCCCCTGCCAGGAGACAAGTTGGTGGACTAAAAGTTCCAACCCTCTAATCATAGGGTTGACTCTCCTGACAACCAACTCCCACCTTAGATGTGGTACAAAAACCACCTCATTAAGAAAACAAAATCTCTGTCATCCTTTAGGAAATTCCAAGGGTTTTAGGAGCTGTGCAAACAACAGGGACAGAGGCCAAATATCTGTCTTACTATAAATCACAACATCACTCTGGACTCTGGCCTGGAATTCTGTATTTAAAGGCACCCCTGACTTTTTTCTTATCTCCTTGCTATTCTTTGGAACTCTGCATTCAGATGCTTATATCTTTCCTTTTCTCCTTTGCTTTTCACTTCTCTTCTTTTCACAGCTATTTGTAAGGCCTCCTCAGACAGCCATTTTGCTTTTTTGCATTTCTTTTTCTTGGGGATGGTCTTGATCCCTGCCTCCTGTACAAGAAAATTAGAGATACCAAGGGTAAATTTCAGGCAAAGATGTGCTCGATAAAGGACAAAAATCATATGGACCTAACAGAAGCAGAAGATATTAAGAAGAGGTGGCAAGAATACACGGAAGAACTGTATAAAAAAGATCTTCATGACCCAGATAGTAACGATGGTGTGACTACTCACCTACAGCCAGACATCCTGGAATGTGAAGTCAAGTGGGCCCTAGAAAGCATCACTATGAACAAAGCTAGTGGAGGTAATGGAATCCCAGTTGAACTATTTCAAATCCTAAAAGATGATGCTGTGAAAGTGCTGCACTCAATATGCCAGCAAATTTGGAAAACTCAGCAGTGGCCACAGGACTGGAAAAGGTCAGTTTTCATTCCAATTCCAAAGAAAGACAATGCCAAGGAATGCTCAAACTACCGTACAATCTCACACGCTAGTAAAGTAATGCTCAAAATTCTCCAAGCCAGGCTTCAGCAATACGTGAACCATGAACTTCCACATGTTCAAGCTGGTTTTAGAAAAGGCAGAGGAACCAGAGATCAAATTGCCAACATCCGCTGGATCATGGAAAAAACAAGAGAGTTACAGAAAAACATCTATTTCTCATTTATTGACTATGCCAAAGCCTTTGACTGTGTGGATCACAATAAACTGTGGAAAATTCTGAAAGAGATGGGACTACCAGACCACCTGACCTGCCTCTTGAGAAACCTATATGCAGGTCAGGAAGCAACAGTTAGAACTGGACATGGAACAACAGACTGGTTCCAAATAGGAAAAGGAGTATGTCAAGGCTGTATATTATCACCCTGCTTATTTAACTTCTATGCAGAGTACATCATGAGAAATGCTGGGCTGGAAGAAGCACAAGCTGGCATCAAGATTGCCGGGAGAAATATCAATAACCTCAGATATGCAGCTGATACCACCCTTATGGCAGAAAGTGAAGAAGAACTAAAAAGCCTCCTGACGAAAGTGAAAGAGGAGAGTGAAATGTTGGCTTAAAGCTCAACATTCAGAAAACGAAGATCATGGCATCTAGTCCCATCACTTCATGGGAAATAGATGAGGAAACAGTGGAAACAGTGGCTGACTTTATTTTTTTGGGCTCCAAAATCACTGCAGATGGTGACTGCAGCCATGAAATTAAAAGACGCTTACTCCTTGGAAAGAAAGTTATGACCAAATTAGATAGCATATTGAAAAGCAGAGATATTACTTTGCCAACAAAGGTCCATCTAGTCAAAGCTATGGTTTTTCCAGTGGTCATGTATGGATGTGAGAGTTGGACTGTGAAGAAGGCTGAGCGCAGAAGAATTGATGCTTTTGAACTGTGGTGTTGGAGAAGCCTCTTGAGAGTCCCTTGGACTGCAAGGAGATCCAACCAGTCCATTCTGAAGGAGATCAGTCCTGGTTGTTCTTTGGGAGGAAAAATGCTAAAGCTGAAACTCCAGTACTTTGGCCAGCTTATGCGAAGAGCTGAATCTTTGGAAAAGACTCTGATGCTGGGAGGGATCAGGGGCAAGAGAAGAAGGGGATGACAGAGGATGAGATGGCTGGATGGCATCGCTGACTCGATGGATATGAGTCTGAGTGAACTCCGGGAGTTGGTGATGGACAGGGATGCCTGGCGTGCTGCGATTCATGGGGTCACAAAGAGTCGGACATGACTGAGTGACTGAACTGAACTGAACTGAGGAGTTAAGCTGAGGAATCTGATAACAGCTCAGTTACTTCTGGCCAGTCTTCAGAGTTTTTTATTGAAGTAACTATAGACAATGGTCAACAGCAAAATGAGAATCAAGGTACCACTTTATTAAATAGCTGGACACACCTCCCACTACAGAGCTACTGGTAAAAGGTGGATGATAAAATATATTCTAGCTCAAAGTAACCACCCAGATAGAAGCCTGAAGGAAGTCAAAACAGTAAGAAAAACCAGACCTACCAGAGGGGGACAGCCCCTTATCAGCTTGCTTGCCACATGGCCCAAGAAGAAAAATCCATCTACAAGGACTAACTTTTAAGACATAGTAACCCTAACTACTAGTAAAATATGCCAAATAATTATTTAGTCAGAGATTCCCAAACTTTCTTGGTTCATGGTGCTATTGGTATCTGAGTACTTTTAAAATGGTTCCCTCCCTAGTCCAAAAGAAATACTTAACAGCTTTGTTTATGAAGTAACTGAGTTCAGACAACTTAAATATTTGTACCCCATCAACTTAATAACTGAAAAAAGTACATATAAATTAGAAGAAAATATTTGTATTTTATTTTAAAATAACTGAAGTTATTTGCTGTGAGTTTGCTGTAGTGCCGTGGGGCACATGGTTTGGGAATCAAACCTAATCTAAACAGATTAGCAGTTGATTCTACCTGAGGGAGCCAGGAAAGCAAGTGAACAGAAAATCAGAAACACAGAGAAGACAGAACTCTTTCTCCTCCAGACAGCAGATACTAGTTGCAAATCTAGGTTTGGACCACATTTGATTTCTGCAAAGGAGGTAGAAAAGTCTTTAAGAATATTTTCAAAGTAGAAAATAGAAAACTCTCTCTGCTAGAAGACATAGTGTCCCACAGAGGTGGAGATCTGAGCTGTGAGTCCTTTGGGGATCAATATGAAGTTGTGGGAAAGAGGTCTGATTTTAACAGGGTGGGTCATTTTTATTTGCAGGATACAAGCATCTTGTGTGCAGTTGATGACATTCAATTGTTACTTGATGATCACGTGATAAAAACCCAGACCATGTGTGGCTCTCCATTTGTCAAACCAATAGAAACTGAATGCCGGGTAAGAGCAAATGAGATTGAACGTTTTGTGATGGCCCATTAGGCTCTGGGTTTCTTGGAGGAACAGAAAGGTTTTGTTTTGTTTTTATTTTTTGACCATACCATGAGGCATATAGACCTTAGTTCCCCAACCAGGGATCTAACCCACACCCCCTGTAGTGGAAGCATGGAGTCTTAACCACTGGACTGCAAGGAAGTCCTAAAGGAAGATTTTTAAGTTCAATTAAAAGGAAAACCCACTTTCTCTTGATAAAAAGCAGCAACAACAAAAGACTGAAAGTGTTACTCACTCAACTGTGTCCAACTTGTTGTGATCCCATGGACTGTAGCCCAGCCAGACTCCTCTGTCCATGGAATTCTCCAGGCAAGAATGCTGGAGTGAGTTGCCATTTCCTTCTCCAGGGGATCTTCCCCACCCAGGGATTAAACCTGGGTCTCCCATGTTGTAGGCAGACTCTTTACCAAGTGAGCCACCAGGGAAGCTTATAAAGACTGAAAGCAATAACCAAGTAAGCCTTTGTAACAGTTCGGTAGACTGAGGTTTTGTGACAGTCTGCTAAAAGAGAAGATAAGTGTTTTGAGTACACCAAACAAAAATACATTTGGAAAGTATCTTATCAGTTTTAGAAATCTAGAATGTAAATTACTGGAGATTAGCCTCCTTTGATCATTGTTTGTAGAAGTAGAATAGGCTAAGGACCTAGACTCAAGCCAGACTGTCTGTGTTCAAATTCTGACTCTCTCTGTTATTGGTTGTGTGACTTTAGACCAGTTACTTGAATATGTCAGTTTCTGCATCTGTAAAGTAAGTTTTATAATAATATCTCCCTCGTGAATCTGTTGGATTAAATTGGTTTTCACGTGCATAAGGCACTTGGACCATCACTTGGCACAGAGTAAGCCTTAAAACTATTATTGTTATTGTTGTTTTTTAAGATGACCCTGAAAATCAGGATATTTTTAAAATTCCTTTTTAAGCTTGTTTTTTCTTAATTATTATTATTCTTTTTTAGACTTTTTTTTTATTATTATTCCTTATTTTTTTATTATTCCTATTTTTTTATTATCCCTTAAAAAGTTAAGGTGAACCTTAACTTTTTAACTATCTCTTTCAAGATGCTTTCCAGTGTAAATTTTTTTTAATTTTTATTTTTACTTTATTGTACTTTACAATATTGTATTGGTTTTGCCATACATTGACATGAATCCGCCATGGGTGTACATGAGTTTCCAGTGTAAATTTTTTAAACAAGCTTGTAGCAGAGCTGATGCTTTCATTTAATTAGCAGCATTGTTGATGTTGTTGTGACTGTTCCACTAGGAACTCTATAAGGATAAGGAATCTTGTTTTCTCTTTCATTGCTGTATCCACTTTGCCTACAAGAGTGACCAGGACATAGCGGTCACTCAGTAAGTATTTGTGGAACAAGTGAATGACTGAATAAGTTAATGAATGCATCCATTTGTTTAGTCAGGGGGTCCGTGATGCATAGTGGCATGTTAATGATTCAGATGTGAAATGCTAAATTTGCAGAAATGGGAAGAAAAGCTAGTTCGTGTGCAGGAAATTTTGGATGCCTGGTTAAAGTGCCAAGCCACTTGGCTGTACCTGGAACCAATCTTCAGTTCAGAGGACATCATAGCCCAGATGCCAGAAGAGGGCAGGAAGTTTGCCATCGTTGATAATTACTGGAAATCACTTATGTCCCAAGCTGTGAGTCTTCACTCCCTAGCACATCTCACCATCACGAATGTGGGATGCCGTATAGATGTTCCTCATTGTGCAATCCTACCATGTCCCTTGAAATCTATAAGTAAACTGGATTTTACCTAAGCTGATTTTTGCAAATATAATATCTTCATAATTTTTAAATTTCTGTTTGTTATTAAAAATTAAAACATGGGAATACGAAATATGAAAATTAGTGGCCTTTTGAAGTCCCAGCTTCATAGAGGTTAACTATTTAAATTTAGATAATTTAGCTCCCATTCCTAATGAGATATAAGACTTTATTTGTTACAGGATAATGTGCTGAAGCTTATAAATCGAGAATAATTTTAGAATTCAAATAATTCACTATATTCAGTTACTCAGCTATTTAACAAATGTTTGAGGGGCAAGAGCAGATAAGTATAGAATATCATGGTCTGATTCCACAACCCAGTAGTTAAAATATAATTGGCTTTGTTGCTTTGAGGTGCCCAACCCCAGCCCATTCAATCATGGCTAGAACAAAAGGGTATTGTTATGAGCGGTCACCCTTGTGGGATTAGGAGGTGATTAGGCTAGGAGGGTCACTAATCGATGCATCAGTCACACACTCATTACAGCAATCAGTCTCAGAATCTGGGAACCTCTTGATGATTATCACCTTTTTATGGAACCCAGGTGAAAGATACCAGGGTTTTGATGGCAGCGGACCAGCCACGGATGGCTGAGAGACTTCAAGAAGCCAACCTTCTGTTGGAGGACATCCAGAAAGGGCTGAATGATTACTTGGAGAAGAAGAGACTATTTTTTCCCAGGTATCTAGTATTGTTCTCTTGTTTGAATTTGCCCTCTTGACCCATATATTGGTAGAATTACATTTTTTTTTTATACTGAGAGTTGGCTTCTACTCATCTATTCCATGAGCTTCTCTGATGGCTCAGTTGGTAAAGAATCCACCTGCAGTATGGAGACCTGGGTTCAGTCTCTGGGTTGGGAAGATCTCCTAGAGGAGGGCATGGCAACTCATTTCAGTATTCTTGCCTAGAGAATCCCCATGGATAGAGGAGCCTGTCAGGCTACCATCCATAGGGTTGCAAAGAGCTGGACACAACTGAGCGACTAAGCACACACACACACATCTATTCCATATTCTTTAGAGGTTTTCCATTTCCCAAGAGACAGCTCTCAGGGGTAAGACATGTCTTCATAGTCACTATTTAGAGTGAGGTTGAATGGACACCAATGGAGCCAGCATGGTCAGACACCCAGTTAGAGGGGTGTAGTACTTAAAAGCCTGGACTTTGGAGTTAAGCAGACCTCAGTTTGAGTCATTAGCCACATATGGCTATCCAGCACTTGAAATGTGGCTAGTGTAACTTAGTAAAATTTTAATTTATTTAGTATTAATCTTTTAAAGGTAAATAGCCACATTTTGCTAAGGGCTTCATTGCTGGATAACACAAATATAGCAAGATAGTGAAAAAAACCTTAACTTGGAAGCACAAAACTTTGTTAAGAGGAAACCTTTGAAATATGAGCTTCTAATCATATGCCCACTAATGTTTTTCCTAATAAAAATATGAGTAATAGCCAACATTAATACAGTACTTACCATATGCCAGGTCACCACTTTAAGTGCTTAAACATATTATCTGATTTAGCCCTTACAATAATCCTATGAAGTTGCTAACATTGTTTTTACCCCAATTTTACAAATGAGGAAACAAAATTTGCTAAAAAGCATAAGACTGGTAAATGGACCAATTCAGGTAGTCTGGATAAGATACTCAGTTATTTAAATTCTCTGAACTTCATCTTCTCCCTAAGTTAATTAACTATATACACAAAGTATCAGTATTTCTTTGTGTATTTTTATGGAATAAAAGTAAGCACTCTCAGAAAAGACTTTGAAAATGTTCTTGATAGTCACATGTTTTAAATGAATTTAATCTTGAAAATACAGAGTGCTAAATAATATTTTTAGTTTTAAATTATACAAAATACTAATTATTACTCTTATGGCTATTGAGCCTTATTCATTATCACACATGATGAATCCGTAGAGATCACCTATTTGAATTTCACTTGGGAGTGGGAGAAATTTACATCCTAATTAGATAATGGTTAGTCAGCCAGCCAACAAATAATTATTGATTTATTCCTATCCATTCAATGCTACAGTTGCAGTGTATTAATTTGCTTTGCTATATAACAAGCCATCTCCAAACTTAGAAGTTTAAAACAGCAACTGTTTACTGAGGTCACAATTCTGTGGGTTGGAAAACTAGGCAGAGCTCAGCTGGATAGTTCTTCTGGCCTCATCAGGGCTCACTCATGTTGATCACAGTCAACTGGCAGACCATTGCCTCAACCACTTGTCTGGTGGTGAGCTTCCTGTTGGCCAGGGCAGCAAGGATAATTGGGCCAAATGTCTTTCAACCTCCAGAAGGCTAGCCTGGGTTTATTCACATGGTGATGGTTGCAGTGTTCCCAAAGCAGCAAGAGTTGAAACTTCAAGGCCTCTAGATGTCTAAGCTTGAAACTAGTGCAAATTCATGTCTTCCAAAATCTATTGGCCAAAGCAGGACTCAGAGCCAGCCAAGTTTCAAGAGATACGAAAACAGACTTCACCTCTTGAACAAAGAAGTTACAAATATCGTGGCCTTTTGTAGATAGTGAAGGGCAGAAAAGCCTGGTGTGCTGCAGTCCATGGGGTCACAAAGGGTTGGACATGCCATAGCAACTGAACAACAATACATACAGTGAAGACTGTCATTATATGATCCTTCCGTTACTGAACTTAAAACCTAATGGTTACTGTAGAGATTTATCCCTAGAACATTTTCTGAAAGTTTGCTGTCCCTGCCTTTAAGGTCTAAGCAAGAGAGTGAAGCTATCTTATTACTCTAATATAAAACATGGTAGAGCCCTCTGCACATAAATAGGCTCATTATTAATGTGCACTTATTTCCCACCTGTAACATTTTCTGAGAATAAGGAAAGATAAGGAAGTTTTCTTTCCTCCTGCCCAGTAGTTCTCAACACTGATTGCACATTAGAATCGCAGGGATTTTTAAAAATATAAGATTCCAGATCAGTATTGGAATCTCTGGGCTGTTGAACCTTGGCATTGAAACTTTTTTCTGTAAACTCTGCAGATGATTCTAAGCTGTAGACAAGCTTAAGAACTACTGTTCTGTTTAGATGTCTTTCAACTGATAGCAACTCCTCACAGAGAGCCATATAAAACCCACATATACCAGCTTTCATCTTTTTTTTTTTTTGCTCTGAATCAAAACTGTCTCCAGTCTCTATGCCCTAGATGAAAAATGGTAAAGGGAAGTTGGCCTTAGTTAAGGCCCTAGAAGTAGCTGGTGTTCACTAGAGTGTCATCTACCTGTCGGGGAGTATCACTTTTGTTGGAAATAGAAGCTCTTAGAAGAGATTCCAGTAGCCATCTTGCTTTGCTTTGAAATAGGTTCTTCTTCCTATCGAATGATGAGCTGCTGGAGATATGTCAGAGACAAAGGACCCTCTCCGGGTGCAGCCACACTTGAAGAAGTGCTTTGAAGGAATTGCCAAGCTGGAGTTTACAGACAGTCTGGAGATTGTGGGCATGATCAGCTCAGAAAAAGAAATCGTTCCATTCAAACAGAAAATCTACCCAGCTCAAGCCAAAGTAATTCCATTTACCCATTTTTGAGCTCTTTTCTTTATAACAGCCAAACAGAGAGAAGCAGATTATATGTTGGTTAAGCATTTAGACTCTGGTTTGAGACTGAGTGTGGAACATTTCGATTCCACAACTTAATGATGGGGTAACTTTGGGGCTTCCCTAATGGTTCAGCAGGTAAAGAATCTGCCGGCAATACAGGAGACACAGGAGATGTGGGTTTGATTCCTGGGTCGGGAAGATCCTCTGGAGAAGGAAATGGCAACCAATTGAGTATTCTTGCCTGAAAAATCCCATGGGCAGAGGCGTCTGGTGGGCTACAGGCCAGTGGGTCGCAGAGTCGGACATGACTGAGAGACTAAGCGCACAGCACAGCTGACTTTGGGGAACTAATCTTTCTGGGTCTGCTTATTCATCTCTAAGATGGAGATTATACTGCAGTTGACATGGCACCCTAAATCTGTGGAAAATTTTCAATAAAACTTGATGTGGAAGCAGTAGCAGGAACCAGATCCAATCGATTTATTGTTTAAATCCACATGAGCAGATCTAAATTCAAAGAGATCCAGTCTAATCAGTAAACTGTCCAGTAGGGGCAGGTGTTTTTAAAGGTCAATAATACATCATAGATTTAATGCCATTTAACTCACACTTTTTATACATGTGCCCTTATATAACGAGTAAAATGTAAGTTACTTCCACTCTTGCTGAACATGCCAGCACCTCACAGTAGAAGCAGACTAGCGTTCTTGGCCTTGCTTGGTATTCCATTTTTGCTACCCACACATTTAAGTTTCAACAACTAGGAATCACACCTTGGAACCAGACACAAGCTAGCTTACAAGCACTTGAAGTCAGCAGGTAAGTCACCTGAAACTCTAACACTAAATAATAAGCTTCACATTCTAATTACCTGTAGAGATTCTAAAAACTCCATTTGCCCTGGTTGCATCCCATACCAATCAAATCAGAATGTTTGGGAGTGAGGTTCAGAAATCCATAACTTTTAAAGAACTCCAGATGATGCCAATGCTCAGCAAAGTTTGAGGACTGCTGGAATAATGCAAGAATTAAAACTGTTCAATTAGAAATGGACAATTTATTTTATGAACTTGTAGACTAAAAAAATGTCCCACCCAAAAGTTGAGTTCTGTTTTATTCAGCATACATTCTTAGGATGTCAAGTTAGGGAGGCAGCATCTCAAGTAAGCCTGAGAAAACTGCTGGAGGTTGGAGGGGAGCCAGGATATTTAGGAGTTTTGCAACTTCTGAATGTCAAAAGATTATTGTTAATGAAATGAAAGAAAACCAGATATCACAAGTTAAGGAATTTATTGCTTTTCTATGTATGAGAAGATGCAAGAGTCTGGGCTCACTGATCAGTCCTTTGATATCCACCTCAGCTATCTGGGGCCAGTATCCTGTGTTTTCACGTCCTGAGTTTCCTCAAGCTGCACCCTCGGGGGTGACTGCAGCTTGTAGGCAGATATTCTTTGTCTCCTTCCTGAGTTCCTTCAGGGTTCACCTTCAGGGAATACAGGGTGGCTGCAACTTCTTTTATTTACTGACATGACAGGTGATATCTTATTTCTCAATCTGAAGTATAAGTGTGTCAGTTGTCTCCTGAGAGTTGTCTTTCAGAAAGTGTGAAAGAAATGTGTATTAAAAAGTCTCTATTGTCCCTTTTTTGAAACATACACTTCTGAGAATACAGTAAATAAGGGTAAGAAATAGTTAAAGAATACTGGCTTGAAGGTGTACAAACCTTTGGCCTCCCTCCAGCCCTTTGCTGAGAGAAAGCTGGCCTCTGCCCATGGTCCCTCCCTCCAGGCTTGATTAACTGTCACTGCCTCTCTGTCTGTCTCAACCTGCAGGGCATGGTGGAAAATGGCTCCTGCAGGTGGAACAGATGATGCTTGCCAGTATGCAGGAAGTTATTAAGCTTGGGATTGAAGCATATGTCCAGGTATGAAAACTGGGTTACACATGCCAGGGTGTTGGTACACCAAGAAAAATTTGGGGGCCAAGGTTAAATGGAAGCCTGTCTTCCACTAAAACCCATCCCTCTCCTAATAAGTAACACCGGACTCCTCTGTGCCTCTTCTTTTTCCCTATAAATCCTGGGGCAGTATATATAGTTCTGAATATGAAAGGTTTACAGTTATAAGCAGCCCATGCCAGTATATCCTATGAGCCAGAACCCTTTGGTTACTGTGGGCCAGTCCTTTCTGTGAAAATAACTGATGGCAAGAGGTTTATTTAGAGCCCCTTCCCTGATTAAGCATCCCCTCCTCTAGGTTTTTCATTAACATTACACATGCCCTGTTTACTTTAAAAAATTGCACAATGTGAAAATTGCAAGGTAAGTTTTATTTGGGGCATCAAGAAGACCATAGTCTGAGAAACAGCACTTCAGATAGCTCTGAGAAATTGCTCTGTAGAGGTAGGGGGCAGGTCAGTATACATGCGATTTTGGTGAAGGGGGAATACATGCAATCAATCAAGCACATATTTTTTTCAGGTTTCTGCTATAGTCACAGGGAGCACTCGTCACCATGAAGGGTATTGGTGCTTTTCTAGATGTAAGGAGATATAAGAATTGAGCTAATAAAAAGGGCTCCTGAAAATGTCTATCTGAAGACCTGTGCTGTCAGTTTTTCTCAGAGCAGAGAGTGCCTCATTTCTGCTCTCCACCCTGAACTCCTTTTAGGGGATGCTGAAAATCAGCAACTGCAGCAGCACATGATTTAATCTGTATAGAGGTAGATGGCAGTGGCAATTTGTAGTTGAGACTCCAAAGGGCACAACTCATTTAGCTCCCAAAGCTTTAGGTGACTTGTATAACAGAAGGCGTAAGGGAAAAGAACCTGTCACAATTACTCTTAAGCTTACTGTTGGCAGACTAGATTTTCAGTTCAGTTCAGTTGTTCAGTCACGTCCAACTCTTTACGATCCCATGGACTGCAGCATGCCAGGCTTCCCTGTCCATCACCAACTCCTGGAGCTTGCTCAAACTCATGTCCATCCAGTCGGTGATGCCATCCAACCATCTACCCTCTGTCATCCCCTTCTCCTCCTTCCTTCAATCTTTCCCAGCATCAGGGTCTGTTCCAGTGAGTCAGTTCTTCATATCAGGTGGCCAAAGTGTTGGAGTTTCAGCTTCAGCATCAGTCCTTCCAATGCATATTTAGGAGTGATTTCCTTTAGGATTTAGTGGTTTGATCTCCTTGCAGTCCAAGGGACTCTCAAGAGTCTTCTCTAACAGCACAGTTCAAAAGCATCAGTTCTTCGGCACTCAGCTTTCTTTATGGTCCAACTCTCACATCCATACATGACTACTGGAAAAGCCATAGCTTTGACTAGATGGACCTTTGTTGGCAAAGTAATATCTCTGCTTTTAGATTGCTGTCTAGGTTGGTCATAGCTCTTCTTCCAAGGAGCCTCCCATCAGGAAGCTTCCATAAGCCTCTTATCCTTATCCATCAGAGGGCAGACAGAATAAAAACCACAATCACAGAAAACTATCAAATGAATCACATGGACCACAGCCTTGTCTAACTCAATGAAACTATGAGCCAGGCCATCCATGTAGGGCCACCCAAGACGGATGGGTCACAGTGGAGAGTTCTGACAAAGCATGGTCCACTGGAGAAGGAAATGGTAAACCCCTTCAATATTGTTGCCTTGAGAACCCCATGAACCCTTATGACAGAAAGCGAAGAACTAAAGAGCCTCTTGATGAAAGTGACAGAGGAGAGTGAAAAAGTTGACTAGATCTTTAGTCTCCTCTATTTTAAGTGTTTCTAACTTTGAGGCCCCCATCCCTACCCCCAGGACTTTTTCCATTAAAGGAATATTCAATTAACACCTTCCCAATGATGTACCCGGGACTGACACTGGTGCCTCTCTCAGTAGTATCTGTATTGTAAAGAAAAACCAAGTCCTTTGTCCCCTGATACATTATAAATCAAAAATTGCTGCTGCTGCTGCTGCTGCTGCTGCTGCTGCTAAGTCGCTTCAGTTGTGTCCAACTCTTGTGTGACCCCAGAGACGGCAGCCTACCAGGCTCCCCCATCCCTGGGATTCTCCAGGCAAGAACACTGGAGTGGCTTGCCATTTCCTTCTCCAATGCATGAAAGTGAAAAGTGAAAGTGAAGTCACTCAGTCATGTCTGACTCTTTGTGATCCCATGGACTACAGCCTAGCAGGCTCCTCCATCCATGGGATTTTCCAGGCAAGTGTACTGGAGTGCGATGCCATTGCCTTCTCCGAATCAAACTTAATCGAAATTTAAGTCAATCAAAAATTAAGTTAAAGAAAAATGGCTACCTGCATGAAGTTATTTCATGCAGTTGCATCTATAGCCAGACAGGTTTTTCTGTAAAGAGCCAGATGGCAAATGATTTTCACTCTGCAGGCAATATACACCAGTCACAACTATTTATGCTTGCCTTTGTAGTGCAAAAGCATGCTTAGATGATAGTTTCAACAATGGCCTGACTGTGTTACAACCTAACTTCAGACATGGCTCTCGACCCATAATTTGCCTATCTATGGATAATTTCTATCTATCTACAGAGAAGTTTAAAAAAGTTGGGGGGGGGGTCATGGCTATGAAAATTGTGGGGCAGTATTGCAATATTATGTAGCTAACAGAAAGAGTAGTTATATAAATCCTTTCTGAACAACACCTTGATTATAACTGTGTAAAATCCCTAGATGCGAGCATTAAAAAAAAAGAGTTATTGATAGGAAAAAAAATGCACAACATTGAAAAGAGCTCCATTACCATAGTCCTTTATGTCTCAGCATAGGAAACACACTCAGCAAGAAGCAAAGTGATAGGCAAAAAGTGATTTATTAGAATAAGATGCTTGTGAGGCTTACAAGTGGGCAGGCAAGAGGATACCATGCCCCAAGAACCTACAGGGCTACAGTTTCATAATCAAAGAAAAGCGGGTAAAGGAAGAACTTCTTTGTCTTTCTCAAGTAGACATTGTGCTTCCATCATGAGCTCCTTCAAATTGGGCAGGGGAGTTTTCTTGTTCCTACATGACCAAGCTAGGTCCACGGATTATTGTTTTTCATGCATGCAGAAAGCATGTCCTAGGGGTCGTTAATGTACTGAGTTCACTGGGAAAGATGTGGCTCTCATGCCCCCATTGTTTTATTGTTTGGGGGGCATGTCTTATGCTTCTGTTGCATGGTTTTGTTGCTAAACAAGCTGCTTGCTCTTGTAGTTAAGCAAACCTGCTTTCTTGCATAGTCATTAACTTACAGGGGTCTCCCATATTTATTCTACTTACAATCCCCTAGTGAGATTAACTATTTAATCACCTACTTTGTCCTTGTACTCTATCCCTGTTACTGTGAAAGTTGTGACCTGAGTTTTATTTGGGGCAAA
Organism: Aepyceros melampus; assembly: GCA_006408695.1. Lineage (NCBI taxonomy): Eukaryota > Metazoa > Chordata > Mammalia > Artiodactyla > Bovidae > Aepyceros > Aepyceros melampus. Next base: position 228,629 of record SJXQ01001321.1, on the reverse strand, counting down.
ATGAGGACTATAGCCAGGAGACAGCATTTCAGATACCTTTGAGAAACTGCTCCCAAGAGGTAAAGGAAGGAAGGTCGGTGTATATGTGATTTTCATGAAGAGGGAGTATGTGCAATCAAGCACATATTATTTACAGAAGGTTTTTTCTAGTCTCATGAAGGTTACTGCTAATCACAAGGAGCATATACCACCATGAAGGATTTTAGTGCTTTTCTAGATAAGAGTATTTGCAAGAATTGGGCTCATAAAATCATCTCCTGAAAATATCTATCTGAAGACCTGTTCTGCAAGTTTTTCCCAGAGCATAGAGTGACTTATTCCTGATCTCCACCCTGAACTCCTTTCAGAGGGGTGTTGAAGGTCAGCAGCTGCAGCAGCTCATAATTAATCCTTGTAGATGTAGATGGCAGTGTCAATTTGTAGGTGATGGAATTAATGAAATTGCTGGTGAGGATCTTTTTCTTTTCTATAAAATTTAGGGAGGAAGATATAAATCAATAATCCCAGAAATGTTAAGACTTGTATGTAACCTTTGAGGCTGGGGATGACTTTTGTTTTTGTTGAGGGGATAGATCATGGTGGATATTTTAGGAAGTCAGTTTAAATCACACAAGATGAACTGACCCTGCAAACTGCCCTCCTGCGCTTTCCCAGGTCCCCCGTAATCAGTGGGTCTTGCAGTGGCCTGGCCAGGTGGTCATCTGTGTCTCCTCCATCTTTTGGACCCAGGAGGTTTCCCAAGCCCTGATTGAAAAGACCCTACCGGTAAGTGAGCCTGTCATGAAGCTTATAGTGGAGATTTAAGCTAGATTATGATTTGAATGACATATAATTAGACTGCCATTTTTCTAAAGAAAAAATAAACAGGCCCACAGTGTCACAGAAGTCAGGGTTTGCTTCAGGACACATGTTTGGAATTAGGACTATCCTCAAGTTCTGTAGTGCAGGAACTCTCACATTTCTTCCTAGAAATTCTAGGCTAAAGAATCTTAACTTTTATCAGCCTTTCCTTCCAAGTGCCAACCTGGCAGAGGTCTCAACAGAGACCTCTTCATCTTTTTCCTGTGCCAAGAAGCCACCTGGTCCTGTTTTCCTCTCTTCTTTCTCCACCATATCCCTTTTCACCACCCCTAGTCCAACACTCACCCACCTCTAGCTTTTTCTTCAGCTTTCTCTTGAAACCATGAATACTCAGGTTCTGCTTATCTTTAGATACAGGACACACATATTTCCCCTTAACTCTGCCACTAATGCCTATACTTGAGAATTCAGGACCTAGATGGACTTGAGTTCAACTTCTGACACCTTCACCTGTTAACTATGGGCAACATTACCTAACCTGAGTCTCAGTCTCCTTATCTATAAAATGAAAGGAATTATACCACCACATCTTACTACTATGCAGGGTTAAATGAGATGCTGGTAAGTTATTCAGTATTAGGATCATAGGCTATAAACCCCACAGGGAAAAGGCCATGTCTGGTTTGCTCATTGTTATATCTCAGGGGGTTATTGCAGTGCCAAGTAGTTGCTTGATAAATAGTTTTTGACTGAGTAAATGTTAACTCCATTACCAACATTTTTACCGTGATTAATTTTCTATAATTATCACATCAGATCTGCTGTTATTCCCCCTATATATGATTATCTGGGAGCCAGAACATATTTTAATTTGCTATATTTTGCTTTATACATTAAAATTAGAACATTAGTATTTGACCAAGTTGCAATTTTTGGCAAGGGAAGCAGCTTTGCAGAGATCATGGAGGAGGTCGAGGCAGGAGCAGGGTAGTAGCCAGTGCCCCAAGTTCCAAGCACAATGGGGCAGGAGTCCAAGAAGCACTGCACACGCCCTTCCGGGCAGCCAGTCTTGCTGAGCCTGGATAATAATGCCGAGGAACCGGAGGGGAGGAAAGGAGGGGCCAGAGCTCGGCCAGCAGAGGGCCATGCAGGCAGCAGACTGTCCCCAGGTTGGCCAGCAGCAGAAGCAAGGCCAGGGAGCCCTCCACTCCTGGGCATCCTCCAACTTTGGCTCCAGCCTTCTGTAGACCCCCTTCCTAGCAACTCCAGCAGGGCCTTGGCTCCGCTCCCCCGGGCAACACATTGACAGACACCCTGCAGCCTGTGAAGGTCTACACACTAAACATGGACCAGCCATGGGACAGCCAGGGCACCAGGCATGTCATCCGGCTACATGGAGTGGCTGAAGGCCTTGCTAGTCAAGGTCTGATAAAATGTGGTACCTTGGAGAAAAGAATGGCAAACCATTTCAGTATTCTTGGCTTGAGAACCCCATGAACAAAATGAAAAGGCAAAAAGATGACACTGGAAGATAAGCACCGCCCCCCACAGGTCAGTAGGTGTCCAATATGCTAGTAGGGAAGAGTGGAAAAACAACTCCATAAAGAAGGAAGAGGCTGGGCCAAAGTAGAAATTTCATTCAATTGTGGATGTGTCTGAGGGTGAAAATAAAGTCCCATGCTATAAAGAAAAATATTGCATAGGAACCTGGAATGTTAGGTCCATGAATCAAGGTAAAGTGGATTTTGTCAAGCAGGAGATGGCAAGAGTGAACATCAACATTTTAGGAATCAGTGAACTAAAATGGATGGGATGGGTGAATTTAATTCAGATGATCATTATACCTACTACTATGGGAAAGAATTCCCTAGAAGAAATGGAGTACCCTTCATAGTCAACAAAAGAGTCCAAAATGCAGTATTTGGATGCAGTCTCAAAAGTGACAGAATGACCTCAGTTCATTTCCAACAAACCATTTAACATTATAGTAATGCAACTTTATGCACCAACCACTGATGCTGAAGAAGCTAAGTTAAAATGTTCTATAAAGACCTACAAGACTAACACCAAAAAAAAAAAAAAAAGATGTCCTTTCATCATAGGGGCCTGGAATGCAAAAGTAGGAAGTCAAGAGATACCTGGTCTAACAGGCAAGTTTGGCCTTGGAGTACAAAATGAAGCAGGGCAAAGCTAACAGAGTTTTGCCAAGAGAACACACTGGTCATAGCAAACACTGTCTTCCAAAAACATAAGAAATGACTCTACACATGGACATCACCAGATGGTCAATACCCAAATCAGATTGATTGTATTCTTTGCAGCTGAAAATGGAGACGCTCTATATAGTTAGCAAAAACATGACCGGGAGCTAACTGTGGCTTAGATCATGAACTCGTTATTGCCAAATTCAGACTTAAATTGAAGAAAGTAGGGATAACCACTAGCCATTCAAGTATAACCTAGATCAAATCCCTTACAGTTATACAGTGGAGGTGACAAATAGATCAAGGGATTAGTTCTGGCAGACATAGTGCCTGAAGAACTATGGGTGGAGGTTCATAACGTTGTATAGGAGGTGGTGACCAAAATCATCCCCAAGAAAAAGAAATGCAAGAAGGCAAAGTAGTTGTCTGAGAAGGCCTTACAAATAGCTGAGAAAAGAAGAGAAGTGAAAGGCAAAGGAGAAAAGGAAAGATACAGAGTTCTAGAGAATAGCAAGGAGAGATAAGAAAGCCTTCTTAAGTAAACAATGAAAAGAAATAGAGGAAAGCAATAGAATGAGAAAGACTAAAGATCTCAAGAAAATTGGAGATACCAAGGGAAATTTTCATGCAAGATGGGCACAATAAAGGACAGAAACAGCGAGGACCTAATAGAAGGAGAAGAGATTAAGAAGAAGTGGCAAGAATACACAGAACTGTACAAAAAAGATTTTAATAACTCATAACCACAGTGGTATGGCCACTCAACTAGAGCCAGACATTCTGGAGTATGAAGTCAAGTGGGCCTTGGGAAGCATTACTACGAACAAAGCTAGTGGAGGTGATGGAATTCCAGCTGAGCTAGTTCAAATCCCAAAAGATGATGTTGTTGAAGTGCTGCACTCAATATGCCAGCAAATTTGGAAAACTCAGCAGTGGCCACAGCACTGAAAAAGGTCAGTTTTCATTCAAATCCAAAAGAAAGGTGATGCCAAAGAATGTTCAAATTACTGTACAGTTGCATTCATTTCACATACTAATAGGATTATGCACAAAATCCTTCAAACTAGACTTCAGCAGTGTATGAAGTGAGAACTTCCAGATGTACAAGCAGGGTTTTAAAAAGGCAGAGGAACCAGAGATGAAATTGCCAACATCTGCTGGATCATATAAAAAGCAATGCAATTCCAAAGGCAATATCTACTTCTGCTTCATCAATTATGCTAAAGCTTTTGACTGTGTGGATCACAACAAACTGTGGGAAATTCTTAAAGAGATGGGAATACCAGGCCACTTCACCTATCTCCTGAGAAACCTGTGTGCAGGTCAGGAAGCAACACTTGAAACAGGACATGAGACAATGAACTGGTTCAAAATTGAGAAAGGAGTATGTCAAGGCTGTATGTTGTCACCCTGCTTAGTTAACTTATATGCAGAGTACTTCATACGAAATCCCTGGCTAGCCGACTGGAATCTAGCTGGAATCAAGATTTCTGGGAGAAGTATCATCAGCCCTCAAATATGCAGATACTACTTTAACAGCAGAAAGTGAATAGGAACTAAAGAGCCTCTTGATGAAGGTGAAAGACTAGAGTGGAAAAGCTGGCTTAAAACTCAGCATTCAAAAAACTAAGATCATGACATCTGTCCCTTCACTCATGGCAAATAGATGGGGAAAAAATGGGAACGGTGACAAACTATTTTGGGGGGCTCCAAAATCACTGCAGACAGTGACTGTAGTCATGATATTAAAAGACACTTGCTCCTTGGAAGTAAAGCTATGGCAACTTAGACACAGACAGCATATTAAAAAGCAGAGACATCACTTTGCCAGCAAAGGTCTGCATATCAAAGCTATGGTTTTTCCAGTAGTCATGTACGGATGTGAGAGTTGGACCATAAAGAAGACAGCACCAAAGAATTGATGCTTTCAAATTGTGGTATTGGAGAAGACTCGTGAAAGTCTGTTGAACTGCAAGGAAATCAAACCAGTCAACCCTGAAGGAAATTAACACTAAATACATGACTGAGCGACTGAACTGAACTGAACTGATTCATTGGAAGGACTGATGCTGTGGCTGAAACTCCAGTACTTTGGCCACCTAATGCAAAGAGCTAACTCATTGGAAAAGACCCTGATGCTGGGAAAGATTGAGGGCAAGAAAAGAAAGGGGTGACAGAGGATGAGATGGTTGGATGGCATCTCTGACTCAATGAACATGAGTTTGAGCAAACTCTGGGAGACAGCGAAGGACAGGGAAGCCTGGTGTGCTGCAGTCCACAGGGTCGCAAAGAGTTGGACATGACTGAGTGACTGAACAACAAGCAGCTTCACTTTTTACAGATTTATTGTTCATAATTCCTAATAGATGTGTTGTACTTTATACTTGAAAACGGCTTTCACGTACATAATTTGAAACCTTAGAAACACTAAAAACTCTGACTTTTGCAACTGTGTCTGTGTGCTACAATTTCCTACCTGTAAAGAATAGAATGCTTCCCATCACACACTCAAGGTCTGGAGTACCATGCGTGTTGAATGATGTGCCTTGGCATCCTAAAGTTGTTGGTACAGAATTTCTATCCATCCATCTATCATCGACTTGTTGTTCATTTAACAAATATTTGTTGGACATCTGCAACTGGAACTTTGCTAGGGAAAGGGAATTAGAAGTGAACAGTCATTGTCCTTGACATGAATTTACAGTCAAATGAGAAAGAATTTTTTTTAAAGGTTCTTTTATCAAACTGTGATAAGGAAAGTACAGGGATCCAGAAATCATGGAAAGGAAGGAGAAAACTAAAAGTAAGAGAGAGTAAGATGTCCCAGAAAAACAGGGTCTAAGAGGAGACATAAAATATAAATAGGGAGTAGTCAGGCACAGATCAGGAGGAAAAGCGTGAGAGAGAGAGAGACCAAAATGTGCAAAAATCTGACAACGAGAAGCACGGTGCATTCCAGCAACTAAAGACAATTTGATCCAGAATTGCTGTGTAATGTGTGTGGTTAAGAGAGATGTGGAGAACAGTTCTGTCCCCAGTGGCTTGCAGACATACCAAGGGCAACAGGGATGCATCAAAGAGCCTTTTAGGGGACTTCCCTAGTGGTCCAGTGGCTAAGACTCTATCCCTCCAATGCAGGAGGCCCAGGTTCGAGCCCTGGTTAGGGACCTAGATCCTCATGCTACAACTAAAGATCCCACGTACTGCAGCTAAAGTGCCCACATGCTTCAACTAAGACCTGTGCAGCCAAACAAATAAATAAATATTTTTAAAAGACTTTTTTGCTACACGTTAAGGATATTATAATTAATAATAATAACCACCACTATTTACTGGACGCTTTATTCATACCAGACATTGTGCCAAGTGTTTTACCTTTGTTGTTCAGTTGCTAAGTCCTGTCCAACTCTTTGTGACCCCATGGACTGCAGCACGCCAGGCTTCCCTGTCCTTCACAATCTTCTGGAGTTTGCTCAAACTCATGACCATTGAGTCAGTGATGCCATTCGACCGTCTCATCATCTGTCACCCTCTTCTCCTTCTGCCTTCAATCTTTCCCAGCATCAGGGTCTTACTCCTCAAAATCACTTGAAGAATAGCCTTAATTATTTAGATTTGACAGATGAGGATACTGAGACACAGAGGGTTAAAATCATTTGCCCAGAAGCACATAACAAAAAAGTAAGAAGGTGAGATGGCATAGGGTGGTCTCATATGTTCTTTGTTCATTTTTGTTGTTTAACTCACTTTGAAATAAAGTCAGACCGGCAAATAACGTTGCAAAAGAATTCCCATACCACCCTTCATCCAGGTATATTAACATATTAACATCTTACATAACCACAGTACAATATCCAGCAACATTGATACAATATTATTATTTAACCTTTTAAACTCATCTTTTTGTCTGGTTTAGGATCCAGTCCAGAATTACACTTAGTTTTCATGTTTCCTTTGTCTACTTTAATCTAAAAGAGTTTCAGTTATTTTTGTTAATTCTGGCTTAGTGTCTAGTTTATATATATTGTAAAATTCATCTTTTTTAGGGTGCATTTCTGAGTTTTTACAGGCACATACATTTGTGTAACCATCATCACAGTCAAGATGCAGAACAGTTCCACACACCCTAAAATTTTCCTCATGCCCTTTGTAGTCACTATTCTCAGCCTTTGGCAACTACCATTCTGTTTTATGCCCCTGTAGTTTTATCTTTTCCACAACATTATAAAAGTAAAATCATACAGTATCTAGACTTTCAAATCTGACTTCTTTCAGTTAGCATTATGCTTTTGAAATTTGTCTTGAGGTTAATGACTGGGGCTGAGAGAAAGGGAGATTGAGGGATGGCATCTAGGAGTCTGGTTTGGACCATGGAGTGTGGATGGTATCATTCCAGAGAAGGGATTACCAGGAGAATACAACTTAACACATTGTTCCCTCCTATGCCCCTGCCAGGATTTTCTGAAGAAGAGCAATGATCAGATTGCACAGATTGTTCAGCTGGTGCGAGGGAAGCTGAGCAGTGGAGCTCGACTCACCCTCGGGGCCCTCACAGTCATTGATGTCCACGGTAAGCAAGGTTTTCCTAGCATTAGTGACTGTTTAGTAATAGCTGCCCAGCTTGCCTCCCTCCCTTCTGGATGGAATGATTCAGGTTCCTTTTTCCATTAGGGAGAGGCTTTTCCAACTGAGAATAAATGAGGGGGTAAGGAAGAGAAACAATGCTTCTGTGTATCTCCATCTTATGTTTTCCCTCCCATCCCCAACCTTATTTCCAAGAGCCCCACCACCAGCACCAAGCAGCACCCTGAGAACGTGATGGCCACAGCCATTTCTGAGATTTACCAACTCGAAGCAATTTCCTTCTACTGATCTTAACTAATAATTTTTTGTCAAGCTTTGTGCCAAGTGCGTGACATACACTGTCTCATTTTTATATACATTTCACAGATTAAGAACCTGTGGTTTATAGAAGCAAATAACTTGCTGAGAGGCACATAGCTAGTAAGTAGCAGAGGCTCTTTTGTAATTTGAACCTGTGTCTGATTCCAAACCCAAAAACTGGAAATGGGCAATGCTGCAGGGAGAGAATAGGTAAGAGAAGATACATTCCAACTCTTGCTAAGAAAGAGAAAGAGGGAAGGAGGAAAGGAGGAGGAAGAACTGGTGTCTTTATATAAAACAAACCACCCTCACACCATCATCACCAAGGAAACTAGGGCTGAACCAAACTGGTTGCCTGGTAACAGTGTTTCTTTTGCTCACACACCCAGCTTCCTACTGGTATTTCATGCATCTTACTCTCCATAAAGTTGATGCTCATTTCTTTTCTTTTTTTTTTTTTTTTTTTTTCCACATGGCTTGTGGGATCTCAGTTCCCCGACCAGGGATTGAACCCAGGCCATGGCGGTGAAAGTCTGGAATTTTAACCACTAGGGCACCTGGAAGCTCCCTGATGTTCATTTCAATCAGATTTCGTTTGGATAGATTAGCATAAAATATGGAGGAGAGAGGGAGAAGGTGCTCTTCATCTGGCTACATATTTAACTTGTAGGAGCAATAAGGCAAGGCATGGTTACTGCCCAGGATGCTTCAGAGTGGTTGAGCTTATATACATGCACACACATAAACATTCATGCGTGAACACATGAACATACACTGCCTTGGAAAGGCATCCCCAACCCAATGCCTTGAGATTCAACTTGCTCTTGGATCTCTCACACACACCTGTTTTCTGGGTCTCTCAGGAACCTGGATTGGAATTAAATTCCTCTGGAAGAATGAAAGAGTGTAATTTTGGTGTAATCTTCTGCAAGGACTCTTCAGAATTTTGGATTTTACGGTAATAAAGATTTCTCTCACAGGGAGTAGACTTACAGAAGTGTCCCTTTGCAAAGTTCCATTTCTGAGATCCTGATTCCAAGCACTATATTAGTTCTGAGATTGAAATAACAATTGCCTTGTGAGTTACCTAAAAAATAATGATTCACATAAACTATGTCCACTCATCAACTTCAGGGGCTCCCATCACTGTAAAAATATTAAATTAAGCTCACAATCCTATTACAGAAAGGATAAAACCTAGAAATATATCTCTTACTTAGTTTCTCAACACCTTCCTTCCATGGAAAGACAAAACCTAACTGGGTTCATGAGATCCCTTCCCTTGCTAAGTATATCAGGCCAGGCTAACGTATTCTCCTAGGATATCCTAGGGAGAAGGCAACGGCAACCCACTCCAGTACTCTTGCCTGGCAAATCCCATGGATGGAGGAGCCTGGTGGGCTGCAGTCCATGGGGTCGCAAAGAGTCGGACACAACTGAGTGACTTCACTTTCACTTTTCACTTTCATGCATTGGAGAAGGAAATGGCAAGCCACTCCAGTGTTCTTGCCTGGAGAATCCCAGGGACGGGGGAGCCCGGTGGGCTGCCATCTATGGGGTTGCACAAAGTTGGACAAGACTGAAGTGACTTAGCAGCAGCAGCAGGATATCCTAGAGGCCTGGAACAGGGCTAGAAGGATAGCACTGACAATGAGATAGCATTTGTGGTAATTACATACTGAAAAGCACTCTGGGTCACTTTCCCAAGAGTTTAGGGATGATAACAGTAGTTAACATTGGGTTGGCCAAAGACTTGTTCATTATTTTCCATCAGATGGCTCTAGTAGCACTTAGTTGTCTTGAACTTCATTTGAAACATTTTTCTTAGATTGTATTGTCACAGCTGTCATATAAGTTCAGTACAGTTCAGTTACTCAGTGTGTCTGCCTCTTTGTGACCTCAAGTACTGCAGCAGGCCAGGCTTCCCTGTCCATCAACTTCTGGAGCTAACTCAAACTCATGTCCATCAAGTCTATGATGCCATCCAACCATCTCATCCTCTGTCATCCCCTTCTCCTCCTGCCTTCAATTTTCCCCAGCATCAGAGTCTTTTCAAATGAATCAGTTCTTTACATCAGGTGGCCAAAATATTGGAGTTTCAGCTTCAGCATCAGTCTTTCCAATGAATATTCAGGACTGATTTCCTTTAGGATGGACTGGTTGGATCTCCTTGAAGTCCAAGGGACTCTCAAGAGTTTTCTCCAACACCACAGTCAAAAATATCAATTTTTTGGCACTCAGCTTTCTTTATAGTCCAACTCTCACATCCATATACGACTACTGGAAAAACCATGGCTTTGACTAGATGAACCTTTGGTGGCAAAGTAATGCCCCTGCTTCTTAATATCCTGTCATATATGTTGGTCATAACTTTTCTTTCAAGGAGCAAGCGCTTTTTAATTTTGTGGCCGCAGTCACCATCTGCAGTGATTTTGGAGCCCAAGTCTCTCACTGTTTTCATTGTTTCCCCATCTCTTCACCATGAAGTGATGGGACCAGATGCTGTGATCTTAGTTTTCTGAATGCTGAGTTTTAAGTCAACTTTTTCCCTCTCTTTTTTCACTTTCATCAAGAGGCTCTTTAGTTTTTCTTCTCTTTCTGCCATAAGGGTGGTGTCATACGCATAACTGAGGTTATTGATATCTTTCCCAGCAATCTGGATTCCAGCTCGTGCTTCTTCCAGCCCGGCATGTCGCATGATGTGCTCTGCATATAAGTTAAATAAGCAGGGAGACAATATACAGCCTTAATGTACTCCCTTCCCGATTTGGAACCAGTCTGTTGTTCCATGTCCAGTTCTAACTGTTGTTTCTTGACCTGCATACAGATTTCTCAGGAGGCAGGTAAGGTGTTCTGGTATTCCCATCTTTTTCAGAATTTTCCACCGTTTATTGTGATCCAAGTCAAAGGCTTTGGCATAGTCAATAAAGCAGAAGTAGATGTTTTTCTGGAACTCTTTTGCTTTTTTGATGATCCAACAGATGCTGGCAATTTGATCTCTGGTTCCTGTTCCTTTCCTAAATCCACCTTGAACATCTGGAAATTCACAGTTCACATAATGTTGAAGTCTGGCTTGGAGAATTTTGAGCATTACTTTGCTACCTTGTGAGATGAGTGAAAGTGTGAAGTAGTTTGAAAATTCTTTGACATTGCCTTTCTTTGGGGTTGGAATGAAAACTGATCTTTTCTAGTCCTGTGGCCACTACTGAGTTTTCCAAATTGGCTGGCATATTGAGTGCAGCACTTTCACAGCATCATCTTTTAGGATTTGAAATAGCTCAACTGGAATTCCATCAGCTCCCCTAGCGTTGTTCATCATGATGCTCCCTAAGGCCCACTTGACTTTGCATTCCAGGATGTCAGACGGTAGGTGAGTGATCACACCATAGTGGTTATCTGGGTCATGAAGATCTTTATTGTATAGTTCTTCTGGGTATTCTTGCCACTTCTTCATATCAGCATGCATTAAGAAAAAAAAAACTTACCAATTTGGTGAATTTCTCTGTTGTTTTTCAATCACTCAGTTGTGTCTGACCCTTTGTGACTCCATGGACTGCAGCAGCACACCAGGCCTCCCTGTCCTTCACCATCTCCTGGAGCTTGCTCAAACTCATGTGCATTGAGTCAGTGATGCCATCCAACCATTTCATCCTCAGTCATCCCCTTCTCCTCCTGCCTTCCATCTTTCCCAGCATCAGGGTCATTTCTAATGAATTGGCTCTTCTCATCAGGTGGCCAAAGTATTGGAGCTTTTGCTTCAATACATCAGTCCTTCCAATGAATATTCAGGATTGATTTCCTTTAGGATTGACAGGTTGGATCTCCTTGCAGTCCAAGGGACTCTCAAGAGTCTTCTCCAGAACCACAGTTCAAAAACATCATTTTTTCGGCACTCAGCCTTCTTTATGGTCACACTCTCATCCTACATGACTACTTGGAAAAACCATTGCTTTGACTGTTATAGACCTTTGTCAGCAAAATAATGTTTCTGCTTTTAAATATGCTGTCTAGGTTTGTCATAGGTTTTCTTCCAAGAAGCAAGTGTCTTTTAATTTCATGACTACAGTCACCATCTGCAGTGATTTTGGAGCCCAAGAAAGTAGAGTCTGTCACTGTTTCCATTGTTTCCCCATTTATTTGCCATGAAGTGAAGAGGAATTTCTGTGTCGCCATTTAAATATTGAAGATGGAAGAAAAAGCAACATTTTCAGCATATGCTGCTTTACTAACTCAAGAAAGGTAAAAACACAACTGAAATGCAAAACAAAAAAAGAAAAAAGGTTTGTGCAGTGTATGGAGAAGGTGCTGTGACTGATCAAATATGTCATAGTCGTTTTTGAAATTTAATGTTAGAGATTTCTTGCTTGATGATGTTCCATGGTTGGGTAGACCTGTTGAAGTTGAGAGTGATCAAATAAAGACATTGAGTATAATCAACATTATACCATGCAAGAGATAGCTGACATAAGCAAATATCCAAATCAAGCATTGAAAATCATTTGTCCCAGCTTGGTTGTGATAATCACTTTGATATTTGGGTTCCACATAAGTTAAGCAAAAAAACACCTTGACCGTATTCCCCAGCGATTCTCTTCAGTGTAATGAACAAATTGTGACAGGCAATGAAAAGTGGTACTGTACAATACTGTGGTATGGAAGAGATCATAGGGCAAGTGAAATGAACTATCACCAATCACACCAAAGGCCAATTTTCATCCAAAAAGTGTGATGTTGTATATATGATGGAATTGGAAGAGAGTCCTCTATTATGAGTTTCTTCCAAAAAACTAAGCAATTTATTCCAACAAATACTCCTCCCAATTAAACCAACTGAAAGCAGCACTTGACAAAGAGCATCCAGAATCAGTCAAAGAAAAAAACACATAACTTTCATCAGGATAATGCAAGACCACACGTTTCTTCAATGACCAGGCAAAGCTCGTCAAAACTGGTCATCAAACTGGAAGATCTGATTTGTCTGCCATTGCACCCTCAAATGTCCATTTATTTCAATCTTTACAAAATTCTCCTAATGGAAAAAATGTCAGTTCCCTGGAAGACCTGGGAAAAAGCCACCTGGAACAACTTTTTGCTCAAAAAGATAAAAATTTGAGGGAAGATGGAATTATAAAGTTGCCTGAAGATTTACAGAAGGTAGTGGAACAAAATGATGAATATGTTGTTTAATAAAGTTCTTGGTGAAAATGAAAAAAAACTGTGTCTTTTTTTTTTAACTTTAAAACTGAAGGAATTTTTGGTCTACCTAATACTATAAATTTATATAGTGTATAAATAAAGATGTTGCTTGAAGTTTAGAGATGGGCAGAGAGGGTAGTTGAACCTAAAATTGTTGAGATCGAGTGGTCTTGATGACATCCTCAGACCCTTCTGAGGAATCCGTGACGATGGGGGGATGACTCTGCAAGTCTGTTTCCATGTCTGTGTCCTACAGCTCGTGATGTGGTAGCCAAGTTATCTGAGGACAAAGTCTGTGATCTGAACGATTTCCAGTGGATCTCCCAACTGCGCTATTACTGGGATTCCAAGGATGTACAGGTGCAGATGATTACTACAGAAGCCTTATACGGCTATGAGTACCTGGGAAACTCCCCCCGGCTGGTGATTACACCCCTCACTGACCGCTGCTACAGGTAAATTCTGGGCCTCCCCACACCTGAAGGGCGAATAGAGAATTCCAAAAGGAAAATCTGAGAAAGAAGTTTGGAGCAGCTTGAGTTTGTTGCCTTTACCTTCTGTATTCTAGATCCTCAGATTTTAGAATTTTTGCCTTAGTCACTATGGTCTCACAGATGGGCATTTTAGGCCTTAGGAATAAATGAGAACCCAGTAGGAGTCCTAATGAAAAGTATTGTGTTCAAACCAACAACTAGAACATTGATGCCTATCCTTGAAAATGGCACAGTGCTTAAGAAAGAAAGCTCTCCAATGGCAGGAATCAAGAAGGTGCAGGAGATCCCATGGCTAAGAGATAGAAAAGGGGCCAGGTAAAGGACCCAGGCTAGGAGTCTCTGAGCTCTGCCACCCAGTCTGATGACGAGGTTGGGCCATTATGTGCTCAGCAAATTGCTTTGCCACTTGCCTTGGAATTCATAACTTTAGAAACTTTGACTTTGTGAACTTGTCAATTTTGTGACATTTAGATTATTCTTTGATTTTATATATTGATTGAGTGCAACCTTTAAATTATAAAGGTAGCACTTGAGTAATTTTTTTCTTTCAAAATCCTCAATCAGTTGTTTTCTATGTTCTCTGCCTTCTTCAGTCATTTATTCTACTCACTATTCAACAACCATTTCTTGAACTTTACTGTGCATGATGTGTGACCTCCAGGAATCCTCAGCCTATTGGGGTAGGGGAGAGAGACACACTCAGGTGATAATAAGAAAGTGTGTTAACTGAAATTATAGAGGCTCATACACAGGGCTGTGGAACCACAATTGACATATCATTCATTTCTAATATTTATCTTATGCCTCCCATATGGAACTGAACAATGGGTTCTGAACTCAAGAGTTCATAATCTAGTGGGAGAAATATATTTATTTTTCATTATTCCATTAGCACTGGTGATCTTCGGAATACAAAGGGTTTTTCACTTTCATTTGATTCATTTAGTATCAGTTCAGTTCAGTTGCTCAGTCATGTCCAACTCTCTGTGACCCCATGGACTGCAGCACTCCAGGCTTCCCTGTCCATCACCAACTCCCGGAGCTTACTCAAACTCATGTCCATCGAGTTAGCAATGCCATCCAACCGTGTCATCCTCTGTCATTCCCTTCTCCTTCTGCCTTCAATCTTTCCCAGTACCAGGGTCTTTTCTAGTGAGTCAGTTCTTTGCATCAGGTGGCCAAAATATTGGAGTTTCAGCTTCAGCATCAGTCCTTCCAATGAATATTCAGAACTGATTTCCTTTAGGATGATGTGGTTGGATCTCCTTGCTGTTCAAGGGACTCTCAAGAGTCTTCTCCGAACCACAGTTCAAAAGGATCAATTCTTCTACGCTCAGCTTTTATAGTCCAACTCTTATATCCATACATGACTACTGGAAAAACCATGGCTTTGACTAGATGGACTTTTGTTGACAAAGTAATGTCTCTGCTTTTTAATATGCTGTCTAGGTTGTCATTTAGTATGTATAGATTCATTTATCCATTCAATCATTCATTCAAACAAATGCTTATAGATGCCACCCATACACCAGGCACCAAGGTTACAACACTGAGTAAAATAGAATTTTTTGTGATGATGATGTATTGCCCATATAATCAGGGAAAATCATGTTTAATTATTTGAGTCAAAATAAACCAAAAGCCAGTTTATTTATTGTGCCTTAGGACATGGCATTGAGTTCTTATTTTCTTCCCCTTAGGACACTGATGGGGGCTTTGAAGCTGAACCTTGGAGGAGCCCCAGAGGGTCCAGCTGGGACAGGCAAGACAGAAACCACCAAAGATCTGGCCAAAGCTTTGGCCAAGCAGGTAGGGAAATGCTGTCCATCCTCACACTCTTTTCCCATCCCTCTCTGAAGCCGTATCCAGGGAAGTTGGCATGAAGTTCAAGATGGCTTAGCGTACCAGGCAGAGTGGGGCCCCAGCTCATCCAGCTCCTCCTTGCAGAGAAAAGGGGAGCCCCACCTCTGTTTCAAGGTGCAGGGTGATTCAGATGGGAAGAAACCCATCCTAAATGGAGCCCACATTCTCTCTCTCTCTAGTGTGTGGTCTTCAACTGCTCTGATGGTCTGGATTACAAAGCCATGGGGAAGTTCTTCAAAGGACTAGCCCAGGCTGGAGCATGGGCCTGCTTTGATGAGTTCAACAGGATTGAGGTAACCCTGCTACTAGGTACTGAATAAAGGGTTTGGACATGCAGGGGCTTTTTTTCTGGGCTCTCAGTTCCTCAGTGACAGGGCTTATGTCTCCTCTATGACCCCTTGCACAAAGTAAGTACTCCATGAACCAAACAAAAACAGCCCCAATGAGACAAAATGCCTGGGTATACATAAGAATTCTCACCAAATTCATTCACTCACTTGCTCATTCAAAAATTTATTGAGCAACTACCATATGTCAGATATTGTGTATGTGTTCATAATACAGAGATGAGCAAGAAACAGTTTTGCCCTCTAGACTGTTATAGTTCAGCCAAGGGAGATAAAAATTAAATGATACAAGTAGAATATGAGAGAAGTCTATATCAGTGGTGCAAAGGAGTCACCACAAATGAATGAGTGGTTAATTCTATTTGGGTAGGCAGTTGAGATTAGGGAATGTAAGCATGTGATTTGAACCAATAAACACCATGCATGCATACCATGGGTGAAGTAGTATGCTAGGTACAGGAACAAAGATAAAATACTTACAGACACACACACATATGCATGCATATACACATCAGTTTTCTGTTCTTTTCTCAAAACTCTAAATCATGCTCCTAACTTTGAATGTGAAGGTCTTATTCTCGGGTGATGGGGTTCTTTCTTCACTAGGTGAAGGATACTATGGCAGAGTCGGGTGGGTGGCTGTCAGAAGCAGGAGCTCAAATCAACCAGCCATTCTCACTCCAGGTAGAAGTACTGTCTGTGGTAGCTCAACAGATTCTCAGCATTCAACAAGCCATTATCCGGAAGCTAAAGACATTCATCTTTGAAGGCACCGAGCTCTCTCTAAACCCAACCTGTGCGGTCTTCATCACCATGAACCCTGGGTATGCTGGCAGGGCTGAGCTGCCAGATAACCTCAAGGTAAACATCAGAGTGGGAAATACTGGGTGTACTTTATGGTATAGAAACCTTTGGAAGTATCCAGGCATCTCACAGAGAAGCCAAATAATAGACTATGTGACATTTTTCAACTATGAGAAGTGAAGATGTTATTTGGCGTCAGAACTCAATCATCTCCCCAACTCTAGCTTTCATGAGGTGGGAGGAAATATATACCATAATAACCAATGGCAAAGAGGAAACAATGAACACTGGAATAAGTGTCACTATCTCTGATGTCTACAAAGGTCAGAAGTTCATATAAATGAAAAAAGCCAAATAGGCCTGATAGGGACTCTGACAGATATCCCACCTAGAGGCAGCAGCCCCTACTTATCCCCAGCCTACTCTGGCCAAGCAGGAATTGTGGGACCTTCTCATTTTTTTCAGGAAAAAAACAGAAATTTGGATTGTTACATAAAATCTTATTTTTAGATCCTGCCTTAATGCAAAAACTAAAATCATTGTAGGCAAAATAAAATCATTGTAGACCAAATAAAACAGATTGGCATATAAGAGAGCATCAAAGATCAACACAGAGAACGCTGGTAAACCAAGACTAAAGCACATGGAGCTAAGCTAGTTAGGCCTGAGTGGTGTCCACACCAAAGCAGAATGTTCCAACCAGCTAGAGAGATAACAAGAGAGCTAATATGTCCTCGAGACCTACTGCTCAACTGGCCTGAGCTACAACCATGGCAATAAGCATTGGTCCTGCTGCTACGGGAAAAGGAAAGTGCCTCTGAAGTAGGGGAGAGAGAATGTAGGGGAGGCCATCTTCAAGGGGACAGGCACTAGATGACCTTAGCATGCTGCTCTCATAGATGAAAAAAACCCAAAGTGCAAAGTGACTGGATCTCTACCTGTGGAGCATCTAGCCCCCCAGCTGCATGAAGAAAGGGAGACTTCAAGACCCACTTCTCTGTGGGTTTTCTTTCAAATTATTGCTCCATTCCCTCAAGTGAAAGACCCAAGAGAGACCTGGACAAAAGCATATATTCACAAGAGCACATGATGCTCCATCTGCTAGAAATGCATTCTGATTAGTTCCTGGAATCAAATTCAAATATACCACTCCTCCTCCTCCCTGGGAATAGAAAAGGAGTCAAGGAAATCCCTATGAGTGACCCCTCCTGTCTAGGTCAACATAGACCAGTAGACACCAAAGTAGAATTTGAACCCACATTTCTCATTTTATAGTGCACAATTGTTGTAAGTCCCTCGTGCATCCATCCCAGCTAACAACCACGCTAGATCTGCATAAGCAACGTTCATGGACAGTGTAGCCTAGTAGAAAACACTCAGGGTTGGTGTCAGGAAGTCTGGATTCTAGTCTTGGCTCTACCTCTAACTGCGTGACTTAGGCAAGTCTCTTCTCCTCTAAT
This sequence comes from Aepyceros melampus, assembly GCA_006408695.1. Classification (NCBI taxonomy): domain Eukaryota; kingdom Metazoa; phylum Chordata; class Mammalia; order Artiodactyla; family Bovidae; genus Aepyceros; species Aepyceros melampus. Next base: position 210,576 of record SJXQ01001321.1, on the reverse strand, counting down.
ATCTAAAATACAAAGTCACTTCAGTCATGTCCAACTCTTTGCAACTCTATGGGCTGTAGCCCACCAGGCTCCTCTGTCCATGGGATTCTCCAGGCAAGAATACTAGAATGGGTTGCCATGCCCTCCTCCAGGGAATCTTCCCCACCCAGGGATCAAAGCCACATCTCTTATGTCTCCTGCATTGGCAGGTGGGTTCTTTACCGCTAGCGCCACCTGGAAAGCCCCAATAATAATAATACCTGATGTTTATTGAGCCCTTACTATGTGCTATACATCTTTCTAAGCACTTCACTTATATAATATTATTTGTCCTCATGATAACTATGAAGAGGGCATAGTTGTTAGACCATTTTGAGGTTAAAGACCAGAGGTCTAGAGGGGTTACCTAACTCACCCACGGTTGGTATGTAGCAGAACAAGGACCTGATTTTTTTTTTTTAATTAATTTTTATTTTTTAGTTTGTTTTGCTTTACAATACTGTATTCGTTTTGTTACACATTGACATGAATTAGCCATGAGTGTACATGAACTCCCAATCCCGACCCCCACCTCCACCCTCCCGCCCCACACCCTCTCTCTGGATTATCCCCGACATGTGTGATATCTTAAGCGAAACGAATTGCCAGTCCAGGTTTGATGCAGGATGCAGGACCTGATTTTTTAAATCAAGATTTAACTCCAGGATTCTTCTGCTATGTAATTATCCTGCATCCCTAAATGACTTCTGCTTTCTACATTGAACACCAGAAAGCTCCAATAGTTGAATGAAGCTATTGAAACTCCACTTGGCGTAGGAAGATGAAGTGCTGCTAGGATACTGGCACCTAAGGCCTTCTAAAATCCTATGGATGGAGGAGCCTGGTAGGCTGCAGTCAGGCAGTCGCTAAGAGTCAGACACGACTGAGCGACTTCCTTTCACCTTTCACTTTCATGCACTGGAGAAAGAAATGGCAACCCACTCCAGTGTTCTTGCCTGGAGAATCCCAGGGATGGGGGAGCCTGGTAGGCTACCGTCTCTGGGGTCACACAGAGTTGGACACGACTGAAGTGACTTAGCAGCAGCAGCAAGGCCTTCCACACAACCATTGAGGGACCCAATGTATTTGGACAAGGCTAGTGGGGAGGTTCATGGAGCAGTGAATCCATCTGTAAAGACAGTCTCTGCACTGATTTGTCCTCCAGCCCACCTTTCCTTGATTGTCACCAGGTGGTCTGAATGATCATGTTATTTCTGTTTGCCTCTTTAGATGTACCTTCCCCAGTTTTCACCTTACGCAGTTAGGTTCTGAATAGCATTTCTTTTCTAGGCCTTGTTTCGGACAGTGGCCATGATGGTGCCAGATTATGCCCTCATTGGAGAAATCTCCCTCTACTCTATGGGATTTCTAGACTCCAGAAGGTACATTATATTGGCTTTCCAGTGGGTTTTAAAGAAAGAGTGATGGAATGACTTTTTGTAGGGTGGATTCAAGGTGAATTGTCCATTAGAAAACAAAAAAAAAAGAAACTTGAGATATATGCTTTTACTCACAAGTTTATCTGAATGTACATAGCCCTGGTCTCGGTCTTGACCCCTTCTCTGACTAGGAAATGACCAGATTCCCAAGAAAGAGCCCTCCACTCCCTATATGTATATACCGGACTACTTCTAAGGAAGACTCACTCATTTCTTCTCTATCCCTCACTGTTAACACACACACATTCCTAAATGGCTGAAAGACATGAAATTATTTCAAGATTGAGTTGTTGTTGACCAAGATTGAAGAGGAAAAATTAATATAATTTAGAATTAACTTTGTTATCAATATAATATTTATTTACTCCAATCAACTTGATTATCTCTCATTCAAGTATTACCCAGTTTTCTGAGACACAGACATACACAAGCATTGGTGTCTTTTTCAAATATAACCAGAATTGTGAATATTCACTGTAAATGGCTTTTATTGATCTATTTAAAATTTTACATTTGTCTTTTCACATTGCTTGGCCATAATCAATTGATTTTTTTGCTACCACAGACATCTTCACAAGGCGCAAAGTGTCTTTGTGGTCTGGAGGTCATTGCTCTTAATGCACAGGGTTATAGATATTCTCAACAGAATGTGTCATCCTTCCTAGGCTAAGAGGCTGCCTCAGCCATAAGAGGTTTAATTTATTGTTTTCTATTGGAGACTTGGCTTACATTGATTTGCCTGTTCGATTCATTTATTCGATTGGCAAACCTTCATTGAGCCACCTGCCTTAGGCCCTTGCCCAGTCCTAGGTGCTGCTGAGCAACACCAGCTTTGCTTTTAAAGTAAATCAGTCTTGTTAGACAGGAGTCCTGCAAGGAAAATATGCATCAGTACATTAGTTAGGGTAAACCTCACCTCCAAATTTCAATGGCTTAGCGTAGTAAAAGTTTTATTTTTTACTCCCTGGAAATCTCAAAATGGGTGTCTGTGATCAGAGGAGTTCTTCCCCAAGGAACCCAGGTAACTTATATCTCACAGCTATAACACATGAGCATGGAGGAGCTTATAGAGTAGGTTTTTATGGACCAGCCCTTAAAGTGGCATGCTTCTACTTCATTCATATGCCACTGGGTAGGAGTCAGCAATGTGGCCACCCCTGTGAGGAAGGCTGGGAAATGTGGTCCCCTATGTGCTCAGGAAGAATAAGATATGGTAGTGCACATGAGCATACCTGTATTATGTGCTGAGTATATTAATTTTTGAGATTTTTTTAATTAAAAAATGGATATTGAAAAACATTTTAATTATAGAAGTACAAAATTGATTGTCTCCTGGTGGCTCAGATGGTAAAGCGTCTGCCTACAGTGTGAGAGACCTGGGTTCTGTCCCTGGGTCAGGAAGATCCTCTGGAGAAGGAAATGGCAACCCACTCCAATATTCTTGCTGGAAAATCCCATGAACAGAGGAGTGTAGTAGGCTACCGTCCATGGGGTCGCAGATCAGACACAACTGAGCAACTTCACTTCACTTCACTTCACTTCATTGTGTCCCTTAGTAGTCCCACTCTATAGGCACTAACATTGTTAATCATTTGATGTAATCTTCCCAAATGTGTATATGTGTGGCATACACATACACTCATATATATCATACACTCATATATACACATAGAAGTATAAACATGTACAATTTCTTATACAGTACATATTACACTTATGTATGTGCTTGCTATTTTTCATCCTACCTTTGAGAGTTATAGTGCTTCCTTAGCTCATTATGATAACTCTAAGAAGAAACCTCCAAATGATAAGATTTTTCCATCACGTTCATGGGCAAGCCTGGCTTCTGAAGGGTCAGGGCACAACATGTTGGGAAGGTCTGCTGAGCAGGACATGGGCCTTACTGGAGGGTCTGCAGACATGTCTTTGCCCTCTCAGTCTTGCTCAGAAGATTGTTGCAACCTACCGCCTGTGTTCAGAGCAACTCTCCTCCCAGCATCACTATGACTATGGCATGCGTGCTGTCAAATCTGTGCTCACTGCTGCTGGCAACCTGAAACTCAAGTATCCAGAGGAGAATGAGAGTGTCCTGCTGCTCCGGGCCTTGCTTGATGTCAACCTGGCCAAGTTCTTGGCTCAAGATGTCCCTCTGTTTCAGGTATGCAATGGTTTGGGACCTTGGCTAAGCACTGAGATTCTAATTTCCAAGATGAAAAAAAATTTTTGGCACCTCTTCCACTCCTTACACCCTGTCCATTCTTTAGCCAGCATCCCTATTGCCAGATACCCTCCCCCAAATATTAAGTAATAATGGTAATAGCAATATCCCTAATTCTTGATTTTTAATAAAAAAGTTTTTGTTAAAAAAGTTAAACTAAAATTAAATTTTAAAAATTAAAAATTAAATAAAAAATAAACTATTTTTATTTCTTAATAAAAATAGTTCCACTGATAGGATAATATTTGCTGTTGAGTGTGAGTAGTTAGTTGTTTATACCAAATATAATTAGTTTTGTAACTTTTTTTTTTTTTTAGTTTTGTAACTACTTTAACACCTATCTTCCTTACTAGGCTGTAAGCTCTTAAAGACAGAAAGCATGGCTATTTTGTTCATTCCTGGTGTAATGAATGAAATAGCATAGACATTAGCTATTTGCTGACTTTTTAAATTATTGGGAAGAAACAGCATGTTTAACAAATAATGTTGGAATTTGTAATTGTGGATAAAGTACATGATTTCTGTACAGGAAAACTGAGGTTTGGAATTTTCCAAGGATTCCTGCTATTTGTAGAATCCATTTTAAAAAAATGTTGAGGTTATATATCTGATAATTCATCCTTTTCACATCTTGAATTTTTGTTAACAGGGAATTATATCAGATTTGTTTCCTGGAGTTATTCTTCCACAGCCAGACTATGCAGTTTTTATGGAAGTACTAAATGCGAACATCAAAAAGATGAAACTTCAGCCAGTACCTTGGTTTATTGGAAAAATTATCCAGGTTGGTTCCATGTACCTATGGGGAAATGTACCTGTTTATTGTTTGTTGAGGTCAGAAATCAGAAAGAACTATGGTAGATTGGAACTGAACTGATAGCAATTGGAAATTAGAGCTGGAGATAAAGATGAAGACACTTAACAATCCATTGTGCCTCCAATTTTCATTTCTAGGAGTTGGCATTTAAAATCTAATATTTTTCCTATCACCATCTTCCCTGGGGTTTCTTTTTTTTTTTAATTTAGGGATGAAATAGAACCTTTGGGGGCACTGTGCTTTGAATTAGTCAAGACCTTTTTGGTTCCCAATGATAGAATGTGAACGTGAAAGTCGCTCAGTTGTGTCTGACTCTTTGCAACCCTGTGGACTATATAGTCCATGAAATTCTCTAGGCCAGAATACTGGAATGGGTAGCCTTTCCCTTCTCCAGGGGAGCTTCCCGACCCAGGAATCAAACCAGGGTCTCCTGCATTGCAGGCAGATTCTTTACAAACTGAGCTATGAGGGAAGCACCCTCCCAATGATACAAATTCAATTCAAACTGTTTAGTCAATAAAAGGGAATTTACTCATCTAACTTGAAAAGTCCAGAAATATGTTGGCCTCAGGCATAGTAGGATACAGATTTTATTTAGATAATATCATCAGGAATCCATCTCTTCATTTCTGGATTCTGCTTCTCTCTGCGTGAAAAACTCATTCTCAGGTAGGCCTCCAGTAACCTCAATTTAAATTGTCTTAAATTGTCTTAACCTTAACCTAACTTAAATTGTCTCATGTTCGAGTCCAGAAGGAAAAAGAACATCACTCTCAGAGTGTCCTCAGCAAAAAGTCTCAGGATTAGCTTTGGATGGTGTTGATAAAGTCACATGACCATCCCTGAAGCAATTACAAACGTAAGGAGACAATAATAATCCCACCTCTGCCAGAAATAGAGATGGAGTCAGAGCCACCCAAGTTAAGTCATGTGGACTGAAACATAAAGTGGTGATTCCTCAGGAAAAATCAAAGTGCTGTTATTAATACATGAAAGAAGTGTCTCTACAGTCTCAATCTTGGAGAACCGTAGTGAAACTTCACCTAATTTCAGGTTTCCTTCCCTACAATCACTTTCTATGTAAAACTACCTTAAAGACATAAACTGAATAATGTAAGTCTCAAATGCACTTTTTCTGCAGAATCATAGGACAGAACTACAAGGGACCTTAAATGCTATCTGGTGTTTGGCCCCATAAGAACACTGGCATCCAGAGAGGGAACAGATTTGGATTCATATAGACCTAGTTTCAAATCTCACCCCCTTCCGTTTTTTTTGCTGTGAGATTTTAGGCAAGTTAGTTCAACATTCTGAGCCCCAGTTTCCTCATCTATAAAATAAAGACAGTAAAACCTTTCCCATAGAGTAATATTGAGACAAGAAATATGTAAATTGCCAGATATAGTGCCTGATTACTATATCATTGTCAACCCCACCATCTCCACAGACATGCAAAGCATCATCATTTCACAAAATCATATTGTTATTGAGAATCAAAGATCAAGATTAGGACCCTGGTCTCCAGATTCTGATCAGAATAAAATCTCTAGGAATAAAATTTTTCCCAGGGCTTCCTTGGTGGCTCAGTGGTAAGGAATCCACCTGACATTTCAGGAGACACAGATTCAATCCCTGATCCAGGAAGATCTCACATGCTGCAGAGTAGTTAAGCCCATGAACAACAACTATTGAGCCTGTGTTCTAGGACCCGGGAGCCAAAACTATTGAGCCCATGTGCCACAACTGCTGAAGCCCACAAGCTCTAGAACCTATGCTCCACAATAGCAAAAGTCATCACAGTGAGCAGCCTGCACACCACAAATAGGGAGTAGCCCTTGCTTGCCACAGCTAGAGAAAAGCCCATGCAGCAACAAAGACCTAGCACAGCCAAAAATAAATAATTAATTTTTTAAAATTACTTAAAAAATTTCCCCTACTCTCTCATTAAGAATAATGTTTTTCCCTACTATGTCATCAAGTGTGGTAGTTTTGACACAATTCATTTAACCCAATATTGAATCCCAATTATTCATTGGGATTTTATAGATGCACTATATAACAGTTCAGCTCAGTGAGTTCAGTCACTCAGTTGTGTCAGACTTTGTGACCCTATGGACTGTAGCACTCCAGGCTTCCCTGACCATCACCAACTCCTGGAGCTCACTCAAACTCATGTCCATCATGTCCATCCATCTAATCAACTGTAATCTGCTTCTCCTCCGGCCTTCAATTTTTCCCACCATCAGGGTCTTTTCAAATAAGTCAGTTCTTTGCATCAGGTGGCCAAAGTATTGGAGTTTCAGCTTTAGCATCAGTCCTTCCAATGAATATTCAGAACTGATTTCTTTATGATGGACTGGTTGGATCTCCTTGCTGTCCAAGGCAATCTCAAGAGTCTTCTCCAACACCACAATTCAAAAGCATCAATTCTTCAGCACTTAGCTTTCTTTATAGTCCAACTCTCAGTCATCTATATATGACTACTGGAAAAACCATAGCTTTGACTAGACAGACCTTTGTTGGCAAAGTAATATTAAAAAGAGCTTTTGAATAGCTATCTAGATTGGTCATAACTTTCCTTCCAAGGAGTAAGCTTCTTTTAATTTCATGGCTGCAATCACCATCTGCAGTGATTTTGGAGCCCAAGAAAATAAAGTATCTCACTGTTTCCATTGTTTCCCCATATATTTGCCATGAAGTGATGAGACCGGATGTTAGTTTTCTGAATTTTCAGTTTTAAGCCGACTTTCTCATTCTCGTCTTTCACTGTCATCAAGAGGCTCTTCAGTTCCTCTTCGATTTCTGCCATAAGTGTGGTGTCATCTGCATATCTGAGGTTATTGATATTTCGCCCAGCAAACTGATTCCAACTTGTGCTTCATCCAGCCTGGCATTTCGCATGATATACTCTGCATAGAAGTTAAATAAGAAGGGTGACAATATACAGCCTTGATGTACTCCTTTCCTGAAATGGAACAAGTTTGTTGTTCCATGTCCAGTTATAACTGTTGTTTCTTGATCTGCATGCAGATTTTTAAGAGGCAGGTTAGGTGGTCTGGTATTACTATCTCTTTAAGAATTTTCCACAATTTACTGTGATCCACATAGTAGTCAATAAGCAGAAGTAGATGTTTTTCTGGAACTCTCTTGCTTTTTCGATGACCCAACAAGTCTTGGCAATTTGATCTCTGGTTCCTCTGCCTTTTCTAAAACCAGCTTGAACGTCTGGAATTTCACGGTTCACATACTGTTGAAGCCTGGCCTGGTGAATACTGAGCATTACTTTGCTAGCGTGTGAGATGAATGGAATTGTGCAGTAGTTTGAGCATTCTTTGACATTGCCTTTCTTTGGTATTGGAATGAAAACTGCCCTTTTCCAGTCCTGTGGCCACTGCTGAGTTTTCCAAATTTGCTGGCATATTGAGTGCAGCACTTTCACAGCATCTTCTTTCAGGATTTGAAATAGCTCAACTGGAATCCCATCACCTTCAATAGCTTTGATCCTAGTGATGCTTCCTAAGGCCCACTAGACTTCACATTCCAGGATGTCTGGCTCTAGTGAGTGATCACACCATGTGGTTATCTAGGTCATGAAGATCTTTTTTGAATAGTTCTTCTGTGTATTCTTTCCACCTCTTCTTAATATCTTCTGGTTCTGTTAGGTCCATACCATTTCTATCCTTTATTGTGCCCATCTTTGCATGAAATCTTCCCTTGGTATGTCTAATTTTCTTCAAGAGATCTCTAGTCTTTCCCATTCTGTTGTTTTCCTCTATTTCTTTGCATTGATCGCTGAGGAAGGCTTTCTTATCACTTCTTGCTATTCTTTGGAACTCTGCATTCAAATGGGTATATATTTCCTTTTCTCCTTTGCCTTTCACGTCTTTTCTTTTCTCAGTTATTTGTAAGGCCTCCTCAGACAGCCATTTTGCTTTTTTGCATTTCTTTTCCATGGTGATGGTCTTGATCACTGCCTCCTGTTCAATGTCACAAACCTCTGTACATATTTCATCAGGAACTCTATTTATCAGATCTAATCCCTTAAATCTATTTCTTACTTCCATTGTATAATCATAAGGGATTTGATTTAGGTCATACCTGAATGGTCTAGTGGTTTTCTCTACCTTCTTCAATTTCAGTCTGAATCTGGCAATAAGGAGTTCATGATCTGAGCCACAGTCAGCTCCTGGTATTGTTTTTGCTGACTGTATAGAGGTTGTCTATCTTTGGCTGGAAAGAATATAATCAGTTTGATTTTGGTATTGATCATCTGGTGATGTCCATGTGAAGAGTCTTCTCATGTTGTTGGAAGAGGGTGTTTGCTCTGACCAGTGCGTTCTCTTGGCAAAACTCTGTTAGCCTTTGCCCTGCTTCATTCTGTATTCCAAGGCCAAATTTTCCCATTACTCCAGTTATTTCTTGACTTCCTACTTTTTCATTCCAGCCCCCTTTAATGAAAAGGACATCTTTTTTGGGTGTTAGTTCTAAAAGGTCTTGTAGGTCTTCATAGAACTCTTCAACTTCAGCTTCTTTGGCATTATTAGTTGGGGCATAGACTTGGGTTACTGTGATATTGAATGGTTTGCCTTGGAAATGACAGAGATCATTCTGTCATTTTTGAGATTGCATCCAAATACTACATTTTCGACTCTTTTGTTGACCATGATGGCTACTCCATTTCTTCTAAGGGATTCCTGCCCACAGTAGTAGATATAATGGTCATTTGAGTTAAATTCACCCATTCCAGTCCATTTTAGTTCACTGACTCCTAGAATGTCGACATTCACTTTTGCCATCTCCTGTTTGTCCACTTCCAATTTGCCTTGATTCATGGACCTAACATTCCAGGTTCCTATGCAATATTGCTCTTTACAGCATCAGACCTTGCTTCTATCACCAGTCCTATCCACAACTGGGTATTGTTTTTGCTTTGGCTCCCTCCCTTCATTCTTTCTGGAATTATTTCTCCACTGATCTCCTGTATCATATTGGGCACCTACCTACCTGGGGAGTTCCTCTTTCAGCATCCTATCATTTTGCCTTTTCATACTGTTCATGGGGTTCTCAAGGCAAGAATACTGAAGTGGTTTACCATTCCCTTCTCCAGTGGGCCACATTCTGTCAGACCTCTCCACCATGACCCATGTGTCTTGGATGGCCCCACACGGCATGGCTTAGTTTCATTGAGTTAGACAAGGCTGTGGTCCATGTGATCAGATGGGCTAGTTTTCTGTGATTATGGTTTCAGTGTGTCTGTCCTCTGATGCCCTCTCGCAACACTTACCGTCTCACTTGGGTTTCTCTTACCTTGGACTTGCTTTATCACTTATCTGTACATCCATAATCCACTTATCTTACTTTTTATGTATTTCAAAGTAATTTTCAGGCCTACAGGTAAACTTTTATATAGTTTAAATATTTTAGTACAAATTTTCAAAAACAAAACATTTGAGGAGATCCCTGGTGATAAAGTAGTTAAAAATTCACCTTCCAATACAGGGGACTCAGTTCGAATCCCTGGGTAGGAAACTAAAATCCTACATGCTGTAGGGCAACTAAGCCTGTGCTTCATAATGCATGCTGCAATGAAGACCCAGCACAGCCAAAAATATATGTATGGAGTTACCACCCTTTTTGTTATATTGATACCTTAATAATTAATTTTGAACTTGGCTGATAGCTCAGTTGATAAAGAATCCACTTGCAATGCAGGAGACCCTGGTTCAATTCCTGGGTCAGGAAGATCCCATAGAGAAGGGTTAGGCTACCCACTCCAGTATTTTGGGGCATCCCATGTGACTCAGCTGGTAAAGAATCTGCCTGCAATGTGGGAGACCTGGGTTCGATCCTTGGGTTGGGAAGATCCCCTGGAGAAGGGAAAAGCTACTCACTCCAGTATTCTGATGTGGAAAATTCCACAGAAATTCCCCCTGTATAGTCCATGGGGTTGCAAAGAGTAGGACATGACTGAGAGGCTTTCACTTTCAGTAATCTATTTATTTTTTATTTTTTAATTTAAATTTATTTATTTCAATTGGAGACTAATTACTTTACAATATTGTATTGGTTTTGCCATACATCAGCGTGAATCTGCCATGGGTGTACACATGTTCCCAATCCTGAACCCCCCTCCCACCTCCCTCCCCATACCATCTCTCTGGGTCATCCCAGTGCACCAGCCCCAAGCATCCTGTATCCTGCATTGAACCTAGACTGGCGATTCATTTCTTNNNCCTGGTGGTCCAGTGGCTAAGACTCCACTGTCCCAATGCAGGGGGCCAAGGTTTGATCCCTGGTCAGGGAATTAGATCCCACATGCCACAGTAAGACCCAGCACAGCCAAATAAACAAATAAAAATAAATATTTTTATAAAAAAAGAAAAACATGACATAGGAAATATAAAATATTTGTATTACAAGCACTTATAAATTTATAGTATAATATATTATGTAATATATAAATTTAATTTTAAAATTTATAGATGAACAGCATGCTACTGGCAAAGGGAAGTATTAATATATATATAGAATTGAGGGTCCAGAAATAAGCTCCTCATATTTATAGTGATTTGACTTTTGACAAAGGTATAAAGATAATTTTTGGGAAAAGAATAATCCCTTCAGCACATGATGATGGATTAAATGAATATATGCATATAAAATAATGAATTTGGCCTCTATACCATAGTCAAAAATTAACTCAGATGAAAGATCTCAATTCAAGTGTTAAAATGATAAAAGCTTAGAAGAAAACAAAGGTGCAGATAAATGGTCATGAATTTGGACTAGGCAACAATGTCTTAGGACAACAAAAATACAAACAACTAAAGAAAAAATAATTAAGCTAAACTTCATCAAAATGAAAAACTTTTGTGCTTCAAAGGACAACATGAAGAAAGTGAAAACACAACCTACAGAATGGTTGAAACATTTTGCAAATCAAATATCTGATAAGAAACTTGTAAAGTATAAAGAAGTACTATTGTTCAATAATACAAAGATATAATACAGCTTTAAAATAGGCAAAGTAACTGAATAAACATTTCGCCAAAGAAGATATATAAAGGGCCAAATAAGTACATGGCAATAACTCAACATTATTATCATTATTAGCCATCAGGAAAACACAAATCAAAAACACAAGATACCACTTCACAACTACAGTGAGAATAATAAAAAAAAGATGAAGAACAAGTATGACAATGTGGGATAATTGAAACCCTCACATATTATAGTGGAAAAGTATAATTGTACAGCAGCTTTGGAATACAACATTTGGCATTCCTCAAAAGTTAAACAAACAAACAAGGTTAAAAATAGACTTACCATATGAGCAAGCCATTTCACTCCCAGATAGATGCCCAAGAGATACAAAAATATATGTCCACACAAATACTTAAAACACAAATGTTCATAACATCATAATTCATAATGGCCAAAAAGTGAAGACAATCCAAATGTCCATCAGCTGATGAGTGAATAAATAAAATATAGTATGTTCTTGTTGTTCAGTCACCTGGTCATGTCCTACTCTCTGCAACCCCATGGACTCTAGCACACTAGGCCTCCCTGTCCCTCACCATTGCCCAAAGTTTTCCCAAGTTCATGTCCATTGCACTGTGATGCCATCCAGGCATCTCATCCTCTAACACCCTCTTCTCCTACCCTCAATCTTTCCCAGCATCAGGGACTTTCCTAATGAATTGGCTGTTTGCATCAGGTGACAAAATCACTGGAGCTTCGGCTTCAGTACCAGTCCTTCCAACAAGTACTCAGGGTTGATTTCCCTTAAGATTGACCAGTTTGATCTTCTTGCTGCCCAAGGGACTTTCAGGAGTCTTCTCCAGCACCACAGTTTGAAGGCATTAATTCTTTAGCATACTGTCTTCTTTATGGTCCAGCTCTCACAACTATGTGACCACTGGGAAAACCATAGCTTGATCATATGGACCTTTGTCGGCAGAGTAATGTCTCTGTTTTTCAACACAATATCTAGATTTGTCACAGCTTTCCTGCCAAGAAGCAATCATCTTCTGATTTCATGGCTGCAGTCACCATCCGCAGTGATTTCAGAGCCCAAGAACAGGAAATCTATCACTACTTCCACCTTTTCTCCTTCTATTTGCCACAAAGTAATGAGGCTAGATGCCATGATCTTAGTTTTTTTAATACTTAGTTTTAAGCTGGCTCTTTCACTATCTTCCTTCACCCTCATGAAGAGGCTCTTTAGTTCCTCTTCACTTTCAGCCATTCAAGTGGTATCATCCACGTGTCTGAGGTTGTTGATGTTTCTCCCAGCTATCTTGACTCCAGCTTGTAACTCATCCAGGCCAGTATTTCTCATGATGTGCTCAGTGTTTAGGTTAAACAAGCAGGGTGACAGCAGACAGCCCTGTCATACTCCTTTCTCAATCTTGAACCAGTCAGTTGTTACATACAGGGTTCTAACTGTTGCTTCTTGACCCGCATACAGGTTTCTCAGGAGACAGTTGAGATGGTCTGGCATTCCCATCTCTTTAAGAGCTTACAGCTCTTAAAGAGATTGGATACATCCACAACAGAGCATCGTTTACACTTAGGCCCAGCCACTTCATTCTTTCTGGGGCTATTAGTAGTTCTCCTCCACTCTTCCCCAGTAGCAATTGGACACCTTCAGACCCAGGGGACTCATCTTTTGGTGTCATATCTTTTTGCCCTTTTATACAGTTCATGAGATTCTCACAGCAAGTATACTGAGGTGGTTTGCCATTCCCTCCTCCAGTGGATCACATTTTGTCAGAACTCTCCACTATGACCCATCTGTCTTGGGTGGCCTTACATGGCATGGCTCATAGCTTCACTGAGTTATGCAAGCCCCTTCACCATGACAAGGCAGTGATCCGTGGAGGGGAAAATACAGTATATCCATACAATTAAATATTATTCAACAATAAAAAGAAATGCAGTAATAATGCATACTACAACATGCATGAATCTTAAAAACATTCTGATAAGTAAAAGAAGCCAATCACATAAGAGTTTCTATTGGATGATTTCATTAATATGAAAAGTCCAAAAGAGCAAGTCCATAGAGACAAAAAGTATATTAGTGGTTGCCTTAGGGGCAAGCAGGCTGGTGAGAGATGGGAAGAGGATTTGGAAAGTGACAGCTAAGAGGTATGAGGTTTCTTTTTGGTGTAATGAAATGTTCTAAAATTGATTATGGTAATAACCATACAACTCTGTGAATATTAATAATTCATACATACATGTATATTTAGTGAACCGTTGAATTATAAAATTTAAATGGGTGAATTACAGCATATGTGAATTATATCTTAACCTATCATTTTAAAGTTTGTAAATGAAGTGTTAAAACCACAGAATCCAAGAAAGAGAGGAATTGAAAAACCAAAGAAACAAATAGAGAACTAAACAGTATTAGTAATGATCTGATAAATTAGGAGCAGCAAGGGATAGAACATATAAATCTAGACATCTAACAAATGGCTTAGAGGAAAGGTTTGAGACAACTACACTTGCTATTGAAGACAGTCTAAGAATATGATTGATATGGAGACCTTACAGTGTTAATTCTTGAGTAGGTACCCCAATAAATAATGTAGACAATATATACCAAGAAACAAATGTAGAAATCTTTCCTAAAATGATGAAGTATTTCTGAAGTTTTAAGAGTATTCTGTGTTCTAAGAAAAACTGATACAGAATAATTGATTTTAAAAATCTGATTAAATTATTGGACTTCCAGGATAAAAGAGATTCCATCAGGCATCCAGATATAAAAGAAAAATCAGTGAAAGTAGAAATATCTGATGGGCCTCAAACTTCTACAGCAAGCTAGACTGAAAGAAACACTGAAACAATGGTCCGCAAAACTCTAAGGGAAAGAAAATGTGACATTAAAATACAACTCTCAGCCAAGTCACTTTTCAGATACAAAGAGGCAGACATTCTCAAACATGCAAGATCTGAGAGAACTGAGCCTTCTTAAGTCCCTTCTTGGAAATAAAAAATTAAATCAGCCTACTAATCAATCAAGATAAAGAACTGAAGTAGTCTTGTGTTAAAAGACCCAAGTTTGACTGTTGAACCTATTTAAATATAGCTCTAAGACTAAGGTATGGAAGAATTATAGTTGCAAAACAAGATGTCAGTGTTATAATCCCTGAAAAAGTAAAAGACACTTTCCCCTTGGAAGGAAAGCTATGATAACCTACCCAGTGTATTAAAAAGCAGAGACATCACTTTGCCAACAAAGGTCCATATTGTCAAAGTTATGGTTTTTCCAGTAGTCATGTACAGATGTGAGTTGGACCATAAAGAAGATTGAATGCCAAAGAATTGATGCTTTTGAATTGTGGTGCTTGAGAAGACTCTTGAGAATCCCTTGGACTGCAAGATCAAACCAGTCAATCGTAAAGGAAATCAACCTTGAATAATTCATTGGAAGGACTTATGCTGAAAGTATTGAAGCTGAAGCTCCAATAATTTGGCCACTTAATGTGTGGTGGACAGGGAGGCCTGGCGTGCTGCGATTCATGGGGTCGCAAAGAGTCAGACATGACTGAGCGACTGAACTGAACTGAACTGAACTGATGTGAGCAGCTGGTTCATTGGAAAAAGACCTTGATGCTGGGAAAGATTGAAGGCAAAAGGAGAAGGGAGTTGCAGAAGATGAGATGGTTCATAGAATCACTGACTCAATAAACATGAGTCTGAGCAAACTCTGGGAGACAGTAATGGACAGAGAAGCCTGGCGTGTTGCATTCCATGGGGTCATAAAGAGTTGGACACAACTTAGTGACTGAGCAACAACAATATCATCAAGAACAATAAAGAGAACCAAAGGAGAGGAAATGGAAGAATGAGAGTTTATCACATCATAGTTCATAAAGGAATCAATAAAATTGATCTAACATGGAGTCACATGTATTTTCAAATGAAATGTGATGTCAGGATTTGCTTCAAAATATTCTAGTCTAAGAAAGAAGGAAGAAAGAAAAGGGAAGTGAGAAGGGAAGGAAAATGAATATGATGGTTGTTGATATTGTAGAAATGCACAAAACAGTTGCAAAATGTTGAAGATTATGGAAGCTAGATAATGGGTACATGGCAGTTTATTATACTATCCTCCTTTTTTTGTTGTTAGCTACATACTGGCACTTACCAGCTACGTCTACAAGGATTAAATCACATGCTGCTGTTTCTGCTGATTTTAAACACCCCTGAAAGGAATTCATGGTGGAGAGCAGAAATGAGGTACTCTGTGCTCTGGAAAAAACTAGCAGAATGGGTCTTCAGATAGATATTTTCAGGAGCCAACTTTATGAGCCCAATTCTTGTATTTTCTCATATCTAGAAAAACACTAAAATCCTTCATAGTGATGACTGCTCCTCGTGACTAGCAGATATATTCTGCAAAAAATAAAGTGCTTGATTGCATGTACTCCCCCTTCACCAAAATCACATATATACTGACCTTACCCCCAACCTCTTTGGAGCAATTTCTAAGGGCTATATGAAATGCTGTTTCCTGGCCTATAGTCCTCATTTTGCCCCAAATAAAATTTAACTTGAAATTCTCATATTGTGCATTTTTTCAAGTTAGCATTGTATATTTTAATTTTTTTTCACAATGAAAAGTTAAAATATAATAGCAAAGTTGGATTAAATTACTTTTTAAATTATAATGACTTTAAGCCCTAATGCTGAAATGCTTTTTGTTGTTAATAAGCATCTCCTGCTAAGGGGGTAGATATTAAAAATTTTCATCACAAGAAAAAAATTTTTTTTAGATTGGAGTGTTTCAGCCCTCTAACTCAAGACTCTCTATCTCTATCTCTCTCTCTCTCTCTCTCTCACACACACACACACACACACACACACACAGCCTTCAACCACTAATGCTGTCCTCTTTGGGTCAATTATAGATGAGTCCTGTGGAGAAAGAAGCAAGTCACTTGTGCCTGCTGCTCGGCTGGCTAGGCAATGGAACTTGCAAGCCTCTCATGCCCAGTACTCCTGTGAATCACACAGCCCAACACTTGTCTCACTGAATCCTAGGAATTTCCTCCATGTCCCCTTCAGGTTTTTCTCACATTAAAAAAAAAAATGTATATATATCAGCAGGCTTTGCAACCAGTATCGCATATACTCCTCATAGCATTCTCTTGATGAGGAAATTGCAGCTCAGAAAAGGTGTCACTCATCCAGGGCCCCACAGTGAGTCAGTGAGGAATGGTTGGATGAGAAGCCAGGTCCTTCCCTGACACTCTTCTTATTCCCACTTCTCATCTTGAAGTGCAACAAAGAAAAAGACTTCCAACAATTAGAGAGGCAGGGCTTCCTTGGGGAAAAGGACCATAGGAACTTTGTGTTACTTTTGTGAGGGAAGTAGGGAGTGATTTTGGGTGAGTCTTGTGATTGTATTTGGAAGAATGGGTGGAATGAGAAAGTGATTCAGAATCTCCCCTGTGTATTGACCAGAGGCCAGAGACCAGGGGCCTTAATGCTGCCCACCTATCCTCCCACACCAAGAGGATCTGGAGGGCAGCAGTTCAGTTGTTCTTACCTTACACAATAGATACTGAGGGCCTACAATGTGCTTCCTTCATGTCTGCTCAGGCATTTGTTCAATAAGCACCTACTTTTTACTAAGCACCTACTATGTACTTCCTTGGTAGCTCAGATGGTAAAAAAATTTGCCTGCAATGCAGGAGACCTGGATTCATACCTGGGTTGGGAAGATCCCCTGGATAAGGAATTGACTACCCACTCCAGTATTCTTGCCTGGAGAATTCCATGGACAGAAGAGCCTGGTGGGCTATAGTTGATGGAGTCGGAAGAGTCAGACATGACTGAGCATAGTTCTAGGTACTGTGCTAGTTGTTGGGGATACAACAGTGAACAAAAAAGATATAATCCCCTTGCTCTCACAGAGCTCACATTCTAGTTGAGGAAGACAGACTATAAATAAGTAGGCTCATAGAATAAGATAATTGGAGATATGCTAAGGGCAAGGATGGAAAAACACTGGCATGTTGATGGAGACCCTCAGGGGCGCTACCTGAAGTGTTCAGGGAAGGTCTCCCAGAGGAGGTGACATCTGAGCTGAGATCTGAAAGGTAAGGAACAAGCCAGGTAGAGAGCAGGGGGAAGAGCTGCCAGGCATAAAGAAAAGCTGATGCAAAGCCCTCAGGTGAGAGTACATGTGGTATGTTTGAAGATCAGAAAGAAGATGCTGCGGTAAAGTGGGTGAGTAGCCTGCTTCACACAGTGTATATTAAGGGGACATTGGAAAGTCAGCAGGAGCAACATACAGAGCAGGTTATCTCCAGTCCACACTGAGGGAGCCCCTGAAAATGCCGAGATTTTCCATGACTTACCCAAGGTCACAAGATCAGCAAGTGGCACAGGTTGCCCCGTAATTTACACTTTACTACTGCTACCTGGTGCTGGATCATATGCCTCCAAACCTGGGGAGCCTTGGGTTTGAGTCTTAGGAGGCCCCAGAGACTCAACAGCTCCTTCATTGTTGCCCAGTGGAAGGCACTGCTCTTCCTCCATGACTCCTGGAATCAGATTCACACAAATGTCCCCAGATGGGGGAGTCCCTGCTAGACTCCACAGACACTCAGGTCTGTGCAGCACAAAGGCATCTCCAGGTCTGTGACCCCAGCTTGACCTTGAGCTGCTCCACCTCTGCAAATCCAAGTTCAATCATCCTGACTTCTCACAAACTACCTTGTAGCGTGTAACTCTCCAGCTCTGCTACAACTAGTTTCTGGTCCCTCCTTTCTGCTGTCTCCTTAATTACCAGTCCCTCCAGTCCACCCCTCCAGCAAGGTCCCCAAGGCCCACCTGTTCCATGTTTTTCTCTCATCAGCACCTTCTCTCCCTCCTTCCCTTTTCCTCCTGCCATACAAACCTAGCAAAACCCCAACCTTGGACCAATACACCACCTCTCTTTTTTTTCCACTTACACTCCAGAGCTGTTGAACAGTACAGGAGAAAGTCATATAAGCAGAAGGCTTAACATGACTTTCATGGTCTCCAACCTCAACTTGGGGAATCAGAGAGACCACAGACTTTGGACTCAAATAGATTTGTTTTGGAACATAGATGCAAAACTCATCAACAAAATACTAGCAAATTGAATCCAACAATACCTTAAAATGCCAATCAAGTAGGATTTAACAATTTCCACAAACCAATGTGAAACACATTAAACTGAAGAATAAAAAACATATGATCATCTCAATAGATGCAGAAAAAAATGCTTCTGATAAAAATCAACATCCATTTATGATTAAAAACTCTTCAAAAAGTGGACATACAGGGGACATGCCTCACATAATAAAATGAGACAGACCCGTAGCTAATATCACATGCAATGATGAAATGCTGAAAACATTTCCTCTAAGATCAGAAATAAGACAAAGATGTCTTCTCTTGCCACTTTTATTCAACATCATTTTTGAAGCCCCAGTCACAGTAATCAGAAAAGAAAAATAAATAAAAGGAATCCAGATTGGAAAAGAAAAAGAAAAAAAAAAAAAAATCCTAAAGTTACCAGAAAACTAGAGCTCATCAAAAAATTTGGTAAAGTTGCAGGAGACAAAGTTAATATACAGAACTCTGTTGCATTTCTATACATTAACAATGAAATATCAGAAAGAATTTAAAGAAACAATCTAGGGGACATGCCTCACATAATAAAATGAGACAGACCCATAGCTAATATCACATTCAATGATGAAATGCTGAAAACATTTCCTCTAAGATCAGAAATAAGACAAAGATGCCTTCTCTTGCCACTTTTATTCAACATCATTTTTGAAGCCCCAGTCACAGTAATCAGAAAAGAAAAATAAATAAAAGGAATCCAGATTGGAAAAGAAAAAGTAAAAAAAAAAAAAAAATCCTAAAGTTACCAGAAAACTAGAGCTCATCAAAAAATTTGGTAAAGTTGCAGGAGACAAAGTTAATATACAGAACTCTGTTTCATTTCTATACATTAACAATGAAATATCAGAAAGAATTTAAAGAAACAATCTCATTTACCATTGCATGAAAAAGAATAAAATACCTAGGAATAAACTTACCTAAGAAGCCAGAATACCCATACTGTGAAAGCTATAAGACACCAATGAAAAAAAGTGAAGACAACACAAACAGATGGAAAGGTATACCATGTGCCTAGATTGGGAAAATCAACATTGTTAAAACACTACCCAAGGCAATCTACAGATTTATGCAATCCCTATCAAATTACTAATGATGTTTTTCACAGAACTAGAACATGTAATTTTATGTGGAACCATAAAAGACCCAGAATTGCCAAAGCAATCCTGAGAACAAAGAACAAAGCTGGAGGCTTCATGCTCCCTGAGTTCAGACTATACCACAAAACTGCAGTAACCAAAACAGTATGGTACTGGCACAAAAACAGACATAGATCAATGAAACAGGATGGAGAGCCCCAAAATAAACCCATGCACTTAATGTCAATTAATCTACAACAAAAGGAGGCAAGACTATACCATGGACAAAAGACGGTCTCTTCAATAAATGGTGCTGGAGAAACTGGAGAACTACATGTAAAAGGATGAAATTGTAACATTCTCTAACACCATATGCAAAAATAAACTCAAAATTGATTAAAGACATAAATGTAAGAGTATACTATAGACTATAGTATAGTGGATACTATAAAACTCCTAGAGGAAAACACAGGCAGAACACTCTTTAACAGGAATCGCAGCAATACATTTTTAGATTGATCTCCTAGAATAATGGAAACAAAAGCAAAACTAAACAAAATGGGACCTAATTAAACTTTAAAAGCTTTTGTACAGCTAAGGAAACCATAAACAAAATAAAAAGACAACCTACAGTTTGGGAGAAAGTATTTGCAAAAAAATGCAACTGATAAGGGATTAATTTCCAAAATATACAAACAGCTCATACAGCTTAATATCAGAAAAAAAAAAAATGGGCAGAAGACCTAATGACACATGTTTCCAAAGAAGATATACAGATGGTCAACAGGCACATGAAAAGATGCTCAATGTCACTAATTAAAGAGATTGGAAACTACAGTGAGGTATCACTTCACACCAGTCAGAATGACATTCTCAAAAAGTCTACAAATAACATGCTAGAGAGGGTGTGAAAGAAAAATTAACCTTCCTACACTTTTGATGGGAATGTGAATTGAGGCAGCCACTACAGAGAACAGCATGGAAGTTTCTGAAAACCCTAAAAATAGAGTTACCATATGACCCAGCAGCCCCACTCCTGGACATATTTCTGGAGAAATATAACTCAAAAACATACATGTACCCCAATAATTATGGCTGCACTATTTACGAAACAGGCAAGACATGGAAGCAACCTATTAATAAATGTTCATCGATAGATGAATAAAGAAAATGTGATATATATATATATCACATGTGTGTATATATATATATATATATATACATACACACACATACATATGTACAATGGAAATCTACTCAGAGAAAAGAATGAAATGCCATTTACTGCAACATGGGTGGACATAGAGACTATTATATTAAGTGAATTCAGGCAGAGAAAGACTATATAACTCAAAAACATACATGTACCCCAATAATTATGGCTGCACTATTTACAAAACAGGCAAGACATGGAAGCAACCTATTAATAAATGTTCATCGATAGATGAATAAATAAAATGTGATATATATATATCACATGTATGTATATATATATATATATATATACACATACACACACACACATACGTACAATGGAAATCTACTCAGAGAAAAGAATGAAATGCCATTTACTGCAACATGGGTGGACATAGAAACTATTATATTAAGTGAATTCAGACAGAGAAAGACAAATACCATATGATATCACTTATATGTGGAATTTTTAAAAATGATACAAATGAACTTATTTGTAAAAAAGAAATAGACTCACAGACATAGAAAACTAATTTACGGTTACCAAAGGGGAAATGGGTAAAGAGGGATAAATTGGGAGCTTGGGATTAACATATATACACTACTGTAAATAAAAATAGATGAGAACAAGGACCTACAAGGACAGGGAACTATGTTCAATATCTCATAAAAATATACAATGGAAAATAATCTGAAAATTATATATTTATATGCTATATATAGCTCTATTTATATACATATATGTATGGAGAAGGCAGTGGCACCCCACTCCAGTCCTCTTGCCTGGAAAATCTCATGGATGGAGGAGCCTGGTGGGCTGCAGTCCATGGGGTTGCTACGAGTCAGACGTGACTGAGTGACTTCACTTTCACTTTTCACTTTCACGCATTGGAGAAGGAAATGGCAACCCACCCCAGTGTTCTTGCCTGGAGCATCCCAGGGATGCGGAAGCCCAGTGGGCTGCTGTCTATGGAGTCGCACAGAGTCGGCCACAACTGAAGCGTCTTAGCAGCAGCAGCAGCAAATGGTTATATATATATGTGTGTGTGTGTATAACTGAATCATTTCACTGTACACTTGAAACTAACACAGCTTTAGTCTGCAGCCATACCACCCTAAATGCAGCCAATCTCCTCTGAAACTAACACAACTTTATGAATCAACTATGCTTGTTTTAAAAAAGTTTTCCTCACAAGGAAAAAAATTCTAACTATGTATGATGATGGATTTTATAATAGGATCAGTTATTTTTTATTTATTTATTTTTGGCCATGCTGGGTCTTTGTTTTCTTGCCTGGGTATTTTGTTGCCGTGTGCCAGCTTTCTCTAGTTGTGGCAAACAGGGGCTAGTCTTCATTGCAGTGCATAAGCTTCTCATTGTAGTGGCTTCTCTTGGTGCAGAGCACAGGCCTACAGCACACGGGCTTCAGTAGTTGCAGCTCGCAGGCTCTAGAGCTCAGGCTCAGTAGTTGTGCTGCACAGGATTAGTTGCTCTGTCGTAGGTGGAATATTCCTGGACCAGGAATCGAACCAGTGTCCCTGCACTGGCAAGTGAACTCTTAACCTCTGGATCACTAGGGAAGTCCCTGGATCATTTAATATTATATACGTTACATATTAATATATACAGTCTTTATTATAGTCATTTTATAATGTGATCATTTCACTATATGTAAAAATTGAATCGTTACATTTTATACCTGAAACAAATATAGTCTTTGTCAATTTTACCTCAATTGAAAAAAAAGAAACCACTTTCAGAAACCAGTATATCCTGTCGTGAATGATGATTATCTGAAGTTCAAAAGGTCCTTCAGTTTCACTTTAGTCTCCTGCTGCTGCTGCTGCTGCTGCTAAGTCACTTCAGTCGTGTCCGACTCTGTGCAACCCCATAGACGGCAGCCCACCAGGCTCCCACCATCCCTGGGATTCTCAAGAACACTGGAGTGGGTTGCCATTTCCTTCTCCAATGCATGAAAGTGAAAAGTGAAAGTGAAGTTGCTCAGTCATGTCTGACTCTTAGCGACCCTATGGACTGCAGCCCTAGTTTAAATAAAATTAGATTTAATGTTTTTATTTTTCAATAGTATGATATATAAAAATTATATTCTATTTTATTATGTTACATTATATTAATATAATTCATATATATTTGTGTATATATCTACATGATATATAATATTAAGTGATCCTATCCTAATAAAATTATTTCTTTCATGTACCTATACTTCCACCTTCAATATGTTTGTATGCCTCAAGAGAGAAAGGATTGCTGTTGAAAGTAATCTCTGATTGTGAGATTTGGAGCCATTTGTTTTCTCCCTTTTTTGTTCTTTTCAATACTTCCTGTTATAACATATATTATATATATTATTTATATTATCATTATTTATATAATCAACACCTATTATTTATATATATATATATATAAAAAGTCATTATTCTTTAAAAGATGTTTTTCTAGTTTATACAGTTACCAATACTGAGAGTCATCCATTTCAGATGCTTACGGCTGAGGTAGTTAAATATCTCAAATATGAAATGTAAACCTCTGATGTGCTAATAACTTATTCTATTTCTTTGGGTCCAGGAAGCATCTATGATTTTTATTTCCTCAAGCAAGCTAGTGGACATTGGTACACATGGACAGAGTATATCACCAAAGAAGAGGAAAATATCTCTGCAAATGCAAAGGTAAAAGAGAGTTATTGGTCATAGAGCCTCAGTAATGACCTGATAGTCAGCAAAGTGGAAACGTTAACATCAGATATGGGTTAGTTAAAGAACTTACTTTAGAAAAAGTGAAAGAATTTACTTTAGAAAAATGTTCAAACATGAATTGAATTGAGCCTTCAAAAGCATGGACTTTAGAATCAGAGAGTCCCAGACTTCTTATTCAGTCTTCACCCTCTCTGCCTCAGTTTACTCAACTACACAATAGAAGAAAAAATATCTAAAGAATGGTTGCAAAAATTGAAGACATTATACATGAATTTGTGGCATTCCCTTTGTGCTAGATCATACCGTTGCTATTCTAATTACTGTCAGCATGAACAATGCCAGGTGGTCATCAGTCCCCCTTCCAGATATCTCAGCCAAAAAGATCCTTGCCTTCTCTTTAAAATCCTCAGAGAAAGATTTCTTTAATCAGAATTCTCAGAAAAATGGATACTGATTAATAGATTCTCTGGTTAGCAGAAGATTCACTTACAACTCCTCATTTTCTTGTGGAAATTTTTTCCAGAAGTGCACTTTCATGCTTCTACTTGCAGTATCTGGTAGACAGAATTTACCTTTCTTGGGGTAACTGTAGTTTCTTCAGGCCCTAGATAGAGTAGTAGATGGTGGATGGAAATGTGGAAATATTGGAAACAAAATCAGACACCAGACAGGACCACAGCTGCTTGTGAAAAGGGTGCCACAGGCAGGACTGAATGTGTGATGAGTTCAGGACACACACTGGGGACTGAAAAGACTGTAAAGAACCCCTCAGCACTGAGGTTCCAAACTTTCATTCTCCTTAAAAGAGCTTTATCATCTGAGCTCCAGGGGTTCGAAATCTTGCTAGATTCCTACAAATAAGTCAAATGCGGAAAATATTTTCGTTATGCTGGGAATTTTTCACTTGTCAAAAAACTGTTCTGGTCCCTGAAAATAAAAATCTATGAAATCCAACTTGCCTTAAACTCCCAGTCTTGATATTTGGTTTAGAATTCAGTATCACTTATGTGACTTTGGCCAAGTTGGCCATCCTCCAGTCTCAATTTTTTCATCTGAAAAAGTGAGCTAATAATACAGCTGCCTCAGAGGGCTGTTGGGAAAACTGCAGGGAATAACACGGGCAAAACATCCATAGCTCAATACCTGTCAATTCTCTTCCTTGCCACTTCAATTTCTTTGTTCTATCTGTTCCTTTTACATTGATCAGTTATTAATCAAAATAATAAATCCAACTTGCCTTAAACTCCCAGTCTTGATATTTGGTTTAGAATTCAGTATCACTTATGTGACTTTGACCAAGTTGGCCATCCTCCAGTCTCAATTTTTTCATCTGAAAAAGTGAGCTAATAATACAGCTGCCTCAGAGGGCTGTTGGGAAAACTGCAGGGAATAACACGGGCAAAACATCCATAGCTCAATACCTGTCAATTCTCTTCCTTGCCACTTCAATTTCTTTGTCCTATCTGTTCCTTTTACATTGATCAGTTATTAATCAAAATAAGTCACCTTAGTCTAACAGTATACACACAGCCACCACACTGCACAGTCCCTGTTGGTGCCATTTGCATTACAGTCGGCTTTTGCTTTAGGGGCACCATTTACATAAACCGTAGTGTGGGTGGTGCTCCCTAGAGTTGCACAGCACAGTGGCTCCATGTTCCCTAGCCTCTTCCAGTCTAGACGTATAATAGACTTCAGCATATGATCTAGATCTTAGTACCCCTTCCTCTGTGGCTACACTCCTGGCTCGGTGGTAAAGAATTTGCCTGCCAGTGCAGGAGAGGCAGGTTCAGTCCCTGGGTTGGGAAGATACCCTGAAGAAAGAAATGGTAACCCACTTCAGTACTCCTGCCTGGGAAATCCCATGGGCAGAGGAGCCTAGCAGGCTAAGGTCCATGAGATCACAAAAGAACTGAACACAATTTAGTGACTGAACAACAGCAAACCCCTTCCTCTACCCATCGTTGGAGAGACCAAAAGCAGCCAGGTGGTAGATGATAGGGTTCAAGCTCAGAAAAGCCAATCTAAAGCAAGGTTTTCTACTCAAAGTATAGAGATTCTAGGAATCCAAGACCAAGCCCTTAGAGCCCAATTGGAGTCTGAATACCAGGAAGAATGTTGCAATTTCCATATTGCTAAAGGGATTAACAGGAGGAACCAAGAATATGAGCCTTACGAAAAGCAGATTAGGAATAAGCACAAGGAATGGGGGTCAAGGGTCATACCTAACCCTTCTTGGACAGGCAGTATAGATGGCATATGGGAGGTGGACCTTTCCTAGGGCAAGGCAGATAGCTTGGCTCAAAGACAAGGTCTCAGAGGGCAGCAGCTGTAGACCCAGCCTTACTATAATTGGTGTTTATAATATGACATTTCAGTAGTTAATAATACAGTCCTTGTAATCAGACAAGCTGGGATTAAAATCTTTGCATTTCCGTTTCCTTGCTGTGTTGGTGAGCTCTGGATCTGTTTCCTCATCTCTAAAACAGGGACAATAGACAGTTATTGTCTATATTTACATACAAGATTCATTTAACCCTTGAAACAGCTCAGTGAACTAGATTCCATTTTTATCCCCATTTCACAGATGAAGAAACTAGGCTGCTAGAGAGGTAAAATACTCAAAATTATAAAGATAAATAAGAGACAGAGCTGAACGGATATAAGGATAAAATTCAAGTCTCTTGAATACCAAGACCCAATCTCCTGGTCCCAGTATCAAAACTCACCATGTCTTTGTGGCACAGGTTTCAGAACTCATCATTCCCACCATGGAGACAGCCCGACATTCCTTCTTCTTGAAAACCTACCTGGACCATGAGATTCCAATGCTGTTCGTAGGACCCACGGGCACAGGCAAATCAGTCATCATCAACAACTTCCTTCTTCGCCTTCCCAAAAATACTTATCTGCCCAACTGCATCAATTTCTCTGCCAGAACTTCAGCCAATCAGACGCAGGATATCATCATGTCCAAGCTGGATCGCCGGCGGAAAGGCCTTTTTGGGCCTCCCATAGGGAAGAAAGCAGTAGTATTTGTGGGTAAGGCACTGGCCTGGATCTGGACACACCAAATTCTTGTATTTTAAGTTGCAGCAAAACAGAATCTCCCTTTGTAGGACTGCTGTATATTCATTTTACTGTCTATGGAAGATAAAATATTTCTGGTTAATATAATTCCACATTCCTTTCCTCCCCTCCTATTTTCTTTCTTTCCTTTCTTCCATCTTTCCATCCCTTCTTCTCTCCTTCCCTCCCTTTCTTGCTTCTTTCATTTTTTTTTCCTTGTCCTATCCTTCATTCATTTCCAAGTGCTTTTAACTATGTACTATATGCCAAATTTTCCATGTTGAGGCATGGTCCAGGCCTTTTTGCCTGAGGGAGGATCTCAGTTTGTCCTGGGATGAAGTTGAGCCCGTGGATCAGGCCAAGTTACTTTGTAGTGACAGTAGTTAGGTTCAGAAGGGGATTGTAGTGTTTGCTCTCTTGTGTCTCCAGAAGCAACTCATACACTGTGTTAAGCTTCTATTCCATTAAGTGCCAGATAACTTGTTATCAGTGTATGAAGAAATCTAATAGTTGCCAAATAAGCACATTGAATTTTTCCAGAATTTTATGTTTACAAAGCACTTCCTCATTTATTTATTTTGAGCCTCACAACCCCTTGAGTTTATTGGCCATCACGATCACTTTATTGTTGTTATTCAGTTGCTAAGCCATGTTCAACTCTTTGTGACCCCATAACTGTAGCAAGCCAAGCTTCCCTGTCCTCCATTATTTCCCAGAGTTTGCTCAAGTTCTTGTTCATTCAGTTGATGATGCTTTCTAACCATCTCATCCTCTGCCACCCACTTCTCCTTTTGCCTTCAGTCTTTCCCAGCATCAGGGTCTTTTCCAGTGAGTTGGCTCTTTGCATCAGATGGCCAAAGTATTAGAGCTTCACTTTCAGCATCACTTTCCAATGAATATTCAGGGTTGATTTCCTTTAGGACTGACTGGTTTGATTTCCTTTCAGTCCAAGGGACTGTCAAGAGTCTTCTCCAGAACCACAATTTGAAAGCATCAATTTTCCAGTGCTCAACCTTTTTTATGGTCCAACTCTCACATCCATACACAACTACTGGAAAAACCATAGCTTTGACTATATGGACTTTCGTCAGCAAAGTGAAGTCTTTCCTTTTTATACACTGTCTAGGTTTATCACAGCTTTCCTTCTAAGGAGCAAGCATCTTTTAATTTCATGGCTGCAGTCACCATCCGCAGTGATTTTGGAGCCCAAGAAAGGAAAGTCCATCACTGCTTCTACTTTTTCCCCTTCTATTTGCCATGAAGTGATGGGACTGGGTGCCGTGATCTTGGTATTCTGAATGCTGGGTTTTAAGCTAGCTTTTTCACTTTCCTCTTTTCACCTCATCAAGAGGCTCTTGGCTGCTCGACATTTTCTTCCATTAGAGTGGTATCATTTGCATATCTGAGGTTGTTGATATTGCTCATGACAATCTTGATTCCAGCTTGTGACTCATCCAGCTTGGCCTTTCACACGATGTACTCTACATATAAGTTAAATAAACAGGTAACAATATACAGCCTTGTCATACTGTTTTCCCAATTTTGAACCATAAAATTTGAACCAATTTTGAACCAGTAATTTGTTCCATATAAGGTCCTAACTGTTGCTTCCTGATCTGCATACAAGTTTCTCAGGACACATGTAAGGTGGTCTGGTATTCCCATCTCTTTAAGATTTTTCCACAGTTTGTTGTGATCCACACAGTCAAAGGTTTCCTCGTAGTCACTGAAGCAGCAGTTTTTCTGGAATTCCCTTGCTTTCTCTATGATCCAACAAATGCTGGCAATTTGATCTCTGGCTCCTCCGCCTTTTCTAAACTCAGCCTGTAAATGTGGAAGTTCTCAGTACATGTACTGCTGAAGCCTAGCTTGAAGGATTTTGAGTAACTTTACTAGCCTAGGAAATGAGCACAATTGTCTGTTAGTTTGAACATTCTTTTTTTTTTTTTTGGCACAGCCCTTCTTTGGGATTGGAATGAAAACTGACTCTTTTTTTAAAAATCTGCTTTACTAGTCAATTAAATGAGGCTCTGAAGGTTAAATTCCCTGTTCAGGGTCAAATGTCTAGAAAATTCTGGAGCCACAAGACAAAACTAGGTTTCTTGGTGCCAAATACATTATGTTTTCTACTCTCTTACTGCTAATTCACAGAATTCTCATTTAGTAATTCCCTGCTTTTCTGAATTATCTCCTGTTCGGTCTTTAAAATTAAGGTATTGATAGAAAATGTTGCATGTATTTATATCCTTGCCGGTTAACAACAGCTCCTTAAAGGCAGGGATCATATTTTCTTTTCCCTTCCTTGTCCTCCCTCCCTCCTTGGTCCTTTCCTCTCATCTGTTCTCCCTTCCTATTTTTATGGTATATCCGAAAGCCGTTTAAGCTTTGCAGTCAAACAGACCTACGTCCAAATCTCACTTTTTAACCCTAAGTATATTATTCCATTACCTTCAGTTCCTCACCTCTAACATAAAGGTAATACTATCTTCCTGATAAAGTCATCACCTTGAGTAGATGAGATAATAGTATAAAATTCCTAAAATGTTACATGACACAAAAATGGACATTTAGTCAATGTTCATTGGAAATTATTGCGTGCCTTCCATGTGCCAGTACTGAACAATGTACTATTGGAGAAAATCAATCCCTACCCAGGAGGAAATCACAATTTATCTTTGCCTTTTTAATTTTGCTCTTCCAAAACCCTAGCTTGAAGCCCTGTTAATGAAATTCCCACTATTACCTGGTGGTAAATTTAATACTCTGTCAACTTTCTCACCATCATATCCCTAGAAATTAACAAAATGTCTAGCACATAGTAGCCATATATATTTTGGGTGAAGGAATGGGAAAAATTTTATTATCTGTTTGTTAATGCCAATCTATGCATTCTTCCACAGAGGATCTCATGCACAGAGATCTCAATAAATGCACAGAGATCTCAATAAACCAGGAAAGCCAGAACCCTGGAAAATCTCTTCCATTATGGTGACAATGTCCCCTGGCTGAGCCCTACCTAGAGTGAGGATATAACAATTGAGTATGGACTCTCCCATGGAAGGATAGTCATCTGCTACCTCCTAAAAGAGCAAAAGATCCCATAGACTTACAATCTGTGGCCATTACTTCTTTCCCCAGATGACCTCAACATGCCAGCCAAAGAAATATATGGAGCACAGCCCCCCATTGAGCTCCTACGGCAATGGATTGACCATGGTTACTGGTTTGACAAGAAGGATACTAATAAGCTGGACATCGTTGATGTGCTGCTTGTGGCCGCCATGGGCCCTCCTGGGGGAGGAAGGAATGACATTACTGGTATGTGAAGGAGAGAGTTCATTACTTTTTGCCCCACCACCTGCAGAACCAGACCATCTTTGTGGATGGGGGGCTAGTTCAAGGCAGTCTGTCCTGGTGGAAGATAGAGAAAGGTGTATTTAGGTCAGAGACACTTGAGTTAGATTCAAGGAGTGGCATTTGAATATGCCATGTTGAAAGTTGTATGAAATAGGATGAGAAGATGAAAAGAGGATTTGAGGAGTCTTTGCGAGGCATAGAGGAACAGAGAGTCCCACGAAGAGGTAAATTCTGTGTGGTCAGCTTGTGTTCTAGGAGCGAGGCTAGACCAGAGATTCTCAACTAAAGGTGGATAACAGATTCACCTGTTGTGTTTCTTACAATTCTTTGGAGCCAGATAGGCCTAAATAAAATAATAATAATAAACAAATAAATAAGAGTTTCCCCCATCATCTGACACTTTAGGAGTATATTTTGCTTCATGTGCAACTTCATCCATCCAGGTCTACAGATTTTCATACTTTTATTCTGAGATACATCCTTGGTTAAGAATCTTAATGCCATTTTCAGACTTAACATTCTGTGACCCTGCTCTCCCCTGTGGCATATATCTTTCTTATTTGTAAAATAAGGAAGATAAACAGGGTGATTTTACTTGAGTACACAAGCCATCACCTTCCACTTCAAGTACAGAGTCAAAGAATACCTTTGCCTTGGTTTTGAATATAGCAGTATCTCAGGCACTTCGCATCTATAAATTCAACACTTCTCTAACTACTTAGAGGGAAAGGAACTTGGTATATTACTTTTCTCTAAGACCTACTCATTCAATGGGGAAAATATTTGCAAACTATCTATCTGATAGAGTTGAAATACAAAATGTGTAAGGAATTCATACAACTCAATAGCAAGACAACAATCTGACTTGAAAATGGATATAGAATTTGAATAGACATTTTTCTAAAGACATACAATGGCTAACAGGCACATGAAAAGATGTTCAACATTGCTGATTTCATTAGAGAAATGAAAATCAGAATCACAATGAGATATCACCTCACATCTGATAGAATGGCTGTTAACAAAAGTCAAAAGCTAATAACTGCTCTTGTGCATTGTTGGTGAGAATGTAAATTCATGCAGCCACTAAGAAAAACAGTAGGACGTCCCTCAAAAAATTAAAAATAGCACTACCACATTATCCACTAATGCCACTTCTGGGTGTCTATCTGGAGGAAATGAAATCATTGTCTTGAAGAGATATCTGTAGTCCATGTTCACGCTGCATGCTCAGTCACTTCAGCCACGTCCAACTCTTTGCAGCCCTATGGACTGTGGCCCACCAAGCTCTTCAGTCCATGGGAATCTCCAGGCAAGAATACTGGAGTAGGTTGCCATGCCCCCCTCCAGTGGATCTTCCTAATCCAGAGATCAAATCTTCATCTCCTATGTCTCCTGCATTGTAGGTGGATTCTTTACTGCTGAGCCACCAGGGAAGCCCACTCCCATACTGCAACATTATTCACAATAGCCAAGTCATGGAAATATCCAAAGTGTCTGTTTATGGATGAATGGATAAAGAAAACGTATGCACACACACACATACCCTGGGATATTATTTGGCTATAAAAATAATGAAATTCTACTCTATGTGACAACATGAATGGACCTTGAGAACATTAAGTTAAGTGAAATAAGTCAGACAGAGAAAAATAAATACTATATGATATCATTTACATGTAGAATCTAAAAAAGCCAAACTCACAGGAACAGTAGAATGATGGTTGCCAGGAGCTAAGGGATGGGGGAAATGGGGAGATGTTTGTCAGAGGGTACAAATTTCCACTTATAAAATGAATAAGTTTGGGGGATCTGATGTACAATAGGGTGACTCTAGTTAACAACAGCAGCAGCAATAGAATTGTTGCTTAACCTTAGTATGCAAGCATTTTGCAATATCTTATATACATTAAATCATCATGTTGTAAACCTTCAATTTATATATTTTATGTCAATTAATTCTCACTAAAACCAGTGAGGCGGGAGAGATCTATTCAAAAGGGAGTGTCTGTTTCCCGTACATATCAAGGAAATAGTAATTGCTAACATTTGCACAGCAGTTGACAGTTTTCAAGCTATGTCACAAATATGACATATTGAAAAGATCTTAAAGACCAATGCCCAAAACTGCCAGGAACACATCTGTGGTCAAGTGAAATTGAGTCTATTAAATTTGCTGCAGCAACAGTGTATACATAGCATGGAGAACCATGAGAGTGCCTGGTGAAAGGGCGTAAATGGGCTTGTGCTGGGTGATGTGAAAAAGGCTTAAGAAACCAGGGACTCTGTACTAGATTGGGTAGTCTCAGGGAATGGGGACAATTTGAAGAGTAGGTATCTTAATTTTTTTTCTGTATTTAGTAAACAACTAGAGTCACTCATATTAGTTTGGGGGGAAGTTTTTATGATTTCAGAGCAAACTTATTTCTGTCTTGTTCCATCATAGCTAGGGAGTGACCTCATTTGATGTTGATATTTAAAGAGATTGTGTTCACTGGAGAACCAACAGACTAGCTGGTAATTGTCAGACCAGCTGCCAGCTGTTAGAGCTCATATGGGGAAACTGAGGCTCAAGGCATTATCATATGGTGGTAGAGAGCATGGTTTGGCAGAAGACTGATCTGGGTTTTGGTAACATGTAATAAGCATTAACACACATTAAGTACTATTAGTATGCTTATTATCAGAAGAATACATGACTTCCTCAAGTTCATGCAACTCTCCATATTTCCCAATCAATGTGTAAAATATTATTCTAGCATTTTTTTAAAAAAGGTAAACCTACATATGTCAGTACATATGGGTGATAAAAAAAAAACATAAAGAAATCCAAGATAGTAATTACTTTAAAATATTACTCAGCTATTAAAAAGAATACATTTGAATCAGTTCTAATGAGGTGGATGACGCTGGAGCCGATTATACAGAGTGAAGTAAGCCAGAAAGAAAAACACCAATACAGTATACTTACACATATATATGGAATTTAGAATGATGGTAATGATAAACCTGTACGCAAGACAGCAAAAGAGACACAGATGTATAGAACGGCCTTTTGGACTCTGTAGGAGAGGGAGAGGGTGGGATGGGTTGGCAGAGTGGCAGTGTAACATGTGTGATATCATAAGTGAAACGAATCGCCAGGCCAGGTTTGATGCAGGATGCAGGATGCTTGGGACTGATGCACGGGGATAATCCAGAGAGAGGGTGTGGGGCGGGAGGGGGGAGGTAGGGGTCGGGATTGGGAGTTCATGTACACTCGTGGCTGATCCATGTCGATGTGTAGCAAAACGAATACAGTATTGTAAAGCAAAACAAACTAAAAAAATAAAAATTAATTAAAAAAAGAAAAATCAGGATAGTGGTAAGCTTTGGAGGGAGACAGGGAGAGGGCTATGATTGGGATGGGATATGTGGAGGGGCTTTTATGAAGGGCTGGCAAAGTTGTATTTATTGACATGGATGGTAGATGTAAGGATGTTAACTTTATAATTTTGGTGATTTTCTGTATCTGTGCTTTACTTTATACAGTAAAATATTTTTTAAAAAGATATGCAGGCAAATCATAGAGACAGAAAATCTATTATTAGTTACCAAGGGCTGCAAGGAAATGGAAAGTGATGAAGGTAAAGGATTTCTTTTTGGAGTGATTATTCTGCTATTGATTATGATAATGATTACACAACTAAAATACTAAATATTTATTGAATTCTGTACTTTAAATGGATGAATTTTATAGATATAAATATATGGATATCTAATATTAGATACATAGATATAGATGTAGAGCTGTAAGGATACCAAACTAACAGTGATTAATTTAGGAGGGGAGGGAGAATGGATTTAGTGTGTAGGAGGCAAGGGTTACTTTCTGTAAAAGTATTTCTGAATTATTTGATTATTTTACAAAAATAACAAATTGCCATTATCTAGGAACAGTCTTGAGCACTGGGTTAGCACTATTACCAGAACTTCTGCAGTCATGGGATGTTCTATATCTATACTGTGCAATAAAACATCCACTAGTCACATGTTTATCCTTGAGAAGTTGATATGTGGTTGATGAGACTGAGGAAATACATTTAAGGTTACTTAATTTTAATTAATATAAATTTAAATAGCCACATATGGCTAGAGGCTGCCATGTTGAACAGCACAGCTCTAAAACTTAAAGGCAGAGGAAAAACCGTTCTATGTCTTTGGGTTGCTCCGCCCAGGAGGTAAGTGTGAGTGTGTGTGCACATTCATAACTTTGCATGTTTTCCAGGACGATTCACTCGCCATCTGAATATCATTTCCATCAATGCCTTCGAGGATGACATATTGACCAAGATTTTCAGTTCAATCGCTGATTGGCACTTTGGAAAAGGGTTTGATGTGGTGTTTTTAAGGTAGGAGGTTCCTGTATTATTGGCCTGGGGTCCTCATTTCTGACCCTTCCTTAACTGGTCTTCCATCTCCTTCCTCCCAAGGTACGGAAAGATGATGGTACAAGCAACGATGACAATTTATAAAGCTGCAGTGGAGAATTTCTTGCCAACTCCCTCCAAGTCACACTATGTCTTTAATCTGCGGGATTTCTCACGGGTGATCCAAGGGGTATTGCTCTGCCCTCACACCCACCTGCAGGTCAGCCGCTGTCATTTCTGTTATCAAGTTCATTCAGTGATATCCTTGGCTATGTGGAATATATAATGATAATAGTAATAGCTAACTTTTATTAAACATTTAATCTGTGCTAGGCATTGTGCTAAGGATTTTATAAGCATTATCTCATTTAATCCTCACAACAACCCAGGACTTAGAAACTGTTCGAAAACTACTGCCTCAGCCACCATGTGCCATTCATTCAAATAACTGACTGAATTTTCAGGATGTAGAGAAGTTTATCCGGCTTTGGATTCATGAGGTTTACCGGGTCTTCTATGACCGTCTGATTGATCATGAAGATAGACAGGTCTTTTTTAACATGGTAAGGGAAACCACCTCCAATTGCTTCAAGCAGTCTTGGAAAAGGTAAGCAAGACCCTGTGATCTTTTGACCTCAGAAATTGCCCCAAATATGTGATCATGCTAGTCTCAGATTTCAGGCTCCCTTCCAGGTAGAGACTTTATTGTTGTTATTCAGTCACTCAGTCGTGTCCAACTCCTTTGCAACCTCATGGACTGTAGCCCACCAGCTTCTCTGTCTACGGGATTTTCCAGGCAAGAATACTGGAATAGGTTGCCATTTCCTTCTCTAGGGCATCTTCCTGACTCAGGAATCGAACTCGGATTTGTTGCATTGGCAGGCAGATTCTTGACCACTGAGCCACCAGGAAAGCCCAAATAGAGACTTATAGCTCTGCTTTCTGAATCTCAAGAAACAGTGTATTGAGCCAATTAGTCACTTGATTGGGGATATACTGTTGTTTTTGTTGTTCAGGCTTCCCTGCCCCAAGTAATATAATAGTTGGTCCAGTTTCACTTGACTTTCCAGGTAACATATAAGTTTGGATCCATTCAAACTTCTCATTTATGAAAAGACGTTTTGTTTGTAATTAATGTAAAATGCATTTTCAAGGTCAAATAACTTTTGAGTTAAGAAATAAAAACACCATGAATTTTTATTGTTTGATTGATGCCCTGTGTAAAGCCCAAGTGAAAGATTGTCTTTGTTTCCTATTTGTAAATATTTTCATTTAAACCCTATATATTTGCATCATCTAGTTAGTTCTACCTCGACTTTTAAGAAGCTATGATTTCTCCGTAGAAAAAGTACAAGTGTTTCATATTTCAACCAGAGGCCATATACAGAAACACTGCTGGTTTCTATTATCAGAAAGAAGAATCTAAAACATTTCTACTCTAGGTACAGAGTGGGGAACAGGGGTAAGGCCTGCACCTCTATTTGGTGAAGAAGCAAGTACAAATGATCTCACCTTTTGACCACCTCCTCCTGGGATCTTATATCTGTCCACCAATGTTTTAATCACTTAGCAAACTGATTGACTCTTGCTTTCACACTCTTTTCTCAATTGTCCTTTCATCTAGTCTTTACAACCATCAAATACACATATTTTGTTTAAAAAAACAAAACTGTTGTGAACCATGACTTTGAAGTATGTGCTCAGAGGAAACAAACACATCTCCTGTTCCCTCCTTCTAGCTCCCACTACCATGGTAGTTGGAGTGAATGCCTGGCTGAGACTTATCTTTTCCACAGGTCCTCATCCACCTATCACCCACTGGAAAGATAGTTGATGATAATATCCGTAGCCTCTTCTTTGGAGATTTCTTCAAGCCAGAAAGTGACCAAAAGATATATGATGAGATCACTGACTTAAAACAGCTCACAGTGGTCATGGAATATTACCTGGAAGAGTTCAACAATATCAGCAAGGCCCCCATGCCCTTAGTGATGTTCAGGTTCGCCATTGAGCATATCTCTAGGATCTGCAGGGTCCTGAAGCAAGACAAAGGCCACTTGCTCCTGGTGGGCATTGGGGGCAGTGGGCGGCAAAGTGCCAGCAAACTGTCCACATTCATGAACTCATATGAGCTATACCAGATCGAGATCACAAAGAGCTACTCAGGCAACGATTGGCGAGAGGACCTGAAGAAGATCATGCTCCAGGTTGGTGTGGCCACCAAAAGTACTGTGTTCCTCTTCGCTGATAATCAGATCAAAGATGAGTCATTTGTTGAGGACATCAACATGCTTCTGAACACCGGTGATGTGCCCAACATCTTCCCTGCTGATGAGAAGGCTGACATTGTAGAGAAGATGCAAATGGCAGCCAGGACAGAAGGAGAAAAGATCGAAGTCACTCCTCTTTCTATGTATAACTTCTTCATTGAGAAAGTGAAAAAGAACCTTCACATTGTCCTTGGTAAGAATGAGAACATTCATTTTGCCCTTTTCCTTGGATGTTTCAGGGTCTCCTTGCCCTAAGCCCAGTCCTCTTACAATGGTGCCGAATTGATCCAACCAAGGCACCTAACTTGACCAACAGTCAGTGCCTGGAATTCCTGTGCAAAATTCCATTCTCCTGAAAAACTACTTTAAACCTTTCCACTCTCTTTAGTTCTCTGAATTCTGCTCTGAACCCTCTCCTTCCTTTTAGTTCATTATTCTGGCAGCCTTACAAAATAACATCTGGAGTTTTTCTCTCTGTGAATATCATCTCCAATCTGTCCAGAAGCTTAGGGGTCATGTTTAATACCATTACCATGTCCTGTCAATTTTTGCCCTCTTGTGCTCATATCAACCCACTTATCTCTATCTCTGCCACCTTCAAATTAGCTAAGCTGCTATGAACATCATCTCACCCAGACCTCACCTCTATAGCCTTCTAACTGTTCTATGTCCACTCTGCCCATTCCAGACATTTAAGTTCCACTGGATGCTTTCCACTGTCAGGATTTGTTTTTCTTGTATTGCCGATCTGTTCATTGTATATTTATATACACATACACACACAAATTAAAACAGCTGACTTACTTTCTATTCAGATAAAGACCAAAATCCCTAACCTATAGTTTTACAAGACCACCTGCCAGTCTGTCCCCTGCATCCTGTCCACTCTCATCTCAAACCATGCTTCCCCTTCTTTTTTTAGCCACACTGACTTTCTCGCACTTCCACCTATGCATTATGCTTCCTCCTAGCAAGTGCCTGGTACACATTGAATCTAA
Organism: Aepyceros melampus; assembly: GCA_006408695.1. Lineage (NCBI taxonomy): Eukaryota > Metazoa > Chordata > Mammalia > Artiodactyla > Bovidae > Aepyceros > Aepyceros melampus. The sequence goes on along the minus strand of SJXQ01001321.1, from coordinate 172,803 downwards.
ATAAACAATTAACAGAATTTGGGGCATAGAATCCAAAATTTGTGGTTAGATGGAGATGAAGTCAGAAACAAGCTGATAGGGCCCCCCCAGCAGCCTCCATAAGTAGCTATGTATGGGGCACCAATGGTTCCCTGAGGTCAGTGAGTCAGGACAAATGGAGCGAGTGGGTCAAAGGGCTTAAAACACTCTGACTATATGACTCTAAAGATCTAGAATGGATAGCATAGGATAATATGAATATTGAAAACCAGACAGAAGACTCTTGTAATAAACTGACTTCCCATCACAAAGTTGCATGAAAATATCCCATGATTCCCCTATGCTTTCCAGGCACTCATTCTGACTATTCCCAATTATACTCTGGAGTACCAACAGGAAACATGACTACTCCCTTATCCCACTAGAATCCTTGGAATGACCTGTCTGTCCCTTTCGGCCTCCTTGACTGGGAGAAAGAGAACTAATGAAATCTGCTTTTCATTAGCCATGAGTCCAATTGGGGATGCCTTCCGGAACCGCCTGCGAATGTTCCCTTCTCTAATCAATTGCTGCACAATTGACTGGTTCCAGTCTTGGCCCACAGATGCTCTGGAGTTGGTGGCCAACAAATTTCTAGAAGATGTAGAGCTCGATGACAATATTCGGATAGAGTAAGTGCTAGCTGCCTTCTAGTACCCCAAACAAATATTCCAAACGAAAATCAAGATCTTGGCTCTGTTCTTTTTGCTGTTTTAAGATTTATCAATTTATGTATGTTCTGTGCTGTTCAGTCACTAAGTCGTGGGTCTGACTCTTCGTGACCACATGGACTGCTGCATGCTAGACTTCCCTGCCCTTCACTATCTCCCAGAGTGTCCATTGAGTTGGGAATGCTATCTAACCATCTCATCCTCTGCTGCCCCCTTCTCCTTTGGCCTTCAATCTTTCCCAGAATCAAGGTCTTTTCCAATGAGAAATAAATTATAAATAATAAATATCATTTAGATATTTAATAAAACACCTTTGCTGTAAAAAGAATATTTCACTGTTCAGAACTGTTCTAGAGATGCACTGTTGCCATAGCTATGAGAACCTGGGTTTCAATCATCTTAGAGCATGCATTCTCAACAGGGGAGATATCGCTGCCTAGGGGATGGTACTTGCGAGGGATTTTGTTGTGAAAAAATACATTTTGTGTGTAAAGCACAGATACACAAAATAAAGCACTGAATTTTGGCTAGAGTAAGAGAAAGGATAAGACTGTTGACCATTCTAAGTGTCCTATGAAGGTGGGTCATGCCTTGTATAGTTCTACATCCTTAGTACCTAGTACATAGTGGGTTTTGAATACAGCTTATTAAATGAGTAAATAGAAAATGAAGAAGTAGGTAGTGGTCAGAATGTTCATTGCTTTAAATTCCATTTTAAGATCTTTGAACTTGTTCTCTAGGCCCAGGAATGCTTAACCTGGGTCTATAGGCTCATGACCAGGGCTCAGAGAGGGTCTGTGTGTGGGGGGGGGGGAAGTAAATCTTCATTTTCATTGACATCTAACTGGTACTTTGCATTTCTTTCAATGATGAACATAGGCAATAAACCCCCATAGGATTGTGTAGGACCTGTGACTTTGTTACCAGTAGGAATCGCAGTTGTTACCAGTAGGAATCGCAGTTATTTTCATAACTTGTTCAGTCATTACAGATGCACCAATTTATCATCCCCTTCAAAATGATGGTAGTTTTCAGACCTATTGTCCAATCTTACTATGTAATGCTGTAGTTGGCAAACTATGATCCATGGCTGAGTCCAGTTCACAGCCTTATTTTTGCAAATATGCTTTATTGGAAAACAGCCATGTACACTACAGTGGCAGAGTTGAATAGTTGCTACTTGAGACCATGTGGCTCACAAAGCCTAAAATGGTTACTATCTGGTCCTAACCAGAAAAAGTCTGCTGACCCCTGATTTAACGTGTAAATAAAATCACACATATTGAGACTTACCTGTGTGTGGGTTCGATGCAGGTCAGGAAACTAAAATCCTACATGCCACAAGGTGCAGCCAAACACACAGACACATACACATTACTATATCATAAATTTGGTGTTTAAAATATTTAGAAAACTCTTTAACATAATTGGTTTCTTTTGTAATTCTATAATATTTTATGCATTAAAATATTATTCTGAAAAGTCCAGAGGCTTCATCAGACTTCCAAAGATTAAAAACTCTTGCTTAAACCCTAAAGTGATTAAAGCTAGAAATTGCCTGATCAAAGTTCATTCTAGTAAGAATATTCACCTCCCCAATCCTTCTTGAGGCTCTGTTGACATCCTTCAAAGAATTGGGGGTTCTAGCTGGCCACTGTGAGTGGCTTTATCACATCCTACTTCTGTGAACCAAAGCTGTGCTAGATCTCTGGAGCAAGTTGGGCCTGTCTGACCACCTTTGTGTCCTCAACAAGTCATCTCCATGTGCAAATATTTCCAGGAGAGTGTAAAAAAGCTGTCACTTGATTATTACAACATCCTTCGAAGACATAACTATGTTACCCCCACCTCCTACCTCGAATTGATCCTAACATTCAAGACACTCCTGAATAAGAAGAGGCAAGAGGTTGATATGATGAGGAACCGATATCTGACAGGCCTGCAGAAACTTGAATTTGCAGCTTCACAGGTAAGCACAGGCAAAACAGTACTGGGACAAAGAGGTCCAGAACTAATTGGATGCGGTGAAGCACTTGTTCAGATGCAGAAGTCAAGAGAGCACAAAAATAAAGACAGCATCTGACCCTGTGCTCACCTCACTGGCTTGACCTAGTCCATTACAATAAAATCCTACAGTATACATAAAAATACAATGGTATATATAAAATATGAGGCTTCCCTGGTGGCTCAGAGGGTATATGGTGACTCAGTTCAGTTCAGTTCAGTTCAGTCGCTCAGTCGTGTCCAACTCTTTGTGACCCCATGGACTATAGCACGCCAGGCCCCCCTGTGCATCACCAACTCCCAGAGTTTACTCAAACTCATGTCCATTGAGTCAGTGATGCCATACAACATCTCATCCTTGCTGTCCCCTTCTCCTCCTACCTTCAATCTTTCCTAGCGTCAGGGTCTTTTCTAATAAGTCAGTTCTTCGCAGCAGGTGGCCAAAATATTAGAGTTTCAGCTTCAGCATCAATCCTTCCAATGAATATTCAGGACTGATTTCCTCTAGGATGGACTGGTTGGATCTCCTTGCAGTCCAAGGGACTCTCATGACCCTTCTTCAACAACCAAGGTTCAAAAGCATAAATTTTTTGGCACTCTCACATCCATGTATGACTACTGGAAAAACCATAGCTTTGACTATACGGACCTCTGTTGACAAAGTTATGTCTCTGCTTTTGAATATGCTATGTAGGTTGGTCATAACTTTTCTTCCAAGGAGCAAGCGTCTTTTAATTTCATGGTTGCAGTCACCATCTGCAGTGATTTTGGAGCCCCAAAATATAAAGTCTCTCACTGTTTCCATTGTTTCCCCATCTATTTGCCAAGAAGTGATGGGACCAGATGCCATGATCTTCATTTTCTGAATGTTGAGCTTTAAGCCAACTTTTTCACTCTCCTCTTTCACTTTCTTTCTTTCTTTCTTTCTTTTTTTTTTACTTTAAAATACTGTATTGGTTTTACCATACATAAACATGAATCCACCACGGGTGTACACGTGTTCCCAATCCTGAACCCCCCTCCCACCTCCCTCCCTATACCATCTCTCTGGCTTATCCCAGTGCACCAGCCCCAAGCATCCTGTATCCTGCATCGAACCTAGACTGGCAATTCGTTTCTTATATGATATTATATATGTTTCAATGCCATTCTCCCAAATCATCCCACCCTCTCCCTCTCTCACAGAGTCCAAAAGACTGTGCTATACATCTCTGTCTCTTTTGCTGTCTCGCATACAGGGTTATTGTTACCATCTTTCTAAATTCCATATATGTGTGAGTATACTGTATTGGTGTTTTTCTTTCTGGCTTACTTCACTCTGTATAATCAGCTCCAGTTTCATCCACCTCATTAGAACTGATTCAAATGTATTATTTTTAATGGCTGAGTAATACTCTATTGTGTATATGTACCACAGCTTTCTTATCCATTCATCTGCTGATGGACATCTAGGTTGCTTCCATGTCCTGGCTATTATAAACAGTGCTGTGATGAACATTGGGTACACGTGACTCTTTCAATTCTGGTTTTCTCAGTGGGTCTTTAGTTCTTCTTCGCTTTCTGCCATAAGGGTGGTGTCATCTGCATATCTGAGGTTATTGATATTGCCCCCAGCAATCTTGATTCCAGCTTGTGTTTCCTCCAGCCCAGCATTTCTCATGATGTACTCTGCATATAAGTTAAATAAGCAGGGTGACAATATACAGCCTTGACGTACTCCTTTTCCTATTTGGAACCAGTCTGTTGTTCCATGTCCAGTTCTAACTGTTGCTTCTTGACCTTCCTAATGGTTGCTTCTTGACCTGCATACAGATTTCTCAAGAGGCAGGTCAGGTGGTCTGATATTCCCATCTCTCTAAGAATTTTCCAGAGTTTGTTGTGGTCCACACAGTCAAAGGCTTTGGCATAGTCAGTAAAGCAGAAGTAGATGTTTTCTGAAACTCTCTTGCTTTTTTGATGATCCAACAGATGTCGGCAATTTGACCTCTGGTTCCTCTGCCTTTTATAAATCCAGATAAACATCTGGAAGTTCACGGTTCATGTACTGTTGAAGCTTGGCCTGGAGAATTTTGAGCATTACTTTACTAGTGGGTGCAATGTGTGCAACTGTGCAGTCATTTGACTATTCTTTGGTATTGCTTTTCTTTGGGATTGGAATGAAAACTGACTTTTTCCAGTCCTGTGGCCACTGCTGAGGTTTCCAATTTTTCTGGCATGTTGAGTGCAGCACTTTCAGAGCATAATCCTTTAGGATTTGAAATAGCTCAACTGGAATTCCATCACCTCCACTAGCTTTGTTTAAGGTGATGCTTCCTAAGGCCCAGGTGATTTTGCATTCCAGGATGTCTTGCTCTAGGTGAGTGATCACACCATTGTGTTTATCTGGATCATGAAGATCTTTTTTGTATAGTTCTGTGTATTTTTTCCAGCACTTCTTAATATCTTCTGCTTCTGTTAGGTCCATATCATTTCTGTCCTTTATTGTGCCCATCTTTGCATGAACTCTTCCCTTGGTATATCTAATTTTCCTGAAGAGATCTCTAGTCTTTCCATTCTATTGTTTTCCTCTATTTCTTTGCATTGATCCTTGAGGAAGGCTGTCTTATCTCTCCTTGTTATTCTTTGAAACTCTGCATTCAAATGGGTATATCTTTCCTTTTCTCCTTTGCCTTCTGCTTCTCTTCTATGGTGGCTCAGTCAGTAAAAAATCCACCTCTAATGCAGGAATGAAAGAGACACAGGTTCCATCCCTTGGTCTGGAAGATCACCTGGAGAAGGAAATGGCAACCCACTCCTGTATTCTTGCCTGGGAAATCCCATGTACAGAGGAGTCATGGGATCACAAGAGTTGGACACAACTTACTGATTAAACCACCACCACCACCATATATGAAAATATGTATATATATATATATAAAGTACAATATTAATAGTATATAAAAAATATAATAGTATATATAAATAGACTGAGTTTTTGGATCCCTCTTAAATTTTGTGCCCAGTGTTAGTGCCTCACTCACCTCAGCCTTGCCCCAGCCCTGGATATTCTCAGGGGAGGACTGGGCAGAATAAGGCAGTGGTGAAGAAGAAGGCCTAGGCTCAAATTCCAGCTTTATAGCTTATCAGCTATAGAACCTTGAAGATTCTCTCCTATAAAAAACAGTGATAATAAAATAAATCTTCACTTCATAGGACTATTATGAAGATGAAATGAGCTAATACAAGTGTTCAGTTCAGTTCAGTCGCTCAGTCGTGTCCGACTCTTTGCGACCCCATGAATCGCAGCACACCAGGCCTCCCTGTCCATCACCAACTCCTGGAGTTCACTCAGACTCACGTCCATTGAGTCCGTGATGCCATCCAGCCATCTCATCCTCAATCGTCCCCTTCTCCTCCTGCCCGCAGTCCCTCCCAGCATCAGGGTCTTTTCCAATGAGTCAACTCTTCGCATGAGGTGGCCAAAGTACTGGAGCTTCAGTTTTAGCATCATTCCTTCCAAAGAAATCCCAGGGTTGATCTCCTTCCGAATGGACTGGTTGGATCTCCTTGCAGTCCAAGGGACTTTCAAGAGTCTTCTCCAACACCACAGTTCAAAAGCATCAATTTGTCGGTGCTCAGCCTTCTTCACAGTCCAACTCCCACATCCATACATGACCACAGGAAAAACCATAGCCTTAGCAAAATGCCTGGCATATGAATTATTAATTCATTTGTGCTTGAGCCACTCAACAAAACCATATTAAGACATAATTTTTAGCACCAATAAAGAACTAAAGCAACTTTTCAGTGGGTTGGCCTGGCACTAAATACACAGAAGATCCAGCAACACGCAGCACAGGGATGGGAAAGAACATCAGAAGTGGCTTCTGTTGCTCTCTTCCTTTAGTTGCTGGGTCCAGCTCAAGGTCCTTAAGCTTTTAGGGAGATGCTGAAAATTGGAGTCTATCCACATAAGGTGAGCAAACTGTGTTATTTGAAGAGCAGCAAAATGACCTGAGACAATCTAGACCAGTAAAGGGAATGATGGTGCCAGTTAACCGTCCTTGAGCCCTCCCATGTGTCTGGTGCTCTATATGAGGAAAGTACAGTTATCACATCACACACAAAGAGATCAAGGTCCCAGAGAGGACAGGCAACTTGCCCATGATCACACAGCCTCATGAGTAGCTGGTGCAAGTGGTGAGCTGAAAACTGAAACTTAAGTCTGAGTGACTCCACAGTTTGTGTTCCTAACCAACCAGCTTGCTATGCTTCCTCTCTCACATGGGCTTTCTGTGGACAGTGGGTTCAAGGTTATGAGACTTTCTTCAAATAAACATTTGAATTGCCTTAGAAGGCAGAATCAGGACCCAGTGGGTGAAAGCTGCATGGGGGTGGATTCTGTTTGCTAGAATTTTGTTGAGGATTTTTGCATCTATGTTCATCAGTGATATTGGCCTGTAGTATATTAACACTTCACAAATTCCATATATAGGTGTTAATATACTATATTGGTCTTTCTAACTTACAAAGATGTTAATGATGATCCTATATGCAAGGCAGCAAAAGAGACACAGATGTAAAGAATAGATTTTTGGACTAAGTGGGAGAAGGCAAGGGTGGGATGACTTTGAAACGTGTATATCACCATATATAAAATAGATGATTTGTGCAAGTTTGATGTATGAAGCAGGGCACTCAAAGTTGGTGGTCTGGGACAACCCTGAGGGATGGGGTGGGGAGGGATGTGGGAGGGGGTTCAGGGTGAGAGGACACATGTGTACCCATGGCGATTCATGTTGATATATGGCAAAAGCCACCACAATATTGTAAAGTAATTATCCTCCAATTAAAATAAATTAATTAATTTAAAAATTTTTTAATTGCATGAGGGTAAATTCCAGCCCCTTATCAGGAAAATCTAATGTGTTAGGTTGTCTGAAAAATGGTCCAACTCCCCTGAGAGGTGGTGACCTCCCCATCAGTAGAAGTATTCAAACATTGGCCAGAAAACTACTAGACAGGAATGTTGTAGAAGGCATCAGACTCTGTGGGAAAAACATGAACTTTAAAGTTCTGTCCTTCCCAGCTATCTCAGCCATGTATATTCCTTCACAGACTTAAAAAAATGTAAGGGTTTTCCCCCTGATTTACTTCTATCATTCCCTGCCCCCAATACTAAAGTGTAGTGTAGACTCAATACAAGAATAACTTCATGAAAATTAACTCCCTTCACTGATGTTGTCATAATTAAACCCCACCAGAGGAACTATTCTTTCTTTTATTAAATTAGGTAAGAATCATAAAGTCTTCCTTTTTGAAAAGCTTATTTTGCTTGTAAAATAAAAAGAGATTGCAATAAAGGAAATTTAAAACAAACCAAAAAAAATACCTTTTTTAAATGTTGTATCTTTTAAAAAAATTTAAGATTACTATTATATGTGTAGTGCCTATAATGGAGCTTGATAATTACAACACATAGCATGAACTAAATAATGAAATATTACAAGATCAAAGAGAGAAACTCTAGCCAACAAATATGTACCCAGTACCATTAACATCATTTGTATTTTCTGCATGTATTATCAGTTAGAGAATCATTTCAGCTTTTGCCAACTGTTCCATTTTTGGCATGTATATAGCTGACCTGGCATCCCACACATCTTCTCTCCTTGCTAGGTAGCCGTCATGCAAGTAGAACTGACTGCCCTCCAGCCCCAACTCATTCAGACCTCTGAGGAGACTGCTAAGATGATGGTGAAAATTGAAGCAGAGACTCAAGAAGCTGATGCCAAGAAACTGCTAGTGCAAGCGATGAAAAAGAAGCCAATGCTGCTGCTGCCATTGCTCAAGGAATCAAGGTATAACTTGCTGAGAGGAAAGACAGGGAACCAGCATTTTCAGGTTTCATCTATTATCTCACTAGAGCCTAACAGAGTCTCACAGAATATACACGGTCATGCCTATCTTGCAGAGGGAAAAAATTAGACTTGAAAGGTTAGTTTCCCAGCATCACATAGCTAGTAAAGGACACCTGGTTCTCTCCAAGAAGAATTATTGTTTTACAAATACTCTCCATCTCAATCAAAGTTGTATAAGCCCCAGCTGGCTCTAACCCTATCTCATATTTCTTTCTTCTCACTGACTCTTTCCTGGCCACAATGGCCTCCTAGCTATTCACTAAACAAACACAAGGCATGTCCCACCTCAGGGCCCTTGCACTGGCTGTTTCCCCTGACTATCTCCTTCACCTCAATCATGTTTTTGCTCAAATGTATCTGGTATAAGGTGTGGAGTAAATATTTGTCAAATGACAGAATGTGGAATCCAGAAGACCCCATTTGAAGATAATTTTTGTAACAAAGAAGAAAAGTCCTGGGAAGGGCTTCACCTGTATTCAGATATTAGAAGCAAATCTGATTAATGTTCATGTTATATATTTCTCCATGCATTTTCAAGTATACAGTTCCATTTGAGTATCACAATGACTTTGGACTTATAGTAATGACAGCCATCAAGGTCTGGAAGCCAACAACACTGGAGGTTCAGTGGTAAACTGACTTGTACGACCTGTTGGTAGGATCCAACTCCAAGGCTCACGGCACTTAGCTGAAGATACTTGTCCTTGTGCCCCACACAGCAGTTAGAAAAGTTCTTTTGACCATTTTGCAAAAAAGAGCTTGAATAAGAATTAGTTTGTGTCTCATTTTTAGATCATGGGGCACTTTTTTCAAAAAAAATAGGCCTTTTCTCCAGTGAGTCCTGAGATTCACTTGGGTCCAGTCCCTGGTCTCAGAGTTCCACAATGCACGCCCTGGATAAGAGAGGCATGCTCCTCATAATCCTACTGGTAGGCCTGCCAGTGGAACCATGAAAGACCATAAAAGACATTGGCCACTGGGCACATAATGTAGCAGGTAATTTACCATTCTATAACAGGATGATAATAAGAGCTACTACTTACTGGCACCATTGCAGTGTATTTGAAAGTGAAGTGAAAGTCGCTCAGTCATGTCCGACTCTTTGTTGACCCCATGGACTGCACAGTCCACAGAATTCTCCAGGCAAGAATATTGGAGTGGGTAGCCTTTTCCTTCTCCAGGGGATCTTCCCAACCCGGGATCAAACCCGGATCTCCCACATTACAGGCAGATTCTTTACCAGCTGAGCCACAAGGGAAGCCCAAGAATACTGGAGTGGGTAGCCTATCTCTTCTCCAGCAGATCTTCCTGACCCAGGAATCAAACTGGGGTCTCCTGGATTGCAAGTGGATTTTTACCAGCTGAGCTACCAGGGAAGCCCATGGTGTATTTGGTATTCCTTTATTTAACAAATATTTATTGAATACTTACTTTTTGCTGGCACTTCTCTGGGCAGTGAGGAAATGGGAGTGAATAGAGAGTTTCTTCTCTCTTCTCTCCTCTACTTGATTTACATCAACTTTCATCATCCTAACAGCCCTACAAGACAAATGGTATCATTCCCAGTTTACAAATGAGAAAATCATGGTACAAAAGCTAAAATGATTTGCCTAAGATCACCTAGTAACAATGTGATTGAACCGGGATTAAAGTCCACATCTCTTTGATTCCAAAGCCCTTGCATATGACCACTATTCCAGGAGTTACAAAAATTAGCAGCTGGGCAATATAATATGCTATGACACATACAGTATTTCTTTTAATTTGAAAGAGTTATCAACTTTTAAAAGTCAAAAGATTTCAAGTAAACATTCTAAAATTTCAGCTTTCCTTAGAAAAAAATCAGGCTCTTGAGTAACATTGGACCTGCATTTCTGAGTTGCATCCATTGGCAGCATTAAATAGATGCTGTCCTTTGTGTGTTTCAACTCATCAAGTCCCAGTCAGCTTACCTGCCACACTCACATCACTGGCCTGACCCCTGTGCTGAGTGCTTAGTTGTTCAGTCATGTCCAACTCTTTTCAAGCCCATGGATTGTACCCCACCAGGCTCCTCCATCCATGGGGATTCTCCAGGCAAGAATACTGGAGTGGGTTGCCAAGTCCTCCTCCAGGGGATCTTCCCAACCCAGGGACTGAACCCAGGTCTCCTGCATTCCAGATGGATTCTTTACTGTCGAGCCACCAGGGAAGCCTGGTGGCTGGCCCCTAGAGCATGTGAATTTGCAACTCTTCCATAGTTCTATACTAGAATCAGGCATGACAAGGCTCAACTTTGCTCTGTCCATTCCTAATCAGTTTCCTAACCTATAAAATGGAGATACTGAGAGAAAAACATGTAAAGCTTACGGCATGTGTCCAGCACATGAGCAGAGCTTAACAGTCCATGTTAACTATCCTCCAAAATTGTCATTCTTGACCCTGTCCCAAGTGGACTTGCCTGTTTTGTGAAGACCAGTCTCTCACTATGTGCAAGTATTCTCACATATAGGGTTCTGTTGTACAATGTCAGGGGAAAACAGTGACTTGCTGGAACAGGAGGGAGGCAAGAGGTGACATCAGGTTTATAAGGAGATGGCCCACCACACCCCTTCCTGGGAAATAAACTGCTGCCACCTAGGGTTTTGGTGTGAAGGGTGAGGTCTAGTCTCTGCCATCCCATCCCCAAGTACTGGGAGCGACATCCTGGACGTGAGTCAGGAAGTGGAAGAAACTCTCCAAGGAGGAGAAGAAAATCTGTGTTTGCTCTAAGGCTTTTTTTTGTAAGGACCAGAAACCT